>CM077108.1:12716939-12735526 GCA_039619505.1 Cimex hemipterus
TTTGCATATCTGAAGAATATTGCATATATTCTCACATTTAAAGAATATTGCATGCATTTGCACATTTAAAAAATATTGCATACATTTGCATATCTGAAGATATTCCATATATTCTCACATTTAAAGAATATTGCATGCATTTAGAAGGCGATAGGTGACTTGTGGAAGTTTTATTTTGTTTAGCAAGGGTCATCCTCACCTAATTAAGGATAGGCCGTGTGAGGTTGTCTCACAAACATTTATTTTTGGATCAAAAACCGCGTGTGTTCAGAATGTAGAGAAAAGCTGCTCCGAGTCCCACCTGATTGAAGGGTGGCACTCCTTGGCTCCTTATAGAGAGCTTGTAGGAATGCCATTTGATTGATAATTGTGAGTATTGGCTTCTTGAAGAAAATGAGATTTTCTTATTTTGCTTCTTGTTTCTTTGTGCATATTAAAACTGAATGTATTTATTAGCATGAATGTGTAGTGTGAGAGGGCTGATGATGATGATATGTCAGGGTGTGTATACTGCGCCCTTTAAGAGCTATTGTATCCCCCGTTCTCTCCCTAAAGCACATCGGTGAGTCCTATTTCATCAAGGAATTTGATTAATAGGCCCAGTTTTATTGGTTGAAGCTCTTCTATGGTCACATTGTACATCCCAAAACACTTCCTCCTACAGGCTAATGTTGCTCCGCAGTTTGTTAGCAGATGTGTTGGTGTTTCCTCTGCTTCTTTGCAGAATCTGCATGTGCCATCCTGGATTATTCCCATTTTCTTTAGATGTCCATTTAGTCTACAGTGTCCAGTTAGGAATACTGTTAGGATTCGCAGTTTATTCCTGCCTCCTTTGACACATTCTGTGATTTCTTTCTTCCCAAAATTGGTTAGAAGATTCTTGGATTTTGCCTGTGTCCGGGCTGATGGTGAATATTGAGTACTCTATCGACCCTCAATTAGATTAGTTATATAATGGGTGGAAAGGGTGATGGAGGAATATCGAATACTTCACTATGTTAACTGAATGAATCGTTTGTAAATAAGTAAAAATGTATAAGCAAGATTATAATTTTATATTGTTATACATAATTAAGATTCTAAATAGTCTCTTGTAACTAACTTATTATAATATTTGACCGTAATCTTGTGAAATGGTTATAAAACTAAAAAAGTACACATTATTATATCAATAATAACTCACATTTAGGTGTACTCTATCAAAGCATTTTGATGATAAAACTATCTATGCAAAAATGGGACATAAATTTCATATGGTCACTACTTTGAAAACAATGATATCTTAGTCACTGCTTATTTGAGTTGGTATAAGTTGGTCATTCAATCATTTTGTGTTATTGTCTCAAATTTGGGGTACCTTGAAGAAGTTGTCATTCTTCAAATTTTTCTTAAAAAAATCTTTACTAACGTCATCCTTATTTTTATACTTGGGAGGCACATCTGCATTTTAATTTAATTTTAAATTAAACTGTGATTGTATTATAAAAACCTACCAACCTAGTGGGCAGTCCCCTTGTTAGTTTTATTTTATTATTTTATATGTGTATATATCCATGTTAATTCCCGGTCACCACATCCAGCAAACGGTTTTACAATCAATTCAGAGTATTAAGAACTTTTTATGCATTATTATGTTATTATTATTATTATTAATTTTTAAGGGCGTTTTAATGGCTAAGGTCATTTCACGCCCTAACATCCAAACATTCTATTTTAGGTTAGCTATATCTCTTCTGAGTGCTTTAAAGTGCTTGACTTCAAACCTTCACTCGTAATCTAATTTATCCTATTGCCATCCAAGCTTTAATTTTCTTTTTAATATTCTTAATTCGGAAGGCCAAGTTACATTAAATTTAATAAAATTATAAAATTTAATTCTGTTTCTTTTTTTTTAATTAATTAAAATTGTGAGTTTTTCCATAATTTAAAATTTCCCCATAGGCTTGTTTGGCTAATATTAATAATAATAATAATGGAGTCAGACTAGCAACAGTTTCAGCTTGATTATAGGCTCATCTTTATCCTTTTATTCTTCCATCATATGTTGTATTTTATTTTTGTAATTAAATTCTTTCTTCATTATTCATAAAATATTTTGAGCTAATTAATAAACAATGAGGCGATAAAAACAAATATCAGGAGTGTTAGTAAATATCCTCAACTTGTGGAAAAGAGTAAAAAAATTCTTTATATTCTGTCGCATTTTACCTGTCTTTAGGTCAATTTCAATTTTTTTTAACTATTGATCATGACAATTGTATTTGATTTGTTTATATATTTCTGTTGTACTAATTGAATATGTCCATATTTCTAATTATTCTTATGTCTATATTATTATTTATGTTTCAATTATTCATTACTTAATATATAAATTAAACTCTAATTGAACTTTTAACTAGGTGCTTGTTTAAATAAATAAATATATGCTATACTTATAATTTCAAATTAAAATTTTTGTTGTTGAATATGGTACATTGCATGTTTCAACTTAATTAAAAAATTTGTTACCCAAAGAAAGTTATAATTTCAATGAAGTCTTATTTGTAAAAAGTTTTCCTTTGTACTTTTTTTTTTTAATACCATTGCGCAAATTATTCTATATTTAATGGTGCTGATTTGTAGACTCTCTCCCCAAATAAGGAATTTTTTACAGTTTTGAAATCTATTTAGGTTTTTAAATGACCCTTCATTAAAATTTCACTAAAAAAATGCTTTTTTCAAATTTGGGCACATTGTCCTGGAACGTTTGTATATGGGGAAAGTCAGGAAAGGCAAAATAGCAAAAAATACTGTTTATCTACTCAATAGTTTCGTCAACCTGTACATTATTAAAAACTTGATTAATCGTATATTTCTACTACCTTAATGAATTAAAAAAATGTTATGGGGTGGTAGTATTTAAGTGAATAAAAAATGAAATTTACATTGTACATATTTAGTTGACGTTTATTAATTTAAGTTTCAAATAAATATATACTAGATATTCTTGTAATTTTAAACGTGTAGTATTCAGTGACTGTTAGTTAATGGTTGTTTAGTGATTGTGAAACGTGAACTGGCCAGTTAAAAAAAAAATTAAATTAATTTTTGTTTTGTTGAAACTGCTGTAGAAATACTTTGTACCATAACTACTTCCTCCAAACAAAGACCAATTCAAGAAATTGTATTGCAAATAACCGTAAATTAAATCCGTATCCAAAATAATTCATTATATAGAAAATTTTTATTATTATTATTAAATTATTACTTACATATGATTTAACCTCTTACAGAATTTGTAGCTGAGTATATTTACTCATATAAATAAATATATGCTAGATATTCTTATACTTTTAAATGTGTCGTATTCAGCGACTGTTAATTAATGATTATTTAGAGATCGTGAAATGTGAACTGGCTGGATAAAAAAAAATTAATTTAAAAAAAATTTTTTTGTTAAAACTGATGTGGAACATTGACATGCTCCAAACAAAGTCCACTTTTTGAAATTACATTGTAAATAAACTGTAAAATAAATTACGTTACAAAAATCATTCATTATATAGAAAAAATTTGAATGCCCATAAAAATAGTACTGTGATTAGTTCAATGGGCTTGAGTGAATTTATAGGCGCCAATAAAAAATTAGAAATTTTCAAGGTAACTTTCCTAGATAAAAGTATAAAATTTATTTTTTGAAATTTAGGTTTAATTTGTGTTTTTTAAATATATAATAAAACAATTTTCAAACGGGGGCCAAATCTTGGAGGGAACAATTTCTGGAGTGGGGGAGAATTGATTGTGACCGTTGAAGTATGGATTCTGGAAGGGGCCAGGCTGTTCTAGAACATCTTAGATCACGCCAGTAAGGAAGGGGCACTTCCGAAATCCAGATCTTGTTGATTTTTTGTACAGTAATTTCCAAACCAAAATTCAAGCGAAATTGTCCAAAATGTCGTTGGCGAACGCTGAAGATCCAGATACAAGACGGAAGGCCATGTACAAGCAAAGATCAGAGTCTCCAAGATTCAGGGATTTGCTCAGGGAGGTAATATTGATAAGTGTCAACCGTTCACATGTCTTGCCTGTAAAATTTAAACATTGTTTATCCAATTTAAAATAATTAGATAAAAATACGAAAAAAAACCCACTATTAAAATCAAAAGATCTTCTAGTATTTTTTGTCTTCAAGCCAAGAAATTATAGCCTGAAAGGAAATTTTTCAAGTCTGTTTGCTCCAAGTTATAATAGAAATCTATTTTTAATTTTTCACTATTTTTTTCTATTTAAACGATCGATTTTGTTTTGTTTCAAAAATGAAAAAACTATGCTGAATCGAAATGAAATAATTTATTCAATATAAACAATAGTACCAGGAAACCTGAAAAGTTCATCAATGTTAATTGATAATTAAACAATTAAAATTAGTTTAGAAATATTATATACAGGGAAATATGTGAAGGAAGGTTGCTCGATGTGTCCACATAATTAAAGGGTGCATTTCCCTTTGCTCCATACGAGTGAACAATGCCACCAGATTGGAGAATTGTGCATGATCGTAGCAGTGAGTATTCCGATACTTGGTGGAAACGGATTGTTCTATTGTATATAGCGTTGATAGTTGCGTACACTTAGCTTTTGTTGAAAGTGAATGTATTTGTTAGCGTAAATGTGGGATGCGTGAGAATGGCAGAATATTGAGTACTTTATGGGGGGCCTTCAATTAGTTTAGTTGTATAATATGTGAAAAGAGTGGTGGATATCGAATGCTCCACTTCTATAATTGAATGAACGGTATAGGAGTTAATGCATTTAAGAATTGCAATTGAATAAGAACTGCATTGGGTGCTGAATTGAACCTAACTGATAGCATCTGGAGCCCAACCTTGGTGGATGGAAGGCTAAGATCTACGGGTTGCCAACACCCAAGTTGGGTGATTGTCGGATCTGCCGGTAATTTACTTAAAATAGCAAAAGCTGGAATTACCGGACTACGAAAAGTGACAAAAAGCTCAAATTAGCATGTTTGTACATACGTACATGTGCAGATTTGAGCCAGTATAAATGCAAATTCAGGGAAATAGCCTCCATCGACTTCTACAACCTTCTCCCATCAATTAACTAGCCCAGTTATGCCCTTCTTATAAAAGTTTGAATCCTGGGATTTTAAAAATAAATTAAGCTTATTTTCCAGCTGTCGACGATTAACGAGCTACAGATTGCACATATTATTGTCCATTGTGAAGAAAAGGTGAAAGTCAGATTTGGGTCTATAGGGTTCTGAGGATGTAGGACTTCCCAACCAAGCTTCATTATCACTTTATCGTTCTGCCTGGAGATCTCATGCCATCCTTGTAACAAATTATTAGTTATTCTGTTCATGAGATCAGTTAACTTGTGTAGATTGCTGCAGTGATATTCTGGCCACTTGGCAGAAGTTCATAGTGCACATTTCCTGCCATACTCTACCAAACACAAAGTTGGTTGGCGAATATTTGGTTTTTATGTCAATGGGAGATGGAATCTTTCAATGACAGTCAATTGTATGATCAATCCATTTTTTCATCTCATGTGACAATACGGACAAAAAATATCTATTTGTTTGGTGAAAGCAATGAAATGTTTAGATGGTAAAGCTTGTTACCACTGGTCAATTTATGAGGAGCCGGTTGAGCTCTGTGTCTGCTTTTCTCAAGTTGTGTAAGCTAGAGTGAATGATTTCATATCTTATGTTGAACGCATTGCAAGTTCCTGTTTGACTTGAATCAAATTCGATAGCTTCTCTCGATTTATAATCATTCAAGACAGAAGGTCTACATGGTTCATCTTCAATCCCCTTGTTCCCAGAAGCAAACTTTTTCAATTACTTTTAGGCAGTGTGATCACTTATTTTTTCATCACTTAATTCATTATATATATGCAGGGTGGTCGACCAAGACCCGAGGTATTAAATGCCTGGGTAGACTCGTACCCCATCACGTGTCCTGCATAAACCTCTTGAACTTGTTCACAAACCCCAAGATTTTGGACCATTTTATCTCGGGGAGTGATGTGGTGATGTCCTCTCCTTCAAAGATTTCAAATTTAGACCTATCATACTCTTCAAGGTAGAGCTTTGCCGTTTCTTCTTTTATTTTGCAGAAGCGGCAAAAGGGATCTCGTAGGATACCCATTACGAAGTGGTGTCTTCTCAGTGGGCAGTGGTCTGTCAGAGTACTTATCAGCCTCCTAATTCCCTCCCTCACTGAATGCATTGCAAATTTTATAAACTGTTCAAACACTCTGTATCTTAATACTGATGGGAGATTAAAATTCCTACAATTAGAAATACAAAATTATTGGGTTTGAATAATTTACAGTGAACAATAAAAGTCATTTTTTTCTTTATGATGCATTTTTCTCATTGGTATATGATGAGTATTATACATTTTAAATATTCACAAAGTGATTATCTTTTAGTTTGAACAGGTGTTGTCTGTTTATTTGTGCTGGTTTTGCCATAGCAAATGCATTTAAACTGTTTTTAGATTTAAAACAAAAATGACAAATGTTATCTGCACCTAGAGCATAGGAAGGATGTTCTCTGAAGATTGCAAAACTAGCTTGATAATTTTTGAGATTTGTTATATTCTATATATATATTGATATTCTAAACAGGATCTGTGATTATTGGTCTTGTTTGTTGAATAAATTGGTGGGTTTGTGTAAACCCAAAAATTGCAAAATGCCGATAAACAGTGAGAAACGGATTACCAGGTTGATTAGGAACAACCTCGCTATAGGTTCCCCTGAAGGTCGAAAAAAAATATTATTAAGATAATCAGACTGCTGACTAAAAAAAAGAAAAAAAAACACGGCTCGGTGGGTCTGGCTGGTGGCAGTGCAGGCAGATCCTCCCCCCACGAGCTGTGTAAAATTCAAAACTGCCCCCCCCCCCGTTCTTACCGTATATGTTTTTGAGGCCCAGTGTCCTGCTTCTTTGGGTTTGCGGCCACCTCTCTCCATAAAATTAATCATAAAATAGCAGACAAACAATTGTAAGTGTATGTGCATCTACTGTATATTGATTAGGATGTTTTAATTTAAATATTAATTAAAACAAAAAAATTTTTACAAAAGGCGATGATAACCTAGTAGTTGTTCGCCTATAAAAGAAAAGAAGAAAAAGACTGCTGACTGGTTGGCTGGAAATTAAAAAGAATGTAGACAACACATTTTTATTTATTTATTTATTTTTTAAATGAGGGTATTTCACTATGAGGTTATATGAACCCTTGGGTGCTGATTTTTTTTTTTTTTTTCTGACCGAAGCCCCCTGAGACAAAATTTAACTGTTTAGAAAGTAGTTTTACAGAAAATGTGTCCATATCATGCCCAACTGGTGAAAACTACTAATTAATACATGAAAATGACCTTAGCCATTAAAACGCCCTTAAAAAATTAATAATTATTAAAATCATGATTGTATTGCATAAATCAATAAATATTTTAATTGATTTATTACTTCTTATGCAAAGTACGGTTAAGTTGAGTGTCATGAGTGGGACTTGAGAGTACCTGGTTTCTACCACTTCAGCTATCGTGATTTCTACCCTCATGTTGGGTATTGATCCAGTGGTCGTGTGTTTGTGATAATAATTTTTCTACACAATCCTACTTTACATAAAAAATAATAAATCAATTAAAATAATTACATTGGCTAATAAGATCATATAGTAATAAACGTGGTTTCTATTTTTTTAGAGGTGCCACAGACGAATCAAAGCAAGTCGAGTCGCTCTTCTAGAACAATTTCGGAACATAAATAACCCAGTTGAAGTCCACAGTGCGTTAAGTAGCATTATTCACCAAGAGGCTAGCGTCCTCAGGGAAGAAATATATGTTGAGGAAATGTAAGCATTTAAAATCAATTTGTCACATAAACTTGTTAAAAATGATATAAAAAAACTATATTATCATAACTTGATAATATTGTTTTCTTATTTTTATTCAATAGGTGTTAATAAAAATTGATACATTTTATCTTATTACCCAATCTATTCCATAGATGGAGAAAACAAAAACACACTTATAAAAAGTCTTTATTTGTTTACATGAATCAATTTTGGGATGCTGCTCAGTCCCTGTTTTGACTTAAAGATACCCAAGGCAGTATTTGGAATTGATTTATGTAAATAAATTAAAAAAAGACTTTTTATGAAAATGTGTTTTTGGTTGTCTCCGTGTATGGAATAGAGTGGGTAGTAAGATAAAATGTTAAAATTGGTATCTTTTACATTTAGGGAAACAGAAGAAGATAAATCATTAACTACACCCCAAAATGAAGGTTTGTGCCATTAAATTGTGTTAACAAAAAAAAAAGTTTTGTCACGAAAAATTGTTATTTCAGCCTATCTGCAAGAAATTTTAAAAGAATATGAAAATGTATTGGAGGAGGAAGAAACGATGTTCAGCAAAGACTGGGACGAACAAGTGATATGCCCCTTATGTGAAAAGTGCGTATTGAAGCAGAGGGCCGATGGATCCGTCATATGTGTAAAATGCTCATCTCACTATCCAAGAGTGCCTACAATGCATCACTTGCGCAATTTGCTCAATTCAAGCCTCGAAGCTCACGAGCGCAATTGTAAAGACTTGTCACAGTTTGCCTTGATCAACGACCGATATACAAACGGGCTGTTTCTAATCTGTCAGACGTGTCAGTTCTTCTTTCAAACTCTTTAAGGACGCCCGTTTTGCCTTTTGTAAATAATATTTTTGTGATATTAAACCCTATTTATAGTGTTGTTTTTGTGGACTGATTTTTTTTTTTAAATACAGTTGACACATTTTCCAATTTGTTACCCAAAGAAAAATTATTATTTCAATAAAGACATTTGTAAAAAGTTTTTCTTTGTGTTTTTTTAAAAATACCATTGTGCAAATTATATTATGTTTAACACATATGGCACTGATTTGTAGACAATCCCCAAATAAGAAATTTATACAGTTTTGGAATCTATTTAGGTTTTTAAATGACTCTTCATTAAAATTTCGCTAAAAAAATGCTTTTTTCAAATTTGGGCACATTGTCCTGGAACGTTTGTATATGGGGAAAGTCAGGAAAGGCAAAATAGCAAAAAATACTGTTTCATCTACTCAATAGTTTCGTCAACTTGTACATTATTAAAAACTTGATTAATCGTATATTTCTACTACCTTAATGAATTAAAAAACTGTTATGGGGTGGTAGTATTTAAGTGAATAAAAAATGAAATTTACATTGTACATATTTAGTTGACATTTATTATTTAAGTTTCAAGTTTATTTGTAATTATAAAACAACTATAATGTTTTTTTAAAGCACACTTTAAAAATAAATAAAATCTGAATGTGTGGTAAAAATCTTCACTTATTTAAAAATTCAATAATTATTTCCATATTTTCTACTTATTAACAGTTATACAGAAAAATACATATAACGGTGCAGATTGACTGAATTGAGGGAAAAGGATGAGATTGAAAGAAAAATAAATTATATTAATACAATTTAATTAAAAATGGCGTCCATTCTCTTGTACGCCTTTTCAAAAACAACTCATTGTCCTTTGTTCACATTTTGGCACTATCATCTTCAGAGTCACCATCATCATTGATGAACCGGTTGGTTGGGGGGGGGGGGGAGATGTGAGAAACCAATTCTTTTTGCAATTATATACTACCGTAGACACATTAAATACTACTTTATAGAAAAATGTCACATATCCAGCTTAATATTTAATTGCTATTTAATAAAATGACAAATGGGTCAAAAGAAAACGCTTTGATAAATAAAATCTGTATAATTATTTAAAATTATAACCAACTGTATATACTACTAATTAAGAAAACTTGTTAACAACATATTCGAACAACAGAATTTTATACATTGACCAGCAATAACAAGAGATCACAATATATTATTTTTGTTTTAAAAGACACAATCTTTTAAAATCTATCTATAATTAATATATATTCTTAAGGAACAGCTCTTCCATTTTTTTTTGTAATAAAATACAATTCAAACAACAGACTTAAGCAATTTATACATTTTCCGTATAAACACATGATGCATACAGACACGCAGTTTGGTAATCATGTTAATTCATTTCTGTCATTACACAGCATTTATGTAAAAAATGTAACATCTATTCTTTAATAATAATTATTGTATGGCACTTTTTTAAATCCATGATTTGCACTTGTACTCAGTCCCAGTGTTTCTTAAAAGCATGTTAGTAAAAAATATGTAAAAATATTAGGCATTTAAACCTTAAGAGCTAAATTTTTTTTTGTTTTGTTTGAGCAAAAATTGTCGTTTTGTGGAACTTGGAAGCTTTACATATTGTGAAATCACATTACAATTATATACAATTAAAAAATATACTTTACTCTGCTAATTCAAAGTAAATGTTTTCTTCTTTTCTCTCTCTAGTTACACATTTATAAAAATAATAGATTTTTCTTTATATCAAAACACTTCATGTTTTAACTTTTTTTAACTGCCCTATCTACGGCCAGGATTGCTTCGTTTGGCAGCCTTGCAGGATCTTTGAGAACTTCGGTTGTTGTACTTAAATGGCGAAAAGCGTTCAGTACAACTGAAACAGTGTAAAAAAACAAATCATACTATGTAAACAGAATTTTTTTTTGTGAAGAATCGCTCGAATGATATTTTTCTTTTGATTATTATAAACCTAAAAAAATAAAAAATAAAAATAAACAATTTTTATATTCAAAACAACATTTTAAATTAAATTCAATACTAAAATAAACCATCATGATGGAAATGTAATAAGTGGGTTTTTTTTTTGTCCCCTAAAATGCAGCCTTCTGGCTTGTACTTTTCCTCGTACCAAATCCCCCCCCATATAATAAACCTTACTTGAAAAAAACATTATTCTAAGAGTCATGATATATGATTATAAAAAAAACAATAAATATAGCAAACCAGGTCTTAGATTGACAAGGGAACAATGTTGATTTATCCATTGTAAAGTCGTCCGATACAGATCATCAAGGCTTGAAGTTGCTACGTTATTGTTGAATGATTCGAGCAACGGTTCACAAATCAAACTCAGCTGAAATATTTTTTAAGGAAAATATCTTGTTAAAATGTAAATATATTACTACCGTGAAAATTAAATATATTTAACTATATAACTAAACATATTATAGTTTATATAAACCACTGTTATTTAATCTAGCCTTCTTGTTTTAAAATAATTTTATAGGTATTTTTAAAACATTATCACAGATTATCTAAGGTCTAAATCAAGAAAGAAAAAGTTAGTGTCACAAGTGGGATTCGAACCCATGACAATTGGCTGGTTGGTGTTTGAGTGGATTGAAGTCACGATAGCACAAGTGGCGGTTAGTTAAAGATCGTTGGTTTGAATCCTTTTCATGACACTAACTTTTTCGCTTAAACCAAAACTTTAGATAAAAAATATAATTAAATAAAATAATACGGTCAATTATGACTTAAATATGTGTATGGATTATCACAGATTTAAATTATTTATGTTGGATATGCATAAAGAGTGAAATTAAACTTCGATTACTAAATCCATTATCAAAAAACAAAACCTATTGTACATATTATCTTGGTTTTTCAGTATTTTGCAAACATAAACAAAATTATGAAAAAAAAAAAAAAAAAAAAAAAAAAAAAAAAAAAAAAAAAAATTAATAAAAGAGGACCCTAGTGTAGTATAGTAGTGTTAAAAACTGATGGGTTTACAATTTATTTAATGTTTCATGAAAAAAGCAGTAATAATAACTTTAATTAATTAAGGTTTTTAATTGAGATGAAAAAAGTTAATGGTACGAGTGGGATTCAAACCCATGATCTTTGGCTAGATGCGCCGTTGCTCTACCACTTGAGCTATCGTGACCTCGATCCACTCGGACATCAACTTCCTATCTCAACCTCACCTTATGAGTTTTCCCTCCTTTTTGCCATTTTTCAAATGTCCTGTAATCGGATTTGATTCTCAGCGACAAATGAAATGGCCACGGAGAGCTTTAGTGAAGTATACTTCATTTAATTCACTAATTTAATGGTCCGCTTGACCAATTGATACATTACAATTAATTATGGTTTATAGTTGAGATGAAACCATTAACTTTTTTTCGTGGAAGGGAAGGGAAGATCTGGGCATCTGGCTTAAGGGGGGATACAAGTGACCTAGCCACGTAACACATAACATAGGGGAGAAAGTCAGATTAATTATAATGAAAGGATACAATCCAGAATTTCCAGTTTTCATGAGTCCTCGACCTTACATATTTTCTGTACATATCCTTCATTTTGTTGCTTCTATGTTTTGAAATTGGAGCACCTGTTGCAGGAAGCATTGATTGGCAATTGCTAAAACAAAAATTAAAAAGGATTTTTAAGGAAATTTTTTTTAAACAATCGATTCTTCTGTATTTCTTCTGTATATACCATATTTCAGCATTCAATGTTTCTATCTGCTGTTTTAAACTTTCCATTTCTTTTTCCAGTTCGTTTCTTTCCATCTGTAATTGCCTGATGTACTCAGCACCTTTCTGTAGCATAACAGCTTTGCTCATCTGTAAGGATTAGCAATTTTTAAAAGCTCTTCAGACTCGACAAGGTAGTAGGGTGGGTTACCTTTGTGTTTGGATTCTGGTTGAGATGAGGAATCAAGGAGTGAAGCGTGTCAAAACCATTTTTTATATTACAACGACGTTTCTGTTCGGCATTGATATGGCATACTCTCCGGTGTTCCTATAAAAACGAGTATTCAACGCCTAAACTCTAGTAAAATAAATGTATGTGTGTTAATCAATACGTACTCGATAAGCAGGTGCAGGTTTGTTGCTAGTTGACGGGGAAGTAGGACTTCCCACACTTATTGGTGAAAGACTAAGAGCTTCTCCTGTGTTCGGAGATTCAGGGCATACGCTAGTTGAACTTCCGCATATCTTTATTATATAATAAAAACAATCATACAGATAATCATATATTTATAATGAATATGGGTGCGTAAAAAAAAACTGTTTATATTTTTGTAAATATGCATTGAATTCATTTCAAATTGTCTATTGATATAAAAAATGGCAAAAAGGAGGGAAAATTCAAAAGGTTGGTTGGAGATGGGAAGTTGGTGTCCGAGCGGATAGAAGTCACGATAGCTTAAGCTGGAGAGCAGTGGCATATCAAGCTGAAGGTCAAGGGTTCGAATCTCACTCATGACACTGACTTTTCAATCTCAACCGATACCTTACATGATGGCTATTCATGAAAAAAAGGTGAGGCAAACTTGCAAGGTATTTGTTTTCTGAACTATCGTTGTTTGAATGTAATTTAATATGATTACATGGAGATTGTGAGATGCGGTCTGGTGTGCAGTAGGTTTTAGAAAAATATTTCCTTTATCGTGCCAATGTTTCGATCTTTATTGAGATCACCTTTAGGGCTCAAAGTGTTTGTTTTCTATGTAGATATGTGTCATACCTTTTCATTTCTTGTGTATCATATTGAAAGTGCCCGTAATGATAAATTTAATATGCAATTTTTTGTGGGGGTGTCGGTGGCCGCAAGGTTCCGTCTTTGACACGGCGCTACAATTTTTACAATACAATTTTTCAGTTTTCTTCTTACATGAGCACATTCAATTTCTTTGTTTCGTGATACATACACCAACTGATTTTTTTTGGATAAATTTTATCATTTCAAAACAAGGGAATTGGCAATTGAAGAATACATTCCATACGTGGTGTTAAATTGTAAATTAAATATTTTAGAGAGTTTTGTTTGGCTTCCTTTATTACTCTTCTTTCTTTGCCTCTAGATTTACGAAAGTTTGACAAATTTTCATCAGTTGGAAACCTCCACAGCCATCTTAGGGCCTTTTTTTGCCCTACAGACAATTTTGCATTCTCTATTCTACCAGGGAACCCAGTTATGAACTTTCCTGTTTCCTGTTTTTGGAATCGCTTCAATCAAAGGCGGCAGCTTTAATTTTTTCCATAAACGTGTCATTTTTTGTTATACTATTTTTTATAAAATAGCTGGCTCCCATCATGCTGTCAAATTAGAAAATACAGTAGATCGCTATGCAATGTATACTTTGTACAGATTGTACAAAAATATTAATCATAGTAATAATTATTAAATACAAAATTAATAATTATGACAAATCAATGTTATTTAATTCTGCTTATTAATAATTTTTTCCCAATTTTTATGCAAAGACGATTGAGAAGAAAAATTAGTGCCACAAGCAATCTATGTGTTATTTAATGACTTATTATTTCATTTAAACAATAAAAATTAAAATTAATCAATTAGTTTAAAATTTCATTAATTAAGAATAAAAATAAAAAATAAAAATGTAACATGTTAAAATGTTTCAGTGTATAAGGATACAAAACCTGCAAGACTACTTAGATATGCAAGGTATTGGTTGAAATGAAAAAGTTAGTGCCACGAGCTGGATTCGAACCCATGACCTTCAGCTGTTCAATATATGTTCAACAATCACTTGACAAGTAAAGAAAGGAAGAAGAATTGAGCGAATGTTCACGAGAAACCATGTATGCCGATTCTACAGACAATCCCTTTCTGACAACCGAGTGTGAATCAAAAATTAAGAAATGTAAAAAGAGCATCTAGAGAGGTGCAGGCTCTCTTCACAAAAAGTCAGTATCATGGAAACGCGTCAGTTGCTCTATTTTTTTCAAAATTATTCTCATTAAAAGAATTGTTAACTGTATTGAATAGAACAAAAAAAAAGTTTAGCCTTCTACTGGTATAAAACAACACGTTCTAATTGGTTTTTTTATCTTTTCTAAAAGAATTGCCAGTTCGAGAATAGTTGATCCAAACATTGGAAGAACAACAGTGGACAATTTAAAAGAATCAAAACCAATTAAAATGATAACTGGGACTTGCAAAACAGTATTTTTTCACTCACGCTTATGTAATAACATAATATGTAATAATAATAATATAATAACGTACAACATTATGCATTGGTGTTTGGATGGACTTTATTAGCATTGGACTGGCGGCCACAACAGTTTGTACTGTCTGTAAGGTGGGTGAAGTACTGCTTCCCATATTTTGATTTATCTTATAACTCCGTTGTTTATTGAATTCACTGCAATTCAACAATAATTCAGGTATAAACACAATTTCTGTTAACATTACTATGTAAAGATTTAATTATTCTCTCTATACATACTTCTCAGTTTTGAAAGGGAGAGTAATAATATTTCCGATAGACTGTTGCGATGCGTATGAAATTTCTTCCTTCGGTGGTAAACTCTTAGTTGGTGAACTTGTCTGTTCATTTCCCACAAAACCGTAATTTGCAGGAGTGGCTAGAATTTATTATTTTCAGTTATATTCATACACATACATATATAAAAAATTGTTTATTACAACTCACAATTGGTAAGAAGCTGAGCTAGAAATGCGTTGTTGTTCTGTTGTGTTTCTTGAAGTGAGATATTCTGTGTTGGTATTGCTGGACCGGGAGCAAGGGGAGTTAAAACAATACCAGAATTGGAAGGTATTAATGCTAAAGCTGCAGAGTTGTTCAATGTCGTTGCCAATTTCTTGGTTTGGTCAGGCTTTCCACTCCATTTAGATTTAGCCTATAAAAAATTCAATATTCAACCCAATAAAGCCACGAGTTCTTCAAACATCGGACAACTTACTTTCGGTTGTAAGTAAACATCTTCTTTTCTTGTAACGATTAAATCTGTCAAAGGTGGTGGTGATTGTGTAGGCTGTTGAGTATAAGTGTGTTGTTCAAGATTTTGTGAAGGGAGAGCTTGTTGAGGGATGCTTTGCTGGACAGTGGGGTCGTTGTAATCTGGAAGGCCGTACCAAAGACTCTGTGTAGGGTAAGGAGGTGGATAAGGAGGGATTGATGTGGTCGGGTAATCAGGCGGAGGTGCTGGTTGCTGACTTAAAATTTGCTTTTCTTCCGAGTACTGCTGAGTTGTCTGAAGGGTCTGGGTTTCTTCAGGTACACTAACAAGTTTTGAGCAAAAAAGTTCTGTAATTAACAAAACAAAAATAAATTTGGTTACATGCTTAAAGTACAACTATGAAAGTGAGATACCATGTAAAGGCTCTATGTCCATGAATTCTTCTAAGTTTGGCTGCAACTGGACAAGACTTGGTTGAATGAAATCTGCTAAATTTGCTCCTCTGGCTAAAATTACACAAGTATTAGAAATAAAATGAAATAAAATGCATTTTAAAGAAACATTACCAATTTCTCTTGTATCAGGGAATGCAAAAGGCTGATTGGCTGTTATTGTAGAGAACAATGTGTCACTCATTAGACCCATGTAGTCTTCATCAACCATCATCAGACTTTCGCTGGAATTTAAAGACCAATCGTGTCCTTCTAATTCAGCCAGCTGTACAATAAGTAAACCATAAATTTTCCATACCAATAAAAACATGTACAGTAAAACATCAATTATCCAGGTTTACATACGACTAAACCCTTCTCTATGTGTGGAATGATGCACCTCTTCCGGAAAAACTTCGCTTTTTAAGTTTTTTGTAGGGTGTTTGGGGTATTTTGGTATAGAATTGGTGTCACAGGCCGTTAGTCAACATTTTGTTTTTATATTTGGCCTTTTGGAAAATTTAAAATTTTTTTTTAAAACAATTATATACACGTAAAAAATATATATGAAATATAATAAAAGTAATAACACATGTCTTTTTAATTCACAATTTAATTAATGCATTATAAAAAACAAATATCATTATTCGGGGTTTTCAATTATTATTCAACTCCCTCCCCATCATTATCCCAGAATAACTGAGGTTTTACTGTACATGTCTTTTTTCTCATTAGATTTTTTTTTTTTTATAGCTTTTTACTATCTATCATGGAAGAATATTTGAAAAAAATGCTCACGGTATCATGTCCATAATTGGGAGGTCGACCTAATATTTGGTTTCGACTGTACATACGCCATTTTTTGTACTCTGCAGTGACAGCGTTTAACTTCCTTTTCCAATATTTTCCCTCTAAAACTATAGCCTGAAAGAACAGTTGCATACAAATATATTTACTGTACGTAGATAATAAATATTGTTCTGAATTCTACCTCTGGTTTGTTGTGAGTATCGACATCCAATGGCGAAGCAAATTGACAAACCAATGTATTTTGCTTTTTTATAACTGTAAAAGGAAATTGCTTGGTTAAATAATCAGATTTTTATTCCAACGTTTATATCATTTATATGATTAGGTCTGTAAAGGAGGGATTGGATCATCAAACCACTGAAACTGGAAACTTCAACAGACAAAACAACATTATTTGACACAAAAGAAGTTGCCTGGATGATAAATGAAATGCTGAATCTCTAATGAACTTTCACTTCCCATTTGTTGTATTCCTAAATAGTATATTTGAATTGAAATTCATTCATCATCAAATCATAAAATGCTAAAATTTTTCCAGCTTAGCTAATGAACAGAAACATATTGACTATTATTTTTGAAGCATGTTTTTAATGTAATAATTTAAAATTTTCAGTAAAATTCATGTTCTCAGTGCTTTTACACTTTCAAATCGACTTTTTATCTTTTTAAAATCAACATTATAAAAAGGTACACAGATTTCCTCCTGTGGTCTTGCAGGGTGATAAATCTACTATTTGATAGCTCATGTTGGTCAACCCATTCTCGCTTATTTTTATTAGTTCAGACGTCTGATAGAAGATGGCAAAATGCTGTGTTTGAACTAACAAAAATCAACAAGAATGGGCAGACTTGACAGGTAACTATTTTATTTGCAATAACCACATGAACTTTGCATATTGTTCAGGGTGCATGATTGATCGTATTTTTGTTTTTAGGGGGGGGGGGGTTGTGTGAAAAAAAAGGACCAGTGGGAACCGTGAGAATCAAACCCATGACTGCAGTTCTACAGCCGAGAGTCTTTCACACTGACCACACGGCTACCATAGTCCCCTTCCCCATTAGATAACTATCAAGCAATAATTGATGCTGACAAAACGATGAAACTGTTAAGTCCTTCACTCGGGCTTTTTTCATGGCACACGTTTTCATGGTACACCAAACACAAATGCTTTCAGTAACATGTAATACACCATTACAATTTTAAAGCACCAAACAGCCTGATTTAAAAAAAAGGTACATTAATTCAGTTTTTTTAAAACGTTTTTGCCACATTTGGTGATATTTTTTTAAGATAATATATTATCTTGACAAACTTCACATAGATAAGAGAACTAGAGATTAATAACTAAATTCATTGGGTAAAAAGCATTGAATGCTCTCTAATTAGTTGATATAAATTATTTAAACTGAATAAATTTTAATTAATGAGTTAATAATTGCACACTAATAGAATTGACAAATATATATCAACAACATAAATTTAAAGAATTAATCAAACGCACTTCATAATAGATAAACAATCGTTGTTTAGCGTTGCATTATTCTTTTCCTTTTATTTTCCATTTGTGTACATTAGATAAAGAAAGAAAGAAAGAAAGAAAGAAAGAGAGAAAGAGAGAGAGAGAGAGAGAGAGAGAGAGAGAGAGAGAGAGAGAG
>CM077108.1:12735926-12766009 GCA_039619505.1 Cimex hemipterus
GAGAGAGAGAGAGAGAGAGAGAGAGAGAGAGAGAGAGAGAGATGAGTGGATTTAACCATATACGTACACTGCATGTGCCAGCACCTCCAAATTACGTTGTTCAGCCTTATTTTGTCCTTCCATCTTAAACGAATTCCTTTGAATCGGTTCCATTTTGGTGATGTTAACTTTTGCCTGAAAGAAGATTTAGTGTTATTTCAAGTTTAATAAAACCAGCAAAACACCTCAATGACCAGTGAAGACATAATGTTAACGACAAGTAGAAATGCAACTCGGCCAAAAGTCTTTTTTTTCCCCCATAGTACTGTATTTTATGGACAGATTTAATTTTTTCCTAGTTTAATTGGCTTCATATGAAAAAATTGGCGGTTTTGTGACATTAGGTTTAGAAAATATATCAAAGCTACTCCAGAAATGCTATAGCGAGTCACATGAAATGAAAAATCATTGACCAAGGAAGGCTAATCAAGGGAAAAGGGATCTCTTTATATTGTGTATCTGAGAACGCTTGTAGTATGCGATGGGAAGGCACAACATACAATAATAATGATGAAGTATTTGAAGTACTCCAGTATTTTTTCTGTTAGATTAAAAGGACTGGATTTCAGGCTAATTCCAATAACCCTTCTTTAACTGATGATATTTTGGCTTACTCTTAAGTATCAGTATAACACTTCATCAGGCGATTTTAATAAACAGATAAAATGCTGAGTTCTTCAATAAAGTAATACCGATATTTACGGATTTCAGTATTTCTACACGTATACTATAAATGTTGAACCTCTTGTTTCATAAATCTATATCGATGGGGCAGTTTTCTAACTTTCGGAAATCTTTATTTGTACTGTCATTTTTCAAAAATGGCAAAAGAGAAGAGGTAACTAATTATAGACCAATATATAAAATCTTGCTTAACACAAAAATATTTGAAAATATCAGTTTGTGGAAAGATCACTCCTGCGTTTGTTTAAACATATTATCACAGGAAATCAGCATTGATGAATGTGAAAGTAAGATTTTTATACTACGAAGAACCCCAAACCCTCCTGAACTAAATACTGAAGGAGATAACATTCCTCAGAATCCCAAAGGTGTAACAGTCAAGTACCTGGTAGTTTACTTGGACCAAAAGCTGACCTGGAGTAATCATATAAATAAAAAGATAAATGCACAAAGGCCAGCGGAGACTCTTCTAATTTATATATTATATAAATCAGGCAATTAATCAGTACTCTATGGGGTGCGAAATATGGGTCTACCTCTATCTCCAAAATAAGGCCACTAGGTACTGCAAAATAAGATGCTGAGAATTGCTGTCAACACTGCGACACTGTATGTGCTCAATTCTCAATTATACAGGGAAATCATTGAAGAAAGATTCCTCAAGTTCCTCTACAAATTCCCTTTGGTGAAAAGAGCATCACATTTCATCAGGGTGAAAAATTGGCAACATATCTCAAACCGCAAACTTTGCAGAATAAGATGGGTATTGGTTGAGGCGATTACAATGATAGTGTAAGTTGTTTGTATAATGATAAACAACTCATTTATTCTAAATAGCTTTTACAATTCATCGTTTATTTATTAAAAGCCATTGTGATAATAATCTTAGCAGTACTGCGATTATGGAAGCACATAAAGATATACATTCATGTCAGATTCAATTGGCCATTTGAGCCAATTAAAAATGTGAAACATGTTTATATGAAATGCACTATTGGAAGCTATGTCACAGTTGGGCTAGTGAATAATAAAAAAAAAATCATTTACATTATTTAGGAGTCATGCCAGGTGGAGTCTCTCAAACATCATAGAACTATCTATGATATACTGTTTTTGCACAAATTGTTAGATATATAATTGTCTAGTCTGACAGCATGATACTTATGAAACTTGAAAAAATTCATTGTGATATTTTAATTATATTTTTTTCTTTCCTAGACCTTTTTTTTAAATTAATTACTTATCCACTAGTATAACTACTGTCCTTCCCATACTTTTTCATGTATCTAGTCCAACTTCTTTTGTATTATTTTATGAGGGTTTTTCTTGGCTCAGCTACATGCACAATTGATCTGTCTTATCTAATCACTTGTAGTGAAATTGCGATGAAGACCATCAAGGTAATGAAGCTTGTCCACGATAATCCAATTTATTTCACATGATTTTCATATTTCATCACAAGAATGAGCCGACCAGGTTGAACTGTGACGCTACAGTGACATTGCAGGGCGATGAACCTGTAGCTCGATCGTATCTTACTTCGGTCTGCTCATGAAGCTACAAAAACTTATTGCATCATTTAACATTTACAAAATTTAGAAACTAGTTATATAAAGCTTGTTTAAAAGAGTTTTATATAAATATGATTTTTGTTTATCTTTCGGTCAGAAATAATATGCATGAAGCCATTTGATTTGTCACAAATCCACCATTGAGGAAGCAAAGACTTAAGCAGACTGATAGGATCGGAATCAACCACCCAGATCCACACAAACTACTTGTCATTGTGATATGATAACTTAAAACAAAACAATATGATTTTATAGGTGTAATGAGTAATACATAAATTGTTATTGTCTCCATCGGTTATTTGAATTAAGATTTGTCTTACCTGTAAGCCAAAGACATGCATTGAAACAGTTTTGTGAGGGAAGTCTCGATGAGAAGCTGGTTGAAGGGAAGTTTAACAGAGTTTATAGGCACTGAGACGACGGTTCTGTCTTTGGACGGGCAGTTGGCCGTTACGGACTTCACCTCTACGACCTCCTTCTCGACTTCTGGGACGGGGACGGCGAGTTCGTCCTCGTCGTCCTGGGCCTCGGCTTCGAAGTCCGAGACCATAAAGTGGCCGGAATGGATCGCTTCTCGCCCCTTGGTCTGGAACTTCGGAATCGTCCATTTCTGCTTTTGATCCAACTTCTGGGCCATGATTGTCATAGTAGACGTCCGGCGGGTCAGCTGACTTCGCTCATTCGCCTCCCCTCAAAAGGACGTAGACGGTTGAAAAGAGCCCGTCATGGACGAGTCCATCACTTCAAAAACCCTCCGGATTTAAGACAAACGACGTCGACCAGATCCATGAATCAGACCGAATGGGAAACCACTAACAAATTATGTATTTTATCATCTTTCCACAATTAAATGTCCACTGGAAGGTCGATTTTGGATATCAAGTCGATTTTACACATTCGATTTCTAATCAGACGAAAAAAAAAATCACTCAATTCGCCATCTCAAGATAACGTTCAAACTCAAAATCATAAGCACTAAAACGTAAAAAAACAAAATCATAGATGATTAATTAAAGAAATCGAAAATTAAAACATCGACGGCACAAATTTACTTACAAACATATCAAATTATTCAATTTTTGCAAGGTAAATTATAAATGAAGAATTAAAGGTGACGGACAAAAAAAGAAAAAAAAATGTACGACGAAAATAGTCAAAGTGGCTGTTAAAATAAAAATTATTCAAACGACAAAATAATCAACAAAAGAGCTTTTTAGACGTCAAACTACACCACAGAAATAACGAATCAGAATAAAGATGAATAATTTAACGTTTTTAATTTGATTTAAAAATTATTATTTAAAAAAACTGATGATATTCGTCTAGGCATTGATGATAATATAGATATTAATGATGAATGTTGTCTGTTATAATACATTTATATAAATGATAATTAGGCGATAATAATATAGATAGATAATATTAGATAATACATTCGTCTCATAATTTGCTTATTGGGAAAATCTTTTTACCTTTTCATCTACTGCTACTAATCCTATCTCCTATCTGTTTGTCAGAACTCAGAGATTTAAAGCTTCAAATTCTATCTCCTCTTCACTCTTAATTTCGACTGGTGTACTCCTAGGTTCTATTCTTGGACCTTTACTATTTTCCATGTTTATAAATGATATTCCATCAGTTTTTAAATTCTTCCAATTTCATATTCATGTTGATGACACTCAGGTTTAAATTCTACGTCCTACAAGCAAGCTATCTCCTATCTCTCTGCTCGAACTGATCTTCATTCTATCAATCAATTTGATAAATTTATTAATACAGATTGCCTCTCCCCTCCGCATAGCTTTTATCCTAAAGTTAAAAATCGTGGAGTTATTTTTAACTCCAAGTTTTATGGTATGACCACGTGAATTCTATTTTACAAATATCTTCTCAAGCCTTCATTACTCTTAGACACTTTCCTTTTTATTCCACAGAAAACTAAACTTTTCCTTATGAAATCCAAAATAATTCCTTTATTCCATTACTGTAGGTCTATTTTTTCACTTTCCTTAGGCTCTCACTCTGCCCATTCCCTTGCTTATCATATCGGCATTAGACTATTGTGATCTTAAACCAAGAGATTTCTTCCTACATTAACGTTTTCAGTACTTATAAACTTTTAGTTTTAATATACATATATAAAATTAAATCGTGTCCTCAATATCTATCAGCTTTTCATCACATTTCTTAATCAAATGCACCAATTATAAACCAAACCTTCAACTTTCTCTGAAACTTTAGCCTTATCCTTCAGAATTGCAGTGTCGAGACTTTAGAATTTACTTCCCCGAGAAGTACATTCTACTTCCGTGCTGACTTGTTTCATCCGAGTTAAAAACAGCATGCATCATCTCCTTTTCTTCCCTTATGTTTTTCTTTTTCCCCGTTTCCTATTATTGTTTTTTTTTTTTTTTTCATTCTGCTTTTCTTTTGTCATGTGGTTTCATAATTTAATTATGAATAATTAAATATTGTTGCTATTATTATTATTTTACTATGCCTATAAATCTAAATTTATTTCTATTATACAATATATGTACATGTAAAAGGTCTTACAGCCCTTTTTGTACCTTTAAATAAAATAAAATAAGATTAAATTTAATTTGAAAATTGTTATAATTGTTGAATTTTTGTTGGTATGTTTGAAGATTTTATTCGAAAAATACCAAACATATAATGAAATATATTGAGAGGGCACTCTCAACATGACACACAAGAATGACATATCTTCACAGAAAACAAACGCTTTGAGCCCTGATGATGATCTCAAGAAAGATTGAAACGTTGGAGCGAAAAAGAAAATGTTTTTCTAAAACCTACATCACACCAGACCGCATCTTGTAGAAAAAGTTAAGCAGTGTTTTACAAAAACCTTAAAAAAAAAATAAAGCTACACAGCTACATAGACTAACTTAAATGACCAAATTTAAGATCATCAAAAACTTATGATCATAGCGTGAAATTTCAAAAAGAGCAATCCCAAAAATGAGTTGCATTAACATTCTTTTTAAACTGCATTGTAGAAAATTACCTGCCTTCAAATGTACTCAACCCAAGAACACAATCAAATCAAATCTTGAGAGTCATCTTTAAAAAAAAAAAAATTCATTCTGTATATTTTAATTATAATTTTAATGGAAAACTGCATCACCAACCTAAGACATCATATTATTTTAATAGTAAATTTTATTTATCTGCAAGGATTTTATTTGTAATTATATTACATAATTGTACTGTTTGTATCATAATACATATATTGTTTATCGGAATTTCTGTTATTTACTTATGTAACAACATTAACGAACAAACAAAACAATAAACTTATTTTTGAAATTTTTATCTCAACAGGAGATTCTATTGTTTATTAAATATACCGTTAAATCTAAAGGACCTTTAAACGAGTTACGTAAGAAATCACTTCCAGGTGGGACCAGTTCCAAGGCAAAACCTGTTTTCCTGCATTCTATAATCACTATTTCATTCATTGATACTTGTTTTATATTCTACAAAATAAAATTTCACAAAATATTTGTGTATGTTATTGTTTGAATATAGTCAATTGAATATTGAATAAAAAAATTGGTAATTAAATTTTTTTCCCCAAACAATTCAAAATATTAAATTTCTTTCAATATTTATTTCTTTAAATCAGTTTCAATTTGTGTCAACAAATTTTTATCAAGAAATTTCAAAATAATATTGTGTATATGTTAACTTATATAGAATAGAATAGACTTATATAACTTATAGACAATTCCATCCGTAATTCCCAAATTTTTTTTTGCGTTGCCGTTTGAGCATCCGCTATTTCTTTTTTTCTCTCTCTCCTTTGCAGCCAGAAAGCAGGAGATTGCCCAAGCCTGCCAATTTTAAACTTTAAAAGTGTCATACTTCTCATGATTGAATTAGCTTTTCCAAAGCACCAAACTTAACAACCACCCCAAAATATGGAATCTTACAAATCTATGCTATGCTAACAGTATTACTTAGTTTTGAATAAAAATCTATTTTCCACAAATCACTGGCTAGAAAATTCATGTCCTGTTTAGCTTTACATTCTTGTACTTGATACACCGTTACCGAAAGCTAATTTAGTTGTAAGAGAAATACCCAACGATACATACTCATTGACAATTTTATGCTTGCATTCCCGAAAAACCTCATATCATTCATCACAAATCACATTTCCTATTCCTGAACAGTACGATTTTTGATTTTTTTATGGGCAACAATAACAGTGCTGCTCTGCAATGAATGTGATATGGCTATGGTTTAACAGCTAACGAAAAATGTATCCTCCACCATCTAGACGATCTTCAATATCTTTAAAAAATAATAAAGAAAAGCAAAGGGCTGAGAAGAAAACCTTGTTTAACTCCAATATTCATAATGAACATTCCGCTTTCCCCTATACTGGACAATTGCTGATCAGAAACCCAAGCTGTGAAATTTGAAGAAGAAAAAAAAAAGAGATAACCTACAGGGTTATAAGCAGCGATATACCTATAAAAATACCTTTTGCTTATTCACATTAGGCATAATTATATCATAATCAAATTTACTAGAGTAAATAAAATACTCGAAATTCCCTCGGAATGTCTAGTTTGTTTAAAACTTAAACACCTAAAGAGTGGTTTTTCAGGCATATAGAATATTTTTTCTAATTATTTAATGAGATATCTTTAGAAACACTTTTAAATGATTGACCTCCCTGTCAGAACCCTTTACTATTGTTGCTATTATGTTTGAGTCATCATGCAAAATACTTTAAAAAAAATTAAACATAGACTTAAATTTTTTGTTTTTATTTAAATATAGAAATTTACCATTTAGCTGATTTCTCTTAGAGAATTTTTTAAGAGAATGAAAAGAAATTTTCCCTAAGGTAAAATATTCTTTGTCAATACATGGAATTTTTTATTACAATTATAATTACTAGTAACTACATGAGATTAATTATTGAATTAGTACATGTATACATAGGATAAATGAATTCAAAAGGCCAAAGAAGTTATTTTGGTGTATTTGCTTTTTGTCCTTCAATCAAGATTGGAACATTATTTATTTTAGCATTGTTAAATTTGAATGGGGGTTATTACAGATTTCAGAAAAAACAGTTGAGTACCTATTCTAAATTTACGTATACAGTGAACATCACAATAAATTACCGAAGAACCTAGTTGATGATGTAAAAGTAAAATCACTCTCATATTCATCCATTTTGTGCCCATATAATATAATTAAATTGAAATTTTATAGGAGGGCCTTATCATTATTGTCAACCATTTTATCTTTAGGTTTTCTCTACACATTATGTGGTAGAATCATAGGGTTTAATCAATGCTGAGAATTCTTTCCATGTAAGGTGTTGGTTGAAGCAAAAAAATTAGTGTCATTCGGGGGGATTCGAACCCACGACCTTCGGCTAGATATGCCGCTATGCTACCACTTGAGCTACCATGACTTCGATCCTCTCGGACACCAACTCTTTATCTCAACCTACAACTGTTTGAACCTTCCTTCTTTTTGCCATTTTCGGCTCAACCAAGACCTTACATGGAAAGAATAATTAATCGAAATATGTAACTTGTTCAATTGACCACTAAAACATAAATGGATGCTCAGAAGTTTTTTGCAAAGAACCGGTTATCCTGTTAAGATCGCTGACCAAGCAAAATTTAAGATTGCCATTATTATATTAGTTATTAAGACAATTTATCAAAATCAGACTTCAAGTTACTGATATAATATATTAACTCATATTTCGATAAAAAATGTATAACATGATTTAAAAATATATTAACCAACACACTGAAAAACTGCAGCTTTAATGCAAAAAAAAATTTTTTTTTTATGATGTACAGCAGTCTTCACATGTTGAATTATTCAATGTATCATAAAAGTTGTTTAATTTGCTCTCTATACAACTTTCAAATAACAAAAAAAAAAGTCAAAATTAAATGTAAAAATATAAATTCATTACAAAGTAAAACGATGATTCGGGGATTATGAGATGAGGTCTGGTGTGACATAGGTTTTAGAAAATAAATAATAATAATCATTAACCAATGGTCACTAAACACCACACAAAGTAAAATGTTTTTCACTCGTGGAATATGTGTAAGTCAGTATTTCCATCTGGTAAATACAATTACGTTTGTGATTGCTATGTGAAATTTGATGTATGGTCTTGGTGATTGCCTCTTGTTGGGAAGAGCCAGATATATTTACTTTACTCCAAATTACCACTAATATACAGTCACAATTCCATCCTCCTGACTTAGCTGCACTCAATACTTCATTAGATGGAGGTATTTAAAGACTGCATGCCATCATTTTAATTAATTATAAGCTTGTCTTGTATGGCAAGTTTTCTTTGCAATTTTAATTTAATTTGATTTAATTAAATCATTTAAGATAGAGACAATGTTTTTCATTTTAAATACATTTTGCAAAAAAAAAAAGAAAATTAAAATGAATTATATACACCTAAAATAACAATTTTTATCTTAGAGTATTGCAACATTGTACTTTAGAATAATTTTTGTTTTTTGAAAGTGGTAAATGGTATTTTTCATTCAATAATCCTTCAGTCTTTTTCTTATTACAGTAATTTATTCAGTTGCTTTCAACATATTTCAACACTGATACTAAGAATAAATAATCAATATAGCTTGAAAGTGAAAGTTTTTCATTGTAATTATGGTAGATGTGCCCTGTGCAGACTACAGACATGTCTATGTTTTCTGCCCTCTTATGTCCTTTTTTTACATTTTTAGTTGTAACATATGGTGCTTGTGTGTAGATTGCAATGAATGTTATTAATTTTATTCTAATTTTGTCTTAACTTAGCATCACAGGTATATCACAGTGAATTAAGTTTATAGAGTTGAAGAACTTTAAAGTTAACTTTAAAAAGCGTATATCACGTTGGTGACCAGAAGTCTCCCGTTGTCATCACTTACCGCGTAAACTCAGTCTGGACTTAGCAAATAAAGTACAGTAGAACTTATGAGAACCCTTGTCTGTACTTCTGGATTACTGCAATGACATTTTGGGTCCGCTATAATCTTAAACCGATGAAGGTATGGTTTTCCCGTGCCCAGTAAGCACTTGGGTTAACTTATAATGGTGCTTAAATTTTGAGTTTGCTCGGGCTTTACCGTTGGGGAGAACCTGATGTGAAGCCCTTTTGTTGCTGCCGATCATTGTTTTTCCCATTTAACCTTGCTTTCTTGTCTCGTCTTGGAGTGTATATAGCTAATCGGCACACGGTAAAAGCTAATTTCGTCCTTGCAGTTGGCTGTCTCCTTGGCTAATATGTTAGCTGTTTCGTTTCCAGTGAATCCACAGAGAGCTTTTATCCACTTGATGCTTCTAGATCAACCGTCGGTACTTTTTAGGTGGAAAGACGATTGCCTGATTTTTTTCAACAAGAAGTGGGTGGTTTTGGCAGTCCTGATTCGAGACCAGTCTTGGCTATCTGTCCATAATGTGGCCGTTCTTTTATCAGGGTTTCGATTGTATCCGTCTAGCAACATTAAAGCTTTGAAAATAGACATAATTTCGGCTTGATTGTTGGAGCACCAACTTTCCCTTCTATGCTTTTTCTCGTGAATTCTGATTGAATCTTTGAAAATTACTACTGTGCTGACTGGCTTGGCCGTTCATTTTGCTTTCGCCTGACGGGTGCCGCAATATTAATCAATATAGTTTGAAAGTGAAAGTTTTTATTTATCATAAAGGTAGATGTGCCCTGTACAGACTCCTGGCATTAGTGTCTGTTTTCTGCCCTCTTATGTTCTGGCTTGTTTGAAAAAAGCCCAGGAACTTACCCATATGTGAAAAAGAGGCAGATACATAGGAACTGCTTTGTATCGCTGGAAAATTTAGACAGGCTGTTTGCTATTGTAAGGCATTAACAATGTCCAAAGAAAATATGGTGGCACCGAGGAAGGCTCAAATTCTCAAACAACATGGTGAACAGATCAACAGTTTATAATTAAAAAAGCATGTAATAATTCAGTTATTATTAATTAAAAATGAATTTTAGATTACATTAAAACATACCATGTATTATTGCACAATCTAAATATATTTTAATATTCCATTGGCAAATTAATTTGGAGAGTGCAAGTACGAAAGGGAAGAACAAAACTAGCCAAATGTGTGTTTTCTCATGTTGATCAGATTTTATTTAGCTCTTATTAAAAATAATATAAAAAGAAAGATAATATTATTCACGTTCACTGCTATTTTAAGGGGGGGGGAAAGCAAGAAAAAAATCTGCTTTCAAAGTTTATGGTGACACGGTTTTTATTTAATCCGCCAATCGAAAGAAAAGGCAAATTAAAATGGAAAGAAAACGTCAAAGTTTTCGACGATTTCAAAACTGAGGATTGTTCATTACAAAACCATTCTTCTTTAACTAAGTGCGTTTTCTTCGGCAGTAATCTCCGTAAGTGAAATTATGATTTGATTATAATGTTATAACTCTCAAACAACTCAAGAAGTAGATTTAACTCAAACTTTTCTCAACTTTTAATCACTTTTTACTCTCCATTTATTTCCGCTATCAACGGGCTCCTCCCTTTCCACCATCCTGGTACCTTCACTTAATATTTTTGTACTTTATTTTATTTTATCATTGACATTGGTTTTTAATTTGTGAAAATATAAATAAAAAGATGGACTGAAACAAAACATTGTGCGAGTTCGATATAGGAATCTACACTGATGGACAAATTTAACACACCGCTCAATTTATTTAATTTTAAATTAAATCCATTATCTTTTTACATTAGTTACAGGAAATTTGAACAAAAATTAGCGTTAAGCCCTTCTATTCTGCTTTGTCTAAAGATATTATTCATTTAATCTTTTTTCTTTCATTCCATTCATTTGATATCTGTGTGTTGTTTAATGACCGTTAGCCAATGATTATTGGAGATCGTGAGAGCGGCCTGTTGTGACTTAGGTTTTAGAAAAAACGTTTTCTTTTCATTCTACGTTTCGATCTTTATTGAGATCATCTTCAGGGCGCAAAGTATCCCCTCTCACAGCACTCTCAACACGACCCACAAGAATGGCACATTTACACGGAAAACAAACACTTTGAGCCCTGAAGATGATCTAAATAAAAATGGAAACGTTGGCACGGTAAAGAAAATGATCTCCATAAGAAAATAATTATTGTAAATAATATTGAGTTAAAAAAATTAAGTTAATTTGTGTTGTCATTATTAGGAGTTAATGTAATAGTGAGCGAAAAAAAAGAACCTGTAGTATTACTTCATTTTTTTATTGTAACTATGCTTTGTAATTTTTAATTATGTTATTGTTATCATGTTTAATTCATGTGATAATATAGTGGGGCATGATGAACAAATAAACACACACACACACACACACACTTGTACAGGTGTATGTACATACAAGATATCATCTTGAATACATACATGAATTTTTTATTTACAAAAATCTGAAATATTTATATATAAGTTCATACATAACATTGACAAAGGCACACGCGCTGAAGAAAGTGTCTCCTATTATCCGTGGTTATGCTTTGTAACTTATCCCTCGGGGATAACGATGTTCAACTGTAGATTGTTATATGATATCTAAATTTTGATATATTAAACGGCCGTTTTCTTTTATTTTTCCTTTATTTTATAAATGCCATTTGTATTCGTATTATATTGTATTCGTTATAAATGAAGAACAATGTGAACTAAAATTGTCTGGGACAAGGGCCGGACTGAATTGTAATTCCAGTAAATATAATATACGAAAGTGGAGTTCCACTCCTTCCGTCCCTCAACATCTTCCACAGCCCCCATACCACCATCCGCCTGCGTTTGAAATAATTCAAAAAGACGAAATAATTGAATGTCCGGGAGGAAATTATAAGGAACCGGGTCAGAGGTAAAGGGTGGAGGGCAGGGTTTATATTAATAATGTAAGGGAATATGTACCGCCGGTGGGACCGGATGATTAAGAGCCTGCGAGGGAGAAACAGTACAATTGTTATTCGGATGTGCTATGTTCTAATTTAAACAAACCGACATCACAGCCTTCCCCGATTTATACCGTACATATTTTAAGCACAGTCTACTTTGTAATTGCTACAATCTACTTATAATACCATTTACAACACTTTACGGGCTTCCAATAGAAAAAGTTCGAGGTTTGATTTGATAAAAACCGGATTCTTATCATATTTTCAGTTTGAACTTTGAAACAATTATTATTCGGAGATCGTGAGATGCGGTCCCGTGTGACGTAGGTTTTAGAAAAATATTTTCTTTATCGTTCCACGCTTCGAACTTTATTGAAATCATCTTCAGGGATGAAAGTGTTTGTTTTCCGTGTATATGTTTCATTCTTGTCCGTCGCGTTGACAGTGCCCTCAAAACATGACAGACAAGAATGACACATCTACACAGAAAACAAACACTTTGAACTCTGAAGATGATCTCAATAAAGTTCGAAACGTGGACATGATAAAGAAAATAGTTTTCTAAAACTACGTCACACTAGACCGCATTTCACGATCTCCGAATAATCATTGACTAACGGTCGCTAAACACCACACATTTAAAACATTGATTACATGTATCTTCACAAAAAATTCATTTTTTACATTGATCATCGAAACATTCTCCCTTATTTCTAAGTAGATCTCTACTTTAAAAACTAACCTCGAAGGAAACAATGCAGATGTTTTATAGAATGATATCGAGGAACAGGAAAGGGTAAAGTTATAAATCCAAAAGAGAGACCGTAAGTAAGAAAGTTTGCGCATTGCTAGTGGGACCACTTCTTTTAACAACCACATTATCCCTAAATTCTTCTCTCTCTCTCTCCTCAACCGTTTACTTATTTATCGGGTAAACTTTTTCACTTATTCGCTTCTTCTCGGCGTTGACAAACACTTGAATGTTAATCTTCCTATTGTTTTCGTCCTGAATTCCACTCAAAGTTATGACAGTTAAGTCGAGTGGATGTAACCTGACTACGGTTGAAAGATGCCGTCTGGAAGGGAAGATAAATCTGTTGATCTCCATTTTTCTCTTTATCGTATTAAATCTGTCTTGTTTACTTAAATAAGTTTTTACTAATCTATTTGTCCAAATTATATTTACACATTGTTGTTGTTGGTGAGGTTTTATAAATTCCATTATAATTCTCTCAGTTTATCAAGGTTTTAAAAAGCATGCACGCATTGTCAAAAACTTTGATTTTCCTTTGGTTTGTTTTCATTAATGAGTTTCACTGAGCTTCTAAGTACAAATTTTAGTGTACCTGCCGAACAAGCTCCTTTTGTCAAATGAATGAAATATGTATATGCTCGTCCGCTATAAAATTAGTTTTGCATAATTGCGGGGCTTTGTACTCAGTACTGCCTGAGATGTATGCACGGACGAAAACTAGACCGTGCGGAATACAATTAAGCGAATAAGTTTTCTAGAATTACAAAAATTATTTTTATAAACCTCCAAAGTGGTGAAGGTGGGTGATATAAAGGTGAAAAAGGCAGTTGTTTTCTTCATTCTATTTTATTTGCTCTATCTTCTTTATTTATTTTCGCCTGCGTCAATTGTTGTGCTTAAATAAATTTGATTGCATTTCAGCGTAAAGCAAAATAAAATGGACACCAAAACATAGATAAAACATAACCAAAAATAATTTCTTACTGTTACTTTTACTGTTATTCACTGTCACTTAGGAGGACATTGACGCTTCAACCGTCGGAGACGATTATTTGGAAGGGTGCGGGAATGAAAGTTTTCTGATATGAGGGTTGATGTGATTGGAATTGTTTGTGAACCTACTTGTAGTGATTTTGCACTACTACAAGGACATGTTGGATATTAAGGCCGTTGTGGTTAATAAGATTGGTACAACAAAAAGAGTATTGGTTAGAAGGAGTGGATACGTTGGTGGTTGGAACGTTTTGTTGAACCCCAAAGTTTGATGCCATATGTCCAAATGGGTCACAAAATAGTTACATAAATTAGTCGTTTACTGGTAAAGTCAGTTTTGACAATTTATCCAGTAATATTTCAAAAAGTCTGAATGGTCTGTTTAGCTTTTGTCTTTTGACTCGAATGTGAGGGTTCCATGTAAATTTTTGCCAATGGATCGATCAAGCTGGTTGGAGAGGGATACTATTGTTTTGATGGGAGCAGTGGTTATTCTCCGAAGGGCGATAGTGACATGTTCACATGTTTGTATGTTTATGGAAATCTTTCACTGCTTGAACCATTGCCGGGATGGGATATGTCTTTATGGGAGCAAAGGATGTCGGTACCAACCAGGTAGTAAGGATCGTTTCTGGAAGAGTAGGAATGTCTGCGGTATATACCGTTAGAGGATGGATCCTAAGATACTTCCTTGTAGTACCCCTGCAACTATGCGATACCCGGCTGGTAGAGAGCTATCCGTCAGACAGGTAGGATTTTATGTAAAAGGAAGAACTTTCTTAAGCTTCCAGAGGATCCCCGAGTGCCATACCCGATTAAAGAATTCCAAAATTAAAAAAAAAATTTATTTTATTTTATTATGAATTAAAACTAATAAACAAAAACACATACAAAAACAAGCCAGTACTGCAGTATAGACACAGAATGGTCCACATTCACGTACATCTTTCAATGGGGGTGAGACCATTTAAGTGCCCATTGTGTGGAGAATTTTTTTACGGTTACCATACTGCAAAGAACTAAGCCTTGAAAGATAAACTGCTACATCCCCAATGATCAATGTTCGACCTTGGCACGTATGGCTGATCGAACTCAGGGCCTAAAATATTTTTATAATTTAATTTAAAAAATTTTTATTTTTGTATTTTCATATGTCCAATTACCCCGAAGAGTTTCGAGTTCCCTAAAGTAATGTGAACGAAGTCTGAGATGTGATGTAATTTATTAGCTTGAATGTGTGTCTATGGGCAGTATGAACGAATTGTAGTACTTGCGTGTAATTTATTAGCGAGAATGCTCCGAGGAATATAGAATACTCTGGAAGAGAGCGAATGCTGATCGGACTATTACGTTTAATTATTATGTTTTTGTGTATGCGTTTGTTATTTGTGAGGTCCAGAGAGGCTAGCAATTTGGCAAACAAAAGAGAGAGTCGGTTACTTTTATATAACGTCAATAAGTTGGCTGGCGAAATAAGAAAATAAATGAAAGAAAATGAACAAAATGTTGGAAAATTTCTGGAACAAAAACCTAGTTAATCGAAAGCTAATACTATAAAGCAATACAATAACACATAAAGCCACTAATAAAAATGGCGTAGTTACACAAAAAAAGATAAAACTAGGCAGAGCAGGAAGATTGGAAACTATCAACCTTCGTTTTTTCATAACTTATTTAAACGTATGTAGTAAGATAAATGTTTTTTCTTGATTGGAGGAATATTTAAACAATTTATCACTATTATCTTTATTGCTTCCATTCTGGTCACCTACAAGTGCAAATGAGTCTTTTATCAGTCAGTAGTTAAAGATATTTTTTTACCATCATCATCTGTGAACTTTAGGTGTGACCAATCTTCAAGATCTGGTTAAAAATTACTCAATTATTTATTATTATTATATTCTATCAAAAAGTATTCGTTTTAGTGTCAATCCTTTTCTTTTTTATTGTATCGGATTTCTTCAATGCCAGTTTATAAGCATATCAATCAAATGAAAATAGGCGACTGATTTTTCCGCTCTCCTGAGTCCTTTTATGTTAGAGGTCGTGTTTGGATTCTGCCAGGTTCATAATTCCAGGTCTGGATAGAGGGCATAAAGGATTCGGAGGTTGGTGCTATGCCAAACCAATCGCCTCGAGGAGTCTGGATAATAATGGAAACCACGGCTCACTTCACCCCTTCGGAATAAAACCGCTCGTGGTCCTTTCATTAAAAAAATAAATATAAAATATAGAATACATAAAAGACTGACAATAGTCGTAATATTAAACCGCCTAATTATTTGTTTTGAATTTTGGCCTTTGCTAGTTTTGAAAGGAAGCAGTTATAGATTTGTTTAAAGATCTAGCATCAGGAAAATTATTAAATTATTTCCAATTATCATGACACGACAAAACAGTGAAATATTATATAGAGAAAATACAGGAAAACACTCTTACAGTTATAACATGAAAAGATTATCTCACAAGGTAGCGTTATAAGTTTTGGACTTTTTCGGCAGTTTGTTAACCGCTGCCCAAGTTGCAGGTAAAATTATATACTCCAAGAGTCCTAACTGCAGATATATAACAAAACTTGACCCGTTAAACAATAGTCATGAAAGTTGAGAAACGTTTCTTCTGTGTGTATCTAAAATACGTATTTAATATATTTAAAGTTGCCTCGATTACCATGGGTACATCACTGTGCAAAATCATCATCGGTTCCTTAAACATTTAAAAAAGAAAGTTCATAATTATCCAACTCCGTCAAGATTTCTTTAATTACAAAAGTTTTACGAAGACTTCCAACGTTTTCTTTAATAATAATTTTTAAAAAAATTCTAACGATAAAGTGAAATCGGGGACAGGAATAGGGATCAAAGGGGTGGGCCACAGGGCCTTCTGCACCTCGACCTGAGTAGTTTTATTGATTTCTTCTATTTTTATAAATCGAAGGCAAGTTGCCTAAGGACTTTTGATTGGATTTGTTGGATATTATTCGGTGGAACTCCATAGTTCCATTACGTATGTTTAGAGTGGACGATATTTCTAGTAAATAGTTAAGTTTTGCTGGTCAAAACATATTTTGGTCTTAAAAATCTTAGAATATTAATATCTTATGTGGTGATTCCTCGTCGTACTGCTGTACAGATTACAGTCGTAACTTGCAAAGAAATCGATACATACTGACTCTTTTTAATGTAAATTTACTTAACTCAAAAGGCAAAAGGTCAGATACTAATATTTATTTACCTAATCACTAGGTACAAAGATTAAGAATCGACTTAAAACGTAAAAATGGTAGGAAAGGAAAATTCGAAGGGTTGTAGGTTCAGACGGGGCATTGGCGTCCGAATGAATCGAAGTCAAAGACAGTTCCAATGGTACAGCAGCGACGTATTTAGTTAGCCAAAGGTCGTGGGTTCGAATCCCGCTCGTCACACTAACTTTTTCATTTCAACAAAAACCTTACATAAAAAGATTAATTAATTGCAAGAAGTAATTTGGTCAATAGATCACTAAGTATAGTGGATTTAAAACATTAATTACTTATTGTTTTATCGACGTTATAACCTTTATAGTGTTACTAATCCTTTTATACTCTTTAGATTAAAAATACATAAAATAAGTATAGTTTCAACTTATCCAAAGCCAACTTGTCGAGTGAGTTAATTGGTTTTTCTAATTTCTTTTTGATGTAACAATAAATTTTAGTAATTTTTTGAAACTTAAACGCATGGTTTTTAAGTCCAGATTTCTCCCGGGCGGATGCTTTGATCATGTCACGTAGCGACCGTTACATAGCCCAAGGCTTGTTTGCCGCGCTCTACAAAGGTTTAGAGACACCGGAAATCTCCGTCGAAGAGGGTATTGGTCAATCGCGAAGTAAGACGGTTAGAAAAAATCGTTTTATTGCTCTTACCTCACTACGGAGCCGTAATTTAATTGCCTCCTTGTTAGGTAGTCAACTTCAAACGGTAGTTCGCAAATTAGCATCTCGCTTGTACGCCTGATTAATGGGGGATGGGTTGGCTGTTCTCTTCAAAGAGTGCCTGTTTGGTTCGGGGCAATATGGACCCTGAGTGGAGAACGCTTTGCTTCATGTGCCAAGCGTAAGCCACAGCCTTTTCAAAGACAGTCAGTTATGGCATGGGGTGGAATGAACGTTCATGCCCGTACCGAACGGATCATCATACACAATGGATCTTTGACTGCCAATGAGATGAATTCTTCTGAAAGCTTTGTACCTATTCTCTCTTATTGAAGACAAGTTTGTTTTAATGTATGGCAGAGTTGTTAATCAATCTCCATAACTTTGCGAGTGGGTTTTTAGTATAGGATCCTCTCGTAGTTGCGAGAATCTTCAAATTTACTCCACACCTTCACTTAAAACGTGTTCTGCGGCTTCCTCTTCTTTCAGGTAAATCTGCACACCGTTTGTCGTTTGTCTTCTGTCTACTGTAAATCGGTGCATGTGCCTCTTAGGGGGCAGTGCTCTTTCAGGAGTCCGTTCAGAATCTTGGATCTGTTGCGGTTACCTTAGACTGAAATTAACAATGAGGAAGTGAGTTTTTCATATAAATCTTTATTTAGGAAAAATACATTTACATAGTATATATGCATTACAAATTTCATAATAGAGACAAAAATGGCAAAAAGAGGGATAATTCGATTCACTCGGACTCAAACTCTACCCTCAACCTTTCGAATTTTCTCTCTTTTTGCCATTTTTCAAATTGGTGTCCGTGCGGATCGAAGTCACAATAGCTCAAGTGGTAGAACAGCGGCGTATTTAGCAGAAGATACGGTAGGTTCGATTCCCGCTCGAGAGGCTAACTTTTTCATTTTAACCAAAACCTTACATAAAAAGGTTAAGCACGGGAAAGAAGTGATTTGGTTAATATGCCACTAAGTTTAATGGATTTAACGAGAAAAACGAAGTATAGCTTCACTAAAAACTCCCCGTGGCAATTTCATATGTCCCCGAGAATCGAACCCTGATTACATGACACTTGAGAAACGGCAAAAAGAGGGAAAATTTGAACGGTCGTAGGTTGAGATAAGGAGTTGGTGTCCGAGTGGATCACGATAGCTCAAGGTTAGAGCAGTGGCGTATTGAGCCAAAGATGCGGTGGGATCGAATTCCGTTCGTGACACTAACTTTTTCATTTCAACCAAAACCTTACATAAAAAGATTAATTTACTACGTGCATGTTACGGTTTCTTTCGTCCCGCTAATATATATTATTATTTTATATTAGTTCCATGACTTTTGTGTTATGCATTTTCATTCCAGAATCTTTGAGGAAATTTAGTAATGAACAAATCAATTTAATACAAGTTGAAAACCACTCCCATATGTAGGATCGTTAATTAAGTCAATTGAACTACAGTATACAATTAAAATGCGAGCAATTACCGTTCCAAGTGTTATGTTTAGGGTTGAGACGGCAAAAGAGGGGAAGAGGGCTTAGGAAAAACACGAGGGCACAACTGTGCATTGAGCACAGGTGTTGGGGAAAATGTGCTAATAGATTAGACTGAGTTTGGGAGGAAATTACCCCGGCTGGTTGTATGAGGATCCATTAAGCGCTAATCACGTATGCATTGTTCAACTTGTTCATCCCTTTATTTTCCCCCCCCAAAAAACAAGATTTCCAACCTGGCAAAAAATCTCAACTCAAAAATCTTATGTGCTAAAGAGAGTGATTATCGACTGGTTAAAATTAGAAAACAAAGATTTTGAAGTGATGATTTATTTGGTGATTTTAATACATTTCATTGATACTTTGTTCTTTGAAGATTCTTTAATATTTTTTCAAATAAGTTTTTGTTTAATGCTTTGGGAAGAAAGTAGTAATTGCACAATAATTGGAACTGTTGACGGCTCCGAAGAGTTGTCATTATCTCTGAAAATTTGTCGCTTCTGCTGAATCGGGAGATCATTAGGCTGATACCATCATTTACAAATTTCTCCTACTATTAACCGTTCTTATTAATGGATTGTTTAATAGCGAGCAGATAATGATGGCCCTTCAAAGAATGGTCCAGGTTTTATTTAACGTTGATGGAAAATTGGTTAATACCCAACTATAAAAACCAAATATGCAGATAGAATAATGTTTATTTGTACATCTTGATCTAGTGTAGTTTATTTAACATTATTTTGATAATACTGATTATAAATGCAATCAGCTGACTTTGGGAAAATGTAAGATTCGAAAAACAAAAAGTCTTGCTGTTTCTTTTCCATACACAACATATGTATCAAGTTGGCCCTCAAGAAAGGCTTCACGCAGATTGCTGCTGAAACTGCGTTGTCAGAACTCAAATATCATAATCAGCTACCAAACTTCTTAAATCACAGGGTGTGCTTTTTAGATGGCTTGGCTGAATTTCTCTTGAAGAGATAAAGTTATGGAAAAACCAAAAATCACATATTTAATATTTTCTATTTTAGTATATTTTCATCCTTTGTTAAAAATATTTGTAGTGACGGTACTTCAGAGCCAGTACAACTTGAAAATTTCAAATGAGAACATGTAAAACTTTGATCGAATATATAAAAAATATAGTTTGCGTTGTATAAATTCACTTTTCCACATCCACAGTGTATTTGTTAAATGTAAACAATGTTTGTAAATCCCAGGCCCTGAAGATGATCTCAATAAAGATCGAAACGTTGGCATACTGTTTAAAAAAATGTTTTAGGTTGAAAAGGATGGCAAAATCAGATTCGTTACGGGACAGACTGCGAACAACTTGGGGATATTAGTGATGGCATGGATTGATTCGCGGAATTACTTGGGCCATACATACGAAGCAACCTTTCTCCACAAGTAGGACAACCTCAAAGGATTTCCCCCAAAAGCAGTTCCCGTGTGTCTATCAAGTATGGCCTACCCTCAGACGGGTGAGCAAGCACGATCCCTTCCTTGCATTTCAGATACTCTCTCAGTCGCTCTTGGCCCATCCATCTGCCAATGTCCTTTTATTCCGTTCTTTACTTTTCGTACAGCTTTACAGTACCGGATTGTGGTGGTTGTCTGGTGGGTAAGCTGTCCGAGCTTTCGCTTCTTCGACTTCGTTGTCCTCCAGACCAACGTGTACAGGTACCTAGACGACCATCACGCTTTTTTCGAGGCGTCGCAACTCAGAATATCTAATAGGAGAACGACAAGAGTGTCCGCCGAAAATCTGTCACGAGAGCCAAAACCGCTCTCAGGGGGTCGGTGCAGATGAGAAACAGGTCTGGAATTCTGCGAGTACGTGCCAAATCGCATACAGGTTCGCCGCAAACGCGCTGAAGTGTAGGACACAACCTCGCCTATCCTAGCATCGACGAAGAGAAATAAAATTTCGTCTCCCCCCAATCTGGGTTCCAGGAACGCAGTTCGATAGAGGTGCAGCAGTATACACGATCTGGCTAGTATTGCATAGATCGTCCCGGACGAGTAAGCCCGAGAGATCCCAGAAAGGTGTCGGCTCCCAACTCAAGTATCGTCGCCAGTCGGGCCGAGGAATAGGCCATACCACATCCCAGGAACATTCTTAAGCAGAAAAAGTTTTGAATACTAGTTGACTAGTGTCCCTGTCGCTTATCCCTCCCACTTGCAGTTACCAATATACTTTAGCGACCCGAATGTTTTCTTGCAACGAACTTCGACAGCTGTGGTGTGTGACTGCCACCGTACGTTTTCATTGAGTATGAGGCTATTTGACCGCACCTTCTCGACGTACGCCCCCCAAATAAAGTTGAGGTAGTAAATGAGCCCTCCTGTCTGCAAAATGTTTATGTTTTTATCAAAATAATGTAGCCTTTCTTGCTCGAACGGATCTATATCTCCTCACATTGTCTGCAACACAAATGAATGATTTTTCGTTCACCCGGGATCGATTGGAAAATGTCTGTGAGTACAACTTTACTTTACGATTCCATCATTTTCAAAGAAATCCAACAAGTCAGCTGATCTGGAAGAGAAAAACACCTTCGCCTTAACAACAGAGGTTATATCAAACCTCGGGGTGTAAATGTTTCTGAAAAAACCCATTTGTAATTTTATTGTGGACCCACCCAGACCTTTATCTAACAGTGCCTGTCAACGCCTTACCGTTGCGGCCTCCGACAGACACCCTGCCCCACTTTAGCTCATTTTGACTGACCGATAAAAACCTATCTTGTCCTCTAATGCTTTTCATGTCGTATAAATCCAATAGACTGATTGTAATAAACGGTATGAAAACAATCACTGACCAAAGAAAAAATTAGGAACTGCGTGTTCACATATGTTCCTGTTTGTTGTTCGAAACAAATAAATGTTTTTTAAAAAATGTAACCGTTTATTAACCAAAAAGATTCGTATCTTTGCTAGCAGGCCATCAATATCGTTCAAGAAATCCATAAAATCAACTAAAAACAAAATTAAGATATTACTTTTCAAATTTTTGGCCATTACTTTGTTATTGACTAATTTAACATCTTAAAAATACTGAATAATAAGTATGCGTTCTCATTTAAGATTTAAAAGTGGTACTGGCTGTTGAAACTGACGTCAAATATTAAATAAAGGGGGGTTAAAATTTACAACTAAGCTAAAAAATATAACTTTTTTTGGTTCTTCGATAACATCTGATCAAGAGAAAATCAGCTAAAAACAACCCTGTTTATTCCACCTTTGAAATGATAAAAAAGGAAAGAAATGTTTATAACCTAGGGCGATGAACACCTTTTTAAACAACCATCATTTGTAATGATTCAATAACCATATTCATAAGTTAATCTTTGTTATGTTTTCGATTAAAACATATGTTGTCTGTCCCTGAAGTTATGTTCTTCCAATAAGAAAATTGTATGTTTCTTCAGGCCAATCCTAACGGCGCGAAGGCCCATCGCGTACGCGAGTCATGCGGGTAAATGTTATTCGATTTAGAGAAAAAATGGTAAAAAAAGAGAGAAAGTGAGAAGAAAAACTGAATACAGGGAAAATGAGGTTTATTTTATACCTTGATAATATATTTTTTTGTATCTATCTTAAAAATCAATTAAACCTATTTATTATTACAACTTTGAAAATTGATTACATATCAGATGGTTTTATTTTTGGAAACGAAGCAGTTGTTGTAATGTGTTGTAATGTTTGGAAGTCTTTGAAATCCTCCATTGTTTCGAAGGATGGAAGTTGAATATGAAGAAAGGCATCCAAAAGTTTACCTCTTTCTGTCCACAATTCTTCACATCTTTGCTACGATCAATTCGTCGACGGCGGTCGTCGAACATTTCAGATTGTCTTACAAGCTGGCCAACTCCTATTTCGATAGATTCGGCTACAGTTTCAAATATCTCATGACTTGGTGTAATACTTTACAGATGATTTACAGTGTGTATGCGTTGTCCATGGATATTTTGAGGTTTGTTAAAAAACTTCCTGAAACTCCGAAGAATTTGGCGAAAATTCAAGGTTACATGAGATCCAGTGTGACGTTTCCTTTAACAATCAGCTCGGGGTGTACTTTTTGGCTCTATTACATCTCGGTGGGAGCCAGTCAATATTTTTACCACGGGCAAGAAAAGCTTCCTCTTTGGCTAGTGCACGTATGTACGACCAACGAGATAATTTTACAATTCTTCGACATCGTGATATGTAAATGTCCGTCTTCGAACGCATCACTTTGTGCCTTAATTATTTTCACGTATGTTGTTTTATATACCATATGGATTCTTACGATTAAAGAGTTAACCGGAAAATGGATTTACCAATTCTATTCAAAATTCTCAGTTGTTAAAAAAATCCTAGCCATATTGCTGTGCTACTTATCGGTGAATGCTTTTTTCTTATTTGGAAGAGTTTTAAATAAATCTTTATGGGAAAACAATTACACTCCATCGGCCAAGGGCATCGTACTTCGACCTGCCGTTTTCAAAAAAGAAGAAGGTAGAGAATATTCACCATGAGATCTTCTACAACCATGATGATGAAGAAACCAATATAAAAGTGTTCAATGATAAAATTAAATTTTCAAACAGTCTTAAGAGTTTTTTTAATTTAACTACTAATGAATTTAATAACCTTATCGCCAACTTAATTTTGGTTACACAGCTTTTTTCAAATTATCAGTATTCCGTATGATTGTTTTGAATGGCATTAATATAATTTTTTAATATAATATAATTTTAATTATTGTACAGGGTTGGAATCCGGTGAAACGAACTTTTGTCCAAACATCTGCACCCCAGGGATTGATATAACATCTGATGTTGCGAACCACTGAAAAAAAAAGAAAAAAAGTCAGCTGATTGTTGAGAGAAAAGTTGTAATTTACTATCGTAGTTCTTCATGGCCAAGACAAAGTATGACAAGTCTACTATACAAATAAAAGTATTTTTACCCGAGGCTATTATCTGACTATGCAATCGTATGAGGATTTTAAGGAGAGATTTTTCGCGGTGTCAGGGACTCCTGAGGTGAAAGAGGTGATTGCAGATGTGTCACAGGGGTCAATAGTCGCTCCGCCGTTTACACAATTTTTTCTTCTGATGTGCTCACAAATCAGAATGCACTCATCGCCGCATACTCAGACGAAACCGCCAAATCACCGCTCTTCTACAAAAACCCTTTTGTCAAAAAAACCTCATGCCAATAGTGGAAATATAGAGCAATCTTTGAAAAATAAAGTTGAAAACTTTAAAGTTACAACCTTTACATTCCAACTGTTACATTAAAACTGTCCATTAATCTGTTAGTACTTATCTGAGACTAAATTAGTACTCACATTTGATAGAAGAATTACTTTCAATCCACGCACAATACTACGAAAATCTTTACATAAAAGGACGATTTAAAATGCTTTATTACCTACTTAACGTTAAAAATAATTCATTAAAGCAAAATTTTTGTTCGTACACATATATATTTAAACCTATTTGAATCTACGGGTGCCAAGCTTACGGATTGGCCAAATATTTCAAAATTTTCAATAAAACATTTTACGTTTAATTGTTTCTACACTGAACCCGACATACAAATGTTTTTTTAAACACCGACCACTCGAGGGTTGATATGACCTGCTGTTGCAAACAACAGCCAAGAAAGATACTTTTGTTTTGAACTTCATGCTCTTTCATATACAACTATTTGTGTTATATATCCATCAGGATATCAATTTGTTCTTGTCGCCTATGTGGTAATTTTTTTTCTACCATCTTGTAATTTACTGTGAACGCACGATCTTTGAAACAGTATCCCTATAGTAGAGTTTCGTTCGGTGTTGCTAAGAGCATGGGTTCGAAGCCCATCCGTGACATTGATCTTTTTTATTACAAACCTCCTGTTCAAAAATTAGAATTACACAATAGAATTGAAACAGGTAAGTAATCAATATTTAAATAACACATTTTATAGAGATCTTCAAGTCCCAACTGTTTTGACATCCATAAAAACATATTACAGATGTTTTCACAGTAAATTACACGATCATACAAATAAGATTACTCGCGCGACAATTACCACATAGACGGGGCGTCGGGGGCCGCAAGGTTTCGTCTTTGATCCGGCGCTCATCACTGTAAGGTAAAGGTCCCGGGTTCGAATGCAGGGCCGCTGAATTCGAACCCGACATACTTACTAATCGCCTTTTTTCATAAACACCGGCACCCTGACCTCTGCTGTTGCGATCCCGCGTAAAAAAAAAGAAAAAAAAGAGGGAAAATTCAAAAGGGGGTTGAGATGGGAAGTTTGTCCAAGTGGATCGAAGTCACGATAGCTCATGTGGTAGAGCAGCGGCGTATCTAGCCGAAGATCGTGGGTTCGAATCCCGCTCGAAGCATCGACTTTTTTATCTTAAACAAAACCTTAATTAAAGATGAATTAATTGAAATTAATAATAATTTAATGTGCAACTAGGTGCTCTACTCATTTGACTTTTCCCAACTAGAAAAAAACAAAAAACAAACCAAAGCTATTAATTAAATATTTTGATTGGAAAAAGCGTTGTAAAAGGACAATATATACTTTACACCACAATACAAAACAAAGTGAAAGAAGTGAAATGATGTTTGCAATCCAGTGAAATAGAAAGAGGTAAAGTAATAAGACTGAGTTCAACAAGGGGGACTGTAAAAATCCCAAAGGGCGGACTTAGGCCAGTCTCGAGGGACCGATAAATCACTAAGAGTTTGCTAAGGGACTACTGTTAGCATATTACTAGAGTTTGCAAAGCCGACGGCGTGGTTTCGTAACACATGCTTTTTTTGCTTTACCTCGTCGAGTGGGAAAATCGCCTGTACGTCTAGTGTACAAAATTGGAAATTGTTTTGATAAAAATTTAACGTGAAACTTTAAATTTATTAAGAATTCAATATATTCTAACATACTTACAGGCTAATGTACCATGCAAAATCCTGCTATAAGAAAAGGGAACAGGGTGAAAAATTCGAATACTAATTTTGTTTCAATTCTGTTAATAGAAACAAAGAAAACGTAGGAAGTTGGGGTTCCAGTCACCTTTTCAAATACTTGACTGTCCTATGCTTGGGTACCTAACCTGTTTGGACTGTAAAATAAATAAATAAATCTTTCTCTGCCATATCCGTCTTTCCATCATCAACAACTAGCCTATTTCATTCTGCTCCACTGTTAAAACCACAGGGTTACTTTCAACCAAAACCTTTCCTGGAAATCACACATCTTCCAAATTTACTGACACTGTATTGCAACCCTCATTCAATTCCGCCGATCCTGGCTCCTTCTCCTCGTCTCCTCCTTTGTACTTCCCCATCTACTACTACAGCTGTTTCGCTTATGGTGGACTTTCGGAGTAACAAGAAAACCGTCACAAAAGACTAATGAATTGTTGTGTCAGATTTATTGTCCACAAATATCCAGTCTCATACATCTATTCAGACCTAGACTGGTTTTATCCCTCCTCCCGTGTATTTCCTAGGCACCTTTTTTACCAATACATAAATTCTTGTAAACATCACGACTATATTTTCCAGCTGTTCCAACTTAAATCATTTATACACTTTCATAACAATGACTTAGATCTTCCTGATCATAAAACTTTCACATTTGACGTTCCTAGCTCAAGCAACAAACCTTTGGGGATTTTGTTCCTTCGGTTATCAGCAAAACAGTCTTCCTTACCTTTTAAATAAAGGCATATAGTCCACAATAATAATTAATCCTTTTGCTACATAAAAAAAGCTTGTTTTCTTCCTTTTTCTAGTTTGCAGGTTGTGATTATGATCGTACAAGACAGAGTATTCTTTATTACTACTATTTTCCTTAAAGTTTATTGTTGGTAATGTTATTTTTATTTTCTATATTTTATAGCTTGTGTTTGATATCAGTTTATTTCACTACATGTTAATGTCAAACCTTCATTAATTCAAGTGTCATTTTTATAAAAGTTTTTATGACCTTATTCAATAAAGTATTTTCTCTCTCTCTCTCTCTCCATATTTTTCTCTCTCCCTCTCTCAAATAATACATTTTTCATGCATGATTAACTTTGGAAATAATAGTTTAAAGATTTATCGATGTAAGGTAATAATTTTTCCATGAAAAAAATGTTCTAAATTTGTTTACCATTTTGTTTTATAAATTTTTAAGTTTCCTTTAATGTAGCTGAGAAGATCATTTTCCTAAGAGGTTTGAAAGAAAACTTCCGAGTACTAACCGTCTCTGAGTTTTGAATAAAAAATTTTTGTTGTTGTTTTTCCTTACGCTATCTGATTTGCAAATATTCTAGCGTTTCAAAGATAAATGCACCTATAATAAAAATTGTTCAAAGCAGATCTTTCCAGGTGAAGGTTCGAGGACTGATCAACAACGAATGCCGAAAGAATTTTTTTGATGCTGAAAATAAATGCCTGTTGGCCATCACGGCCATATGCATGTTTGTATTTCTTTTCTTAGTTTTTATACGTATTTTTCAACTTGCAGACATTTTAGTATCTTCATCTGTTTGTACTTTATGCTTTTGTATGAAAAATAATCTTACAATGCTAACCCTTCATTTGTACCAAAGGCCGTCAACCAAAGAATAAACTCGATACAAATATAGAATTCTCGTCACATTCAGTCCCCCAGAATACTCGATATTTTAAGTTAAAAGTTATAAATTTCTTTAAGGTCTATACTTTTAGAAAACGTAAACATTACAGTTAATTTAAACAACAATAAATAAACGCGTTACAGAAATTACGAACAATTTTATATTAAATTGTCATATACAAAGCGATTGTTTAAATCAGTAAAACCTAATTAAAATTTTGTACTTGTTTAATATCACAATTATTTTAAGGATGGTTTAAATAAACAAGATTGGACGTTGTATAGAAGACTTATGTACATTTTTTTACCTTGGTAAAAGTTATCCTTTCATCACGAAACTTTCTCGTCCGTACCGGTTAAATATTTTCATCTGAACTAAGTTAATTTCTAAGTAAATAAATTTACCGAATTCTCGTCTCGTGTCCGTGAGAAGTTTCGAGATAATACAACAGGAGCACATAAAAGAAGAAAGAAAAAGAGTGAGAAAGGAAGTGAGAGAGAAAGAGAGAGAAAATGCGCGCGCACATAATGTTGGAAGGGAGCGCGTAGAACAAACGCTTTTAACATGAGTTGAGTTTGTGAGGGTGTGGGAAAACACACAAACATGTAATCATGTAATTAACAATGTATCCTCACGCTCACCAAACCTTTATACACGCTACGGTTATTTGTTTAATTAAATTTCTGAACCGGATAAACACTGTTACACATTTTTCTTTTCACATTGGTTGAAGTTTACAACATTTAGTATGTAGATTTTATGTTTATCGGTTTTAAAGATTAGCGATCAAATAACTAATATAATTATTAATTCTTTGCAATTCAAAAGTTGTACTAAGTTGTGTGTTTTGACCGGTAGTCGATCGTGAGATGCGGTCTGGTGTGACGTAGGTTTTAGAAAAACATTTTCTTCGTCGTGCCAACGTTTCGGTCTTTATTGAGATCATCTTCAGGGCCAGGCATTTTTAAACATAGTTTCAATTTTACAAATGCATGAAGAAGGTGAAAAAATGAATTTATACAATGCTAGAAAATTTTAAACAAAAATAAATAATTTATACAATACTAGAAAATGTTTTAGGTTAAAAAAATGTATTTATACAATTCTAGAAACTTTTTGATTCAATAAAAGTATTTGAGCTAGCTCAAAGTGTATGTTTTCCGCGTAGATCTGTCATTCTTGTCTGTCAGGTTGAGAGTGCCAGTGAAGTATTGATGTTTTATGTTTATATATGTTGGATTTTGAAGGCATAGGGAGGAGTGTCGGGAATAGAAAGACATTTTTATATGAGGAGTCGGTTTCTTTGAAATAAAAGGCGTGAATAATCATTGATTGTTATCATCGCTTATTTTTGATGTATTAATTTCGTATGATGATGATTTATATTAACATTGATGAACAAATTTAACGCACCTCTCTACTTATTAATATAAACATTAATTCATTATCTTTCTATATTATTTACAGCTAATTGGAAGCTATCGCTTCAAAATAAATAGTACTTGTTTACTTCCTTTCTTTACGCTTGTCCTGATTAATCCTGATTAATATTGAAAACTAAATTTGTTTAAGAAATAATTCTTGTATTTTGTGTGAAGAATTTTCACTCTGTAAAATTTGTCTGGCACCTTTTACGAGATAAAATAACCAAATGTCATACACCGTTAGAACTGGCAAAATACTGTCAAATTAATACCGTTGATAATCCAAATTATTTGGATGATAGACCACGTGCAAGGACGATCTAGTGACTGTATGAAAAGCGAGTAGTAGTGGTGATGACATTCCGTACTGGTAAACAATGACGTACCCACTTATCCATGACGCCGTTCACGCGCACTCCTCGACTGCTCGGCTCCATTCTCCGTCATCACTTGAGAGAACAAACCACTCTCGTGTTGTATGTTTTCCTTCGACAAGATTAAAGCTCTATTGTTGCCAAGTTTCTAATTTGAAGTCATGTCTATAGAGTGCCTATTGTAAATATATATAGTTGTGATTTAACTCTTAATTTATATATATATATATATATATATATATATAT
>CM077108.1:12766409-12786008 GCA_039619505.1 Cimex hemipterus
TATATATATATATATATATACACACACACAAAAATTAAGAGTTAAATCACAACTATTATTATGTCCTTTATATTTGGTGGTCTATAGACTTTCAAGATTTTGGCTGAAATGAAAAGTTAGTGCCATGAGCGGGATTCGAACCAACGACCTTCGGCTAAATACGTCGCTGTTCTATCTCTTGAGTATCGTGACTTCGTGAACCACTCGGACACCAATTCCCATTACTACTATTACTACTTACTATTATTATTACTACATGTTTAAAAAAAAAGGATGGATGTCATTATCGCACTACAGAGATGTTAATTTTGCCTTTAAATAAAAAAAGAGATTGCAACGAGTTATTTATTTTATAGCTTATGCATGTAAATAATTCGTAACAAAGCTGATGTCCAGATTCGTACATTTTTTTAACATTAAAACCAAATTTTTCTGTACATTTACATAAAGGATCATAGAACATATTGGGATGAACAGTAAATTGATGAAAAGCAATAATTCTACTGGTCGTTCTGTCTCATGTAAGTCACTCGGAAGGTCGAACCTTTGAGAGGTTCGAGAGCTCAAAAAATATGTTCCCTCTACCAGAAGAAAAGTTTCGCTTCCGGAGGGATACATCTAGGACAAACAGGAAGTTTGTTTTTTCTATAAATAATCCATTTAGGAGTATTCCGTAATGTTTTATTTGCGAAGGAAATCACACAATTGCTTTCTATTCTTTCACTTTCTTATACGATCGCCGGCCTGGAGTTGAATGTGTGTCCTTTGAACCCTTTTAGACTTGAAAGACAATACAGCTTATCACTAATTGTTGTATTATTTTTTTAAGCATAATGTAGCATGTAGGAAGTCGGTGTATTCTTTAGCAAGTCGGCCATTAGAGTGATTAATGGATGATTTTGCGTCAAGTAATGATCGCTACTGAAGCTGCACTGTTAGTATTCACTCTTCGTCATACGCCACTAATCTCATTCAATCGTTATTTGAGCGCTTTCAAAGCGTTGATCAAAACAGATCCTTTTCTTTAGTCCAAAAACCTAAAAGATCGATAGCGTCTTCTTCTTCCTTATTTTTGATTTAAAATTCTGATCCTGGGATTATGTTTCAGAAAAAAATTATTTCTTCTCTAATCTAGGCACAGTAGTTCAACACATCTGAAGATGATCTCAATATAGATCAAAACGTTGACACATTAAGGAAATTGTGTTTCTAAAACCTACGTCACACAGACCGCACGTCACGATCTCCAAATATTCATTGTATTAATTGATGAACTGAATCCTCAAGCCATCGAAGAAAATTTTTAAATTAAGTAAATTTACTTCCACATAATTCAACTGAAACAATTCGATGAAGTACATCTACTTTTACGGCGCAGAAGACCCACATTTACGCAACGCTCGAAAAAAGTGCGGTTTCATCTGACAGTAATTGTTTTTTCCAACCGTTTTGGCCGTATTACTGACGAAGTCCCTCGTTCTTCTAGAGATTTCAATATCTTTTCGCCGTATTGGCACATATAAAACAAATTTCATTTCAAGCCTGTGATGATTTCGAGAAGGTGTTTGATGATAAGAAAACAGTTGATTAATTCGTCAGTAATGTAAGTTGGCATTTCTAATCAACCCAGCCGAGCTAGTTGATTAATACCCTTACCAATCAGTACTTATTAATACCCTTATCCCATCAGTATTTTTATAAGAATTTTATTCTGATGATATATTCCTTGGTAGTTATAAAAAGGAATAACTTTTATTTTATTCGATTAAGTAGAAAGAATCAGATTGCTCCCGATCGATCAACGCTTCCCATACCTTGGAATTTGGAAACTTTAAATTTCAAACTTATAAAATAACTCTTACAATATAATATTGGTCCTTTCTGTCAAATATTATTTATTAAGTATATTTTATATTAATTTATGTTCTATTCACTTTTATAAATGTGATCGTCTTGTTTATTTGCAGTTTAGGTTTTTGGTCATTTTTAATTAATAATATAGATTGTAGAATACCATGTCTTGATATCTAAGTATTTTACAGTTTTAAGGTTCATTCTTAAATTCATTATTTAACATGAACACGCTGTTAAGTGAATAAGAGCGGAAGAGTGCTCGGGCGGCCGGATGAGGAATGATTAGGGGTGCGAACGATAAAAAAGACCGTCGGGTAAAATACAAAGGCTTTATTTGTAAAATATCACAATTCTCCGGTTCTAACTAAATTGAAAGCCTCCTCAATGAAAAAACAATTTTCACCCTCCTTTATTTAGGATCGTTTCGTTTATAGGGCCATAACCAGGTGGTTTAGCTCTGGCTTTTCCCGTTTGGTCTTACTTATATTCAAGGCAGGCAGGAGGAAACTCGAAATTAACTCTAAACTCCCTCATAATTTACAGAATTTCTAATCTTGAAATTTCATACCAGTAGTAATATTAGTAGAAATGAGTCTATTTCTACAGTCTAATAGAATATAATTAATTCAAATTACCTAAAACCGATCGGTTTTTTTTTTCAAGTAAGTAATGAAATAGCAATGATATACGTTAAATGAAAAGTATAGTTTTGATTAGGATGGCGCAACATTTGGACGAGTTTATCGCTGCAAGTTGAAAGTCCTGGGATCGAATCCGAAATGCATAAATGTTTTTTTTTTTCAAAAACCCGGCACCCCCCAAGCGTTGATATAACCTCTGCTGTTGCAAACCTTTAATAAAAGAATTATGATCATGATGATATTATTTTCTTTAATCTAAAACTGTTTTCACATGCATTTTACAAGCTAGGAAAATTTTTCAAGTAAATATTTTGATAGTGTTATTTGCTTTAAAATTTTTTTTTTTTTTTGGCTTCATTTATTTGTATCTACAACTGTACATGCATGATATACAACCAGCAGATTGGATGTCAGACTGTGTGTTTGGCATTATGGGCGTTATAGAGAAAGCTACCCACTGGCAGCCGCTCTGGATTAATGAAATGATATTAATCATTTAAGAGGTCTCTTATCCATACTCTTTTCAGACGTTTACGTGGTAATTGTGGGGAATGGAGTGATTGTATTTGTGTGTTGGTGTGATTTTGTAATTTACTATGAAAACGTCTGTAATATGTTTTGATGGATGAAAAAACTGTTGGGATTTGAAGATCTCTGTGAAGTGTATTATTGTTTACATAAAATGGGGCAGAAACAATTAGTCTTAAAATTTTGGATTGAAAACTTTGTAATCTTTGAATATTGGAATACTTGGCCGATCCATATACTTGGCACCCATACATCCAAATTGGTTTGAGTAGGTATATGTATGTCGAAAGTTTTGATTTTAATGGTAATTTTGATTGTCTGTTGAGTAGGTAATAAAGAATTTTAAATCGTTTGTTCAGTGTCTGTTTTTTTAATCGTGTGTGTGGATTCCAAGTTAGTCTTCTATCAAATGTAAGTCCTAAATAGTTAACTTTGTCGGATTGTGGAATAGGTTCATTGTATAAGTATATGCTAGGGCAAGTCTCACGACGGAGTGTAAAGGTGATATGTTGTGACTTTGAGGGATTAAACTTTATTTTCCAAAGATTGCTCCATTTCTCAATTGTTGATATGTGGTTTTGTAACATGAGTGAAGCTTGTGTAGAAGAGAGATGGCTTGTTAATATGGCGGTGTCATCTGCGTATGTGGCGGTAAGTGTATTCTCATTTGTGGGCATATCAGAAGTAAAAATTGTGTACAACAGCGGAGCGAGTATTGACCCTTGTGGCACACCCGCAAGTATTTCTTCCATTCCAGAAGTCTCCGTACCCTGGTTTACTGCGAAAAACCTCTCTTTAAGGTATGATTGTATAATGAGATAATATGCCTGGGGTAAAAATAATTTTAATTTATATAATAATCCCTCATGCCATACTTTGTCGAAGGCCTGAGAAACATCTAGAAACACTCCAGTCGCGTACAGTTTCTGCTCGAGACACGAAGTAATGAAATCTGTCACTCTGTGAAGTTGATGAGTGGTGGAATGATGAGTTCGAAAGCCAAATTGATGGTCTGGTAAGATGTTGTTCGAAGTAGCAATAGAGATAATTCTTTTGTAAATTAATTTTTCGAATAATTTAGAAGGAACGGGTAACAAACTAATAGGACGATAAGATGATGTGGAGCTTAAATTTTTATGGGGCTTTGGGATCATTTTAATGTAAGAAAGTTTCCATTGTATGGGGAAGTGTGTAGTCCTCAAAATTGCGTTAAATAAAGAAGTCAGAAAGACGACTGCTTTTTTGGGAAGTTCTTGTAGAACTTCAGCTGTTATTAAATCATGACCAGGTGATTTCTTTTTAGGAAGCTGTCGTATTTCTTGTGATACTTGCTTTGGAGTAATTGGTTTAGGTGGCAGATCTAGGGGCATAGGTGTCTCAAGTGAATCTGTTATAAATTTATCGTGTTCAGTGTTTATTATGTTATGAGGTTTGAATACTTCAGAGAGATGTTTCGCAAATGTTTTGGACTTTTCTTTATCAGAAACGATCCAGGTTCCATCATCATTCCTGAGAGGAGTTGAGACAACGCTATGACGCAGGATACGTTTAGTACTACGCCAGAGGCTCCCATCCTCTGTTGACAAGCTTTTTAAATGTGTTTCGTATGATTGTTGTTTAAATTGTTTTATTTCTTTTTTTAATGTATTCAAAAGTTTGTTGTAATTTTGTTTGTGAATGACTGATCTAGAACGTTGCCAAAGGTTTCTAGCCCTTCTTTTTTCGGATATTAATTGCCTTATGTAGAAAGGATAATTTGGAAGATTTTGTTTTTGAGTGTGAGGCAATGAAGATTCCCACGCTGCATTTTGTATTGTTTTTGTAAATAGATCAACCGCGTTTTCTAGTTCTCCAGGTGTTTTTAATCTAATTGGGACCGAAAGTTTTTCATCAACCAAGGAACGAAATTTTTTCCAATTCATTGGTCCAGGAGTTAGAGTAGGACGATTGTTTTTAATAAAAGGTGTTAATTGAAGTGATAAAAAGACAGGTAGATGGTCAGATGATAATTCAGTGGAGGTGTTTGTGTGAAAAGGAATATTATTTATTCCCTTACAAACAAAAAAATCCAGTAGATCCGGAGATTTTTTGGTTGATGTTGGTAGATATGTGGGAGTGTTTGGTGTGATGTATTGTAAATGTGAGTTCAGCATTTCACGTCGTAAAGCTCGACCTCTAGGAGAGCAGAGACGGGAGCCCCACTGGTGACACTGATTTGTATCTCAATTAATACTATTCACATAGTTGATCCAAAGATGTAAGACCACAAAATCGATGAATTTAATCACAGAAATGAGTAAAAATAAATTTACTTGTTTAGATAGTAAATATATAATTTTCTTTTGGTATTTCATGATAGTTGAAAGAGACGATTGTGGTTGGAGATTACACTCTCTCCATGCTATACTCTCTGAAAACAATGATAATCCGGGAAGGAACCGATGCATATTCATAGTGATGTAATGTCCAATTTGCCCTACCCCCCGCTTCAACGATATAATGAACTTGTACTAATCTTATCGCTTAAAGGTTCATTAATAAGAGGAAAGGAAGGAACTGATAAGATTATCTTTTTCTAATTCTCTTAAATTTGTGATTGGGTAAAACGATTTAATAGATTTTTCTTTGTCTCGGCTAATAGCAGATATCCCTTTATACTTTCTCAGCCCTTTCATGATCCCCTATGCCGATTATAATTTCTGATTTTCATTATCGATATACGCTGAATTGTTAAAAGTCCCCCGAAAGAAATCAAATCTGGTTTCCGGTTTTTATTTGCTAATTTTTTCTCTGTAAATAGTCCAGCTTTAAAAAAGTAGGTCTCCAATATCAGAAATAATAATAATAAGTAATATCAGACTCAAACAAAATTCTTTTTAAAAATAACGCACAAAACGGATACACTTTAATAATGTTCGAAAAAAGATTTAGTTCAATAAATTGCCCGAATCAGGATCGGCCATACGCGGTTGTCGTCCCATGGAAACTTACTTTTGGGTAAGAGTTTTCTCAATGTGCCCCACTTACTTGAAGGGTGCAACTCTTTGGTTCTTTATAAAGAGCGAGTAGGTATGCCGCCCGATATAAGATTTGTGCTGGAGCACGGCAGCGAATCTTTGTGACCTATTCCAATTTCTAGGGGATACCAAAATAATTCTGTACATATAAATCTTTGTTTATATATATAAAACTTAAAAGGCCATGGTGTATGATTGAAGCTCTTCAGTGGCTAACAATGCCTTATTATTTTGTGCTAGTTTATAGTGCTTTATTGTTCTACTTTTATTTCTTTATTTTGTTTGATAAATTCCATAAATAAATAAATAAATTCCACATGCATTTTAATACTGTAACGGTTGTTAAAAAGTATGTAAAATAATAGCATTCATATCAAAGGAATTAATCAGTATACAACACTTTTACATATCTTTGTTGCTTCCATCTTAATTAACCGTGTTATAAAACATTTTTTCACAGTTAAAAAAATTACTTGGTTCAAATGGCACCACTCAGCTAGATTATCTAGGTGGATAAAGTTAATTAAATTTCTCATCGGCATTTAAGTCGAATATGTTTTGCCCCTGTGCAGAATTTATCTTCCTACCCTGGCTTCACTTTATTTCCTTTGAGAATAAAATATCAGCTTAATGACCCTGCAATCCCTGAAATACATTTTAATACCAAAGCACAACCCCAAAAAATAAAAAATAAATAAATAAAATAAAATAAATAAGAAGAAAGACGTTTTAGGACGATTAAAATCCTTTCCTCCCGAGTTTGTTTTGCATCATTTAAAATAAAATTTGTGATTGAAATTTAGTTTCCAACTGTAGTTCTGAGTTCAAATCACCAAGGTAAAACTATTTAAACGAAGGTCATTACAATGGGTAAATACATAATAATTTGTTTAAATAAAGTCTCCAGCGAAACACTGAAAATTTATGCAAATGCTTTTACTTTTGTTTTTACTTTTCACTTTTCACTCAGCTAGCTCACTTAACCTATATAGGACAGAGGAAAAGTTGGCCATGAAAAATCCTCATCTTTTATCCACCTCCAAGAAAACTTCAGAATGTTCTTTGTTCTTTTTCTCACCCGTCACACGTACACATACAAAGACACACGCACACATTTGGAATATAAGGTCTGAGCTATATTGTATAAAACAGTAGAAACCTGTTTTCCTTTTATTCACTGGTTCTACCTCACTCTGTGTCATTCCTGCCGATTGGCCCCCAGAGATTATTGTGGTGAGATATGTAGAAGGGAGCTTTTAATATATTTTGGAAGATGGATATTGGATATATGGATTGGGAAATCTGGACTCGATGATAATTACGATATTTGCTTGAACCCCCTCAGTTCAATGCCGAATGTCGAAATGGGTTTAATTATTGCCTTGGGTTATATCAGTTGTTTGTTGTGAAGCGTCAGTTTTGATCGTTTGTCAACCCGAGAACATACTTACTCGATGGAACGCCATGCGACGCTATCCGACGCAAATCCAAAGTCCAATTTTCCATAAAATTCTATAACCCTGTGCACATCTGCCGGATGCTATCCTACTCTACGCTCTGCTATCCCCACTGTCCAGATTTTCGACGGGTAGCCTCGAGTACAGTCGAAGACAAAACAACCGGACACTCATGCTCTTATTCAAAGTACATGCATTATTGCCGTTATATTAACTTACAACATGCTTATTTTAATGTAAACCAAATTAAACGAGATCAATAATTCATAAGTTTTTATTTTATTTAAAATGAAGTATACTTCACTAAAGCTCTCCGTGGCCATTTCATTTGTCGTCAAGAATCCAGTCCGATTACACGACATTTGAAAAATAGCAAAATTCAAAAGGAGCGGTTGAGATGGGAAGTTGGTGTCCGAGTGGACACCTGCAGTTTTACAAATGAAAAATAACTAGTTATATAGTTTGGCAAGACCGAACGGCATTGACGGTTTAGCCTAGTCTAAACGCCGTATTCGTCCACAACTTTTTAATAGGTTGTGCCTTTTTTCAATTTTAAAAATCAACATAATAATAATGTTCATATTATTATTAAAAAAGATATTTCCAAAATACAACAAATCACCTAACGACAAAAGTTTTTAGAATACTAATCCCTCAGCAGATAGCATTAACTTTTTTAAAGAAGGTATTTAAACTATGAGGACATAAGAACACTCGGGGTACCGGTGTTTTGGGAAAAAATCCCATCTTACGTTACATAAATAAATTGCACAAAAATGAATAGGGATATAATCAATTTTTTTAGTATTTACATTCCCTAGCATCTCGATTTTATTTTTCTTCGAGCAAAATAAATGGGAAATGAATGTTAATCTTAATATTAATCCATTTATGTTTTAGGGGTCAATTGACCAAGTTACTTCATTCAATTAATTATTCTTTATCTGTAAAGTTTTGGTTGAGATAAAATAGTCAATGTCACGAGCGGGATTCGAACCCATGACCTTCGTCTAAATACGCCGCTTCTCTAAAAACTTGAGCTATTGGATCCACTCGAACACTACTTCCCACCTCATTACATCTTTCCAATTTTCCCTCTTTTTTGCCATTTTTTCAAATGTCGTGTAATCAGGTTTCGATTCTCAGCGACTTATCAAGTGGGCACGGAGGGCTTTAGTGAAGATATACTTCATTTTAATGATTAAATTCATTAGAGGTCGTAGTCCAATTGGCCAATTAACTTTTTCAAGTAATTAACCTCTATATGGGGTATTGATTGAGATAAAAACGATATTTGAAAAATGGCAAAAAGTAGAAGAAATTCGATAGGTGGGATGGGGTGAGAAGTAGTGTTCGAGTTGATCGAAGTCACGATAACACAAGTGGTTCAGCAGCGGCGTATCAAGCTGAAGATCGTGGGTTCGAAACCCGCTCGTGCCATTGACGTTTTTATCTCAACTAAAAACTGTAATTAATTATAATTTATTACAAGGTTTTGCTCAAAATTGTGTATTAAGAACAAAAGAGGCGTTGCGAATGTTATAGTGATTATTGAGATACAAGCTGTGTGACTGTACGTGGCGTGCGCTTGACGTCCCCTACCAAAACGTGGCATCGTGTAGCGTCGCATGGCGTTGCATCGGGTAAGTGTGGTCCCGGTTTAAGATTCGTGACAGTGTTTGTAAATGTCTAATCAGTTCTTGATTTTTCAGCCTTGTATTGGGTTCCAAGTTAATCTTTTGTCGATGTACGACCGAAGGTAGCGGACGTTGTTAACTAAAGGAAAGGGTATGTGATGTAGCTATAGTGGAGGATTTATGTCACGCCGTAGGGTAAAGCCTATATGTTGGCTTTTCTTTACATTTATTTTTATACGACACTTTTTTTAGCCAAGGTTCTAGTTCGACTAGGTGATCCTATAAGGAGCAATGTGAGAGGACGGCATCTTTATTGGAAGATATGTTAACAGATCCATCCGCAAAGGTGAGAATGTATGTGTCAGGGTGGGTAGAGGGAAGTCAGTAGTATACGTTAAAAAAAGGATCGGACTGAAGATACTACTTTGCCGGACTCCGACCAATACAGGATAGTAGTCAGAGCACTTTAAAGAAGGGGTCAATCAAGTACGATCGGAATATGAGGAAGTAGGTGAAGGGAAGGATCTTTGAGCTTTCACAGCAAATCCGGATGTCAGGCCCTATCAAAGCTTAGGCCACAACAAGGAAAACACCCGCGAAGTACCGTTTCAGCCCAATAAAGGAAGAGTAGTCTACAACACTGTACCATTTGTGAATTGTAGAGGCTCTATTTTCCAAATTGAGTAAGATGTATCATATAAATTCTTTAGGGCGTTGCAAAGACTTTACGAAAACACAAAATCTGCAATGTGGGGTAAAAACCTTTCGCAATGTTTTCAGCATCGTCTGAAGTCAAAGAATGGACATTAAAACCGGAGATCTTTGTCACATGATCAGTGTTCAGTCATTTTCAATTCAGACAATTGGAATGATTTTTATTCAAATACCATTACTACTTTAACATGTAGAAAGTTTTTGGTGGATGAATTTAATTTTAATTAATATTTCATTTGGTTAAAAAATATTTTGCTTAATTTTAATATCTTTACTTCTGTATTTGGTATTATTTGTAAACATGTAAACTCGACAGACGGCTTCAAATCCATTGTTATTATCCATCTTCAGATCTTTTTTTTTGTATTGGATATAGTTAAATAACTTTACTATTATTAATCTATCGGAATTTCATAAGTATTTCATTTATCAACAGTTCCCACCGGTTCACAATTGATTTAAAGAATATGAATTATAAGTAGCTTTTTTCCAATTTTTCATACCAGAGTTTATTTACTTGAAACGCCCAATTAAAATCTGAAGGAGGGCTGCTTGTTGGGCTTCAGTAAATGAATTTTTATTAGTATAAACCACCTACCTTTAACAATTTTCCCCAATGTGCGCTGGCTCCTCAAAATAAATCTCAAGGTTTGGTGGAAGTCAGTAATCAAACTTTTCATTGCCTATGAGCAAAGACTTATTGGACTTTTTAAAAATGAGGGCGATGGTTCAGGCGTTGGAGCTATTCACTGTAAGATAAAGGTCTGGGTTCGAATTCCGCTGCCCTGCCTCCCAACCGCCACACTTACAATTTTTCCTCAAAAACACAGGTACCTCGAGGGTTATTTAAAAACATCAGATTAATAGTAATGAGAAACAGTTTTGTTGGGTTGTTTACAATGTTAAAAAATGTTTGAAACCAAATTGACGTATTTATTTATATTATCAGTTGCACAATAGAGTTAGAATACAGAATTAAATAGTTAATTATCTAGCCTAAGAAATAAAAACGATAAATTGAATAAAGTATTATAAGTGTATGTAATCGTATATGTCTTTAAAAAAATGTTATTAAGTAATTACAATTAAATATCTACCCATAATCATTATTCATCATAAATAACCTCATAATAGTATTATACATTAAAAACAATCGTTATATGCATTAAAGCAAAGCTGTTTAAAAAGCGATCGACATGGATATTAGCTTTTAAGCTTATTATTATTAGTTCATTGCAATTTAAACGATGTCTGGAAACCAGGTCGAAATGTATCTCCCAGTTACTATACAAATGTGTTGTAAAAAATAGTTGTTAAACGGACCAACTCAAGATGAGCGCGGTTTACACAAAAACCCTGACCGATCCGGAAGAAGTTATTCTATAAAATAAATAAGGGCGGCCGCTGTTGAGAATCAGATGATTTATTGGGAATCATAAATAACGGAGATTTGTGCTTATCCATCCAATATATTAAGTTATGTAGTGGAATAGATGATGATATATATTCTCTAGAATCTTTATTTTCAACACGATGCTTTCATACTTTCAACAAAAGTCGTTAATTTGCCAAAGTTGATTAATTGGCTCATTGGACTTTTAAACATTATTAAAATTAAAAGTGAGAAAGAACAAATATTATCTATAATATCTATTTATTGCGTTATTGTTAATTTTTTAACGACTAGTTTGCTCATATATATTTTCTATAATTAACAAATAGAATTAATTTTGACTAAGTATGTAAATTGGTAATTAAATAAAAATATACTACATAATTGATAAACAGGGTGTGCTTTTAGATGGCCCGGCTGAATTTCTCTTGAACCAATAACACTATAAAAAAGACGTGTTTCATATTTTTTAACCTTGTTTCAAATTTTAACCTTTTTTTCAGAGAAACATTATACAGGGTATCTCAAGCCCGGTTCAATTTCAAAAGTTTAAATACGGCTCTACACCTGACACATTATTTTAAAAGACTTTTTGCTGAAAACAGTGGTGCAATCGGATTTTATACCGGTCAAAAAATGACAAAGTTATTGCAAAAAGTTTGAAAAAACACATTTCGTTTCGATAATTTTCTTCTTCACTAAAATAAACATTAATTGTCTTTATTGTTTACATTGTTTCGTTGTTTGCTAACTCAAATTATGAGAGCAAATCTTAATTACTCTCAATAAGGTGCCGAAAGCTTGGCGAAGATTTAAAACTAAAAATATCTTTCAATGATCACATCCCTGAGAACGACTAAAACAATATTTTCTTCATAAGTTAGCTGATAAACATTCAAAATCACGTGAACGAAGTATAATAAAATTGATCTTAACAACATCACATACTTCTATTAATTACTAGTTATTAATTTATTAATAAATAAAGAATCGTTTATCCTCGAATATATAAAATCAAGGGGCTGGAATACTAAACCCGCATTACTTCCCGGTCGTGCCGAAGGGGTTGCCCTTAACGCCTTAATAAAGTAATGCCGGGAAATTACCAATAAAATAATTACCATAAATTAAATAAACGTTCTTTTAAAACGAACTTTGATTATTTTTTTACATACGTAATCAAATGTATTGATTTGACATTTGATTGAAATTAACAGTAGTTGAAGTAAATGGAAAATTATATGACAAATAAATATAATTGTGAAGGGAGGAGTTGAGGGCCGATGAACAGCTGAGGTCCACGCCGGCCCTTACCGCGTTTTACTTATTTTTTTAGGGTGGCTGACGCGTATTCATTTTTTAAATTGTAGTCATTCAAGCATATCTGGTTAATTTTGTATGTATACTAAGTCGATTTTCTAAAATGCCTACTTTTTCGTTTGTACCTCAGGCTATCTCGAATATCAAATAAAAACTGCCCAAGCCGGCGGAGTAGGACGGAGTTACACGCCAGGTTTCGGCTGTATTCCTACGATTCCGGCATCGCATCATCAACAGATACATTCAGTACAACTCGTTCAGGTACTCGATATACCTAGGAGCTTCTTTTTATGCTAAACATCACATTTATTCCAGTAAAGCATCCTAAAAACAACTCAAAAATCCTTGCAAAAAAAATACTTTAAAATACTTATGGCCCTGAGATATTCGAACAGCGATTAGTGCTCACACCCGAGCCTTAAGTCTAAGCACAGGTCCGACTATTTGCCAAAAATTGACTATATGGAGTGTCCTTTTAAGTTTTTAGATGGCCCAGCTGAAATTCTCTTGAACCAATGAAGCTATAAAAAAACTAAATAAATAATTAAAAAAACCTGTTTCATCTTTTTTAGTCTAGTTTCAAGTTTTACCTTTTTTGGGGAGTTAGAAACAAAGTTAAATTGGTCTTGAGTTACTGTGTATAATTTGTCTTAAAAAAGACCAAAACATATTGAACAGGCCATCTTGCAAGAAGAAATATAGCCAGGTCATCTAATAAGGGCACTATACATACGTCCTCTGTAAATATTTACCTTTATAGATGTAAATTTGTTAATTATGAAATTGTTAATTAATGATTATTTCATTTCAAATCTGCAGCCGTTCGAACATACATAAGGTTGAGCCTATCAGATTTCACTTCTCAGTTCAAAGACAATTCCGGCTTTTGTGTAATTTACAATAAATTACCAGCAGACCTCGAGAATGACCGACTCCTGTTAGGAATCCGGGGTCAGTCCTCGGGCTTATCCGTCCAGTCGCCGAGGTTGGGCATCGGAAATTATCAACAGCTAGGCCATTTCAGACCGCAAAGCAATCAGTACCTAAAACCAAGGCCATATAGATGTAAAGTACCAAATTATGAAATTACTCCGTCCTTCATTCTTAAATATATTCTTTCCTATGTACATTGCATTCACTCATTTATAGTGGAGGTGTATTCAAAATTCCTCAATTACCTGTTATACCTATTGCATGCCAATTGAGGGTCTCACTACATTTTCATGCTAATAAATACATTTACTTTCAATATACGCTAGGGACACGAAACTATCAGTACTATATAAAATAAAATAACCTTGTTTCCTCTAAGTATTGGAATAAGGGACCTATATATTCGTTGCCCTGCTCAAACCCAATTTTCCACTGGTATTCCTACGCGCTTTCAATATGGAGTCAAGGAATTGCACTCTTCAATTAAGTGGGGCACACCGAGCAACCTTTCTCTCATAAACTCATAAACGGGATTTGGCTCAAAATTACGTGTCAAAGTGATCTCCTCACACCGTCCAATCTTAATCATCATTCTTTAACAGTGGTCTTTATACTCTTAAGTACTAATAAGTAATTGATAAGTAACATAATATATTGCTGAGTGACGATGCTGGAAGTGCCAAACTTACATAAATTCCCTAATATAATAAAAAGAGATGGAGGTTTTATCTATATTTAACTGATCTGTTAAGTACAACATTTTGGTTTTAAAATGTAAAATATTTTTAAATAACAAAACGCTGTCGGGTTCCGGAAAATAATATTGTAGAACGCTTATAAAGGGAGGAAATATTCCACACTCAACGACACACTAATCGTTTGTGATTTGTTTCAAAGCGAGAAGATATCTGATCATTTTTTAAGATAGTGGCCTGCACTTTGTAACGCTATACGTTCTGATAGGGATCTTTGAAAAATTCAAATGACTCTCTTTTAGCGATACAAAGCTAGATTTTGAACGATGTTGCGTTTAAATGTAGCGGTATGTACCGAGATCTAATGCTATCACTTTTTTCAAAAAGGAAAACAGCAGTAGAATAGAAATACAGGACTTTTTCTTCTCGAAACGCTTTTGTTCGTTAATAGGCAAAAACTCTAGCAAATATTTCCTATTTTCTCATGCTTTGCTTTTTGAACAAGCGACAAGCTTTTTGACGTATGACATGATGCAATTTTCTGAATGATGGATTGTTCAATTATTGACAATGCAGTTAAATACCGGACACAAAATCGAATCTCTTTGAAAAACATAGCTGATCAAATATGGGGTTTAAATATTGCGCGTATGATTTTCACGGAGAACTAGAATATTTTTTTAAAATTCCTGTTGATACAATATTCTGTGGAGAGAATATCGAATAAATAATAATATTTGATCTGTCTTGTGAGGTATTCTGAATATTAATCGAATGATTACTATTATTTTTTATAATCACTTTTTTCGTAGGTTGAATAATTTATTAACACGGTAGATATTTTCCTTATAGAATAGGAGAACTGGGGGCGTCGGTGGCCGCTAGGTTTCGTCCTTGACACGGCGCTCATCACTGTAAGGTAACGGTCCAGGGTTCGAATCCAGCGGCCCTGCATCCGAATTCGACATATTTACAAATGGGCTTTTTTTCAAAAACACCGGCACCCTGAGGGTTTATATGACCTCTGCTCTTGGGACCCCTCGTAAAAAAAAATCTGACATTGGGAATTCACATGTAGTTAAATAGAGTAACTATTTGAACAATTTAAAATCAATTTCTTTGATCATAATGTTAATTCTTTTTTATAAGACTTTTGTTCAGAATAGTTCAGTAATAAATTATTTATTAATACTATTGGTCTAAACTATGTAAAGTTAATTTGTTGAGATTTTTTGTTGAGCTTTCCTGATCTTTATCGCAATTTATTATTGGCTTAATGTAGTATAATAAATCATGTTGTTTCGTAATTGTTTGGCAAACATTTATATGAAACGAGTTTTATAATATTGGAGTAAAACCAGTTAATTGCTGTTAGATCGCGAGTGAAACTTAACTGGAAATTAAGCTTTCATTTTCTTTGTTATCTCCGCATAAATGTATTTTTAATGCGGTTCTCCATTTTGGATTCTTGTGACTTCTTAATTTAAAGGGCAAGAAGGTGGAATTGGAAAGATCCTTAATTAAAACAAGTAGAAAATTTGAATTTGTCGACTCCCGTGGAAGGGGTTGTTGAGGGGCGGCGGTATTTCTGTCAAGGGTGGCGGGAGCGGCGATTCCGTTAGTCTGCCTCCAGCCACCTCCGATGGGCCATGCCGCTCCTCGACAAACAGACATGAAGGGAATCATTGTTCTTGTCATCATTCTCGTTCACACTCACGGTATTCCATTTTCTAGACGTTTTCTTAGTGCTATATCAATTTATACTATCGCTCATTCATAAAATGAAAATTTGTTTACCGAATCTGCCCCTTCTTTAAACACTCCCGAACGCGCGTGGGTCTTCTATCCTGACAGGCATTAAGAAACCTTAACGTTTCACTTGGGTTTTGTTAATAATCGAAAAGTTTTTTTTTTATTGAATTGATTTTTTTTAAAGAAAGTATTTTTCAGTTATTAAATCTAAGCGTATATTGGTTCTAAATAAATTTTCAATCAACTAGACCGGCAAATTAATGCAAAAGTTACCATAGGTATAAAGTAATATTAGCGTATATACAATTGCTCAAATTTACCTCGGATTATCTACCAATTTCCATACATATTGCAGATTTGAATTTGAAACGAGCTCTATTAAAATGTGTACTCCCTGTTTAAATAATACTACCGGCTCGAGCGAATTTTCAATCGGGGATAGTTTCGCCAGTTGTCATGGTTGCTGTTATAATAGGGTAACTGGAATTTGAATTCAACTAAATAGATGAAAAGAAGTGAAGCGTAAATGCGTCACTCAATTTATGGAAACGAGAAACAGGTCAATAGAGAATAATAGTAATATTTCCTGAGGAAATATTTTCTTGGATGGATTGACAACATGGTCCATATAAAATTTTAAAAATCTTTGAATTATACGGAAGAAAATGTGTTGTTATTTTTTTGACCGCGGAACACGTATATATAAACAAATCAAATACACGTATATCTAACATTGAATATTTTTAAAAATTTATTTTTACTGATTCGGAGATCGTCAGATGTGGTTTTGTCAGTTCTGACGTAGGTTTTAGAAAAACACTTTCTTTATCGTGCCAATGTTTCGATCTTTATTGAGATCATCTTCAGGGCAGTGTTCGTTTTCCGTGTGTCATTCTTGCCTGTCGTGTTGAGAGTCACAATACGGCAGACAAGAAATGCACGCAGAAAACAAACACTTTGACCCTGAAGATGATCTCAGTAAAGATAGAAACGTTTGCAAGTTAAAGAAAATGTTTTTTAAAACCCTACGTCACACCAGACCGCAGGTCACGATCTCCGAATAATCATCGTCTAAACGGTCACTAAACACCACACATTTATTTTTACTCTTTAAAGATTGCTTCCATTTTTTTAAAATTGTATAAAAATTTTAAACCGACATAATACAAATGTAAACTTTTCGAAAACCATTGTGTACTGAACGGAAAACGCATCCTACGCACAGCTGAAAGTAAGTAAAACAATAAAAATTTCAAGAGACAAAAAAATGTTTTGGACATAATTGTAAAGGGGAAGTAACAAAAGAAATATAAAAGCAGAAGAGCCTTTGTTCTTTTACGTCATACAAAGATATTATGTAAGCACCACTACGTGATAAAGTTTCGCTTTAAAAATGAAATCTTTTGGAATACTAACATCACAGCTTAGATAGTACGCGTAAACACGCCATAGTACATAGTAGATCTATTCAATTAAATGCATATTCGAAGTACTACAATGCTCCTTTTCAAAACTATAAACATTATTTCATGATAAAGTTTCGGTTAATGAAATATTACAAAATACAGTGAAGGCAGTACATGAATTAATGCTAAAGAAATCATTCAAAGTAGGTAAAATTTGTAAAAAGTAAATAGTATGAGTCTAAAAGAAACGTTTTCATATGACGTATGGTTAACAAACCTTAGCATATAGCAAGTCTGTTCTACAACCAAGATACAGAAGAAATATGTTTTAAATCTATGGACTTCTTTTATTCTATTATTTTAATGCCTTAACCGCCTTAGCCCCCGATGCTCCTTATGTATGCAAATTATGGATTCGAGTTCTTTAAATTTTTTTAAAAGAACGTAATAGCTTCGCCGATATATGAAGAAGCGTACACTCGATCTTTCAGCGAACTTATAGAATTATTGCATATTACTAATTCATGAAATTGAATTAGATAACTTTTGCTGGTTTCTGTGCCTTCTAAAATATTTATTTTCGAACGGAGCAGATCAAATTTTTCTCGAATTTCCACGAGCGAAGTTAATACGTTTTTGTTCATATTATGCCTCAAAATTATGAATTATCATTAGACTTGTTGGATCTTGAATATCTGAAAAGTTATTTATCATGTGTGTTTTCACTTGTTCCCAAGTAGTGAAGTGAATATTTGTCATAGACTCTTTAACTTTGTTTTTCAATTTGTTTCTTATATGCTGGAATGCTGATTGTCGCTGAAAAGTTGAAACATTTTGTACACTTCAGAATAAAATGTTTATTTTTTCTACTTTTATAAAAAACTGGGCCAAAATTTTAGAATTATCGTTGTATGTTAATATAGTATCTAGTACTAGTGTCAAATCTGACGAATTTGCTAATTTTTTAACTTTTTATTATTACACTTTTATTTTCTTGAAATTATACTTTTAATTGAAGTTATTATTAATGTTTATTAATATATTGTTATAATTATTATAATATTTTGTTTTAAAATTAATGAGGAGTTGATGTCCGAGTGGATCGAGGATCACGATAGCTAAGGAGGTAGAGCAGCGGCGTATCTAGCCGAAGGTCGTGGGTTCGAATCCCCCTCGTGCCATTTACTTTTATTCATCTCAACTAAAAACAGCAATTAATTGTCGTATATTAATTGGTTGAGCGGAGCACGAAAATAGTTAATTAATGATTTAAAATTAATATGGACTCATAGTATGATTAAAAAGAGTATCATGTCCAATCCTAGATCTTCTTTTAGAATGAAGCAGAAGTAGGTTGGTGAAGTTCGAGACGGCAAATTAATCATTGATATAATTTCAATATTCCTCTTTAACACTTTTGTCGTCGTATGGATAATCATTGAAGTTATTTTTTTTTTAAAGTTTATTTTAAAAAGTAGTAGCTCCGCCGACATACATTCCAGGAAGCGTTCACAGGATCTCCCTCAATTACTCTCGGTCCCACCAATAAGTCACCTCGGGCTAAGGGGGAGAAAAATGCAATTGGATTTAATCGACATCTGATTAGCCGAGTGCATTTCTCTATAACTATTTTTTTGAAGGTTCAAGACAGCAGAGGTCATATAAACCCTCAGGCCGCTGTTTTTGAAAAGAAGTCCATTTGTAAGTATATCTGGTTCCTAATGCAGGGATGCTGGATTCGAACCCGGGACCGTCACCTTACAGTGATTAGCGCCTTAACAACGCCTAAACCGTTGCGGCCACACGACTCCCTCTATAACTAATATTGTTTATAATATAATATATATTCACTACTTTTCATTTTCCGCTTGACCAAATAATATCTATCAATTAATTAATCTGTATTTAAGGTATTGCTTGAGATAAAAAAATCAGCGCCGTACTCGGGATTCGAACCTATGACCTTCTGCTAAATAAGCCGTTGCTCTACCACTTGAGCGACTTCGAATGATTTCGATCCATTCGCACACTAACTTCCCATCTGAACCCAACCTTTCGAATTTTCCCTCGATGTTTGCCATTTTTCAAATGCCGTGTAATCTGTTTGACTCATGGAACAAAGAAAATGGATACGGAGAGCTTTAGCCATAACGTCATTAAGTTTATTAGTTGTCGTGGTCCGCTTAACCAAATAATATATGTATATATATATATACCGTATATATATATACCGTATATATATATATATACCG
>CM077108.1:12786408-12796745 GCA_039619505.1 Cimex hemipterus
GTATATATATATATATACCGTATATATATACGGTATATATATATATATACATATATTACTTGTAAAAGTATTCATATATTACATACATATTTCCTGTATTACCTTTACAAAAAATTATTAATTTAATAATAGATACTTTCATAAAAATGGTTATACGCAACAAACTGATTGAAACTAGATTGAAATTATCTGGGTGCCGAATAACAAACTCATGAAGATAAATTATATTAATTACAAAAGTATTTCACAAAACTCATAATTTATATATATATAATTTAATAATAGAAAGGCTAAAGTTTTTCTGTATAAAATAGACTGATGTAAGGTGACGTATTCGTTTACATTATCAGAGGAGATGGATAAGCGGGTTTTACAAACATTAGCGTACGGTTAAGTTTGCCTGTAAGTGGTATAATATGAGACAATGGGTTGGAAACAATAATAAAAAAAATATAGTCTTCTGATTGATTTTATCACGTAACTCTTACACAATGCGAGGATTGGAAAGCTAAACAATTGTGCCCTCCGTCATGACTAACTTGTTGATAAAACCCCAGCCTGACTATGCTTCCTTTGTGTAAGATATTGTTGCTTGAAAACGCTCGAATTAGCAGGAATCGTGAAAATAAGATTACGATTACTGGAGCAGTCGGAAATTAGTTTGAATTGCCCGAGTTATTTTCCAACATCTGGTTATGAACGATTGAGAAATTGAATTATGTATTCTGTCATAAGATATTAAAATGTTTTTACAGTTTTCCTTATACTTACACTTTCACTGAAAGAATAATAATGGAATTATGTTACGAATAAAAAGCTCTTTTAAACAACATTAAACGGACCATCTCAATAAAGACCTTACATAGAAAGAATAATTAATTGAAATAAGTAACTTGTTCAATTAAACCACTAAACTTAAATGGATTAATATATTAATTAATCATTGATAGTAAATATAAAATGTAACACTACGATATTCCATGTACAATCGAGCTACTGCAAACGGACAAAACGTACATCAGCTTTGTTACATATCATTCTATCATTTATTCAATATAGGGACTATAAAAGGAGACATGCTGTATTCCTGGAGGCGGCACCTGCTTATAATCGCGCACCCTAATTGAGAATCAACATACATCTCCCGTATATCATACGGCACAATGAGCTGCTTAATTTCCATATTGCTGTGTACTTATTTTTGTTTTGTTTTTAATCAAAGTTCTTTTACATTTCTCTCAGTGTTTCGTGGTTTGGAAGAAAAATGTAATCAGTTGATCCAAGCCTGTAAACTTCGCACACATACGTAACACACGCACACACCAACACGCTGGCTGACACATACACATAATACACACCCTGGGGTTACCGCCTGCCGGGGTGCCCACGAGACAGGTGAAGACCGAGGGTTATGGTTGGTAACAGTCACAACCTACCCAAAGTTACGAATGTACTGTGTTCAATCTTGGTTGGTCGCCTGTCAGGTAGTGCACGGGTTGTTCGAGCCGAGGCCTTCTCACAATCCAGCTGTTCGTGGGTGGCCATGGGTATCCACACAAAACCTTCACACTCACATAAGCAGATTAACAATATAAACATTAAAGTTACTTTTATCTTACAGTTGCAACGTGAAGAAATCAGTGAAGAGAATGCCAGCCCTCCTGGCTGGCTAGTTAGCACGGATTAACACTGAAAAACACGTTACAAAATTTATAAAGAGGCCATGGTCCGGAAGTCCGTGGTAGACGACGTTGCTCTATGCTATGTATGCCACCGGCCCTTCAGTGGGGGTGAGAACTCAAATAATAAGAGAGTGGCACTGGTTCTAGAGTGAAAATGCTTGAATCCAATGGGAGGACGGAGTTTAACCCCCTGCGACCGCCAGCAATGGTCTGGTCTTTCTCAGGCAGCTACTATTTCGGTGGAAGAGCTACGCGTATTCAGAGACATCGCTTTTTGAACAAACCAGCCTGAGGTATACTGAGGCTCTTGCTTATCAAGTGCACTGTCGATATGTCACCGGATTCGTAAAAGAAAGGTCATCTTCACCCGATTAGGAATATGGTATGAGAGGTTGACATTTACTTTTGTACCAAAGCCCGCGTATATTTTCGGCATGCAGTGTTTACGTTTCCCTTTTGATAAAAGGGTGCACTTTTTGGCGTCATATAAAGAACGTGTAAGAATGCCAACTGATATGAAAAAAGTGTTTAAGCACTGCATCGAGTAACTGGGCTCACTGTTTCGATTCTTGGAGGAAGCAAAACTCCCGCGGATCCTCGAGTCCTGCCTACAATTCATTTTAAATTACAAAAGCTGGAATTGGTGTATGCGTATGTATTTGAATGTGCCGATTTTAGCTTGTCTTAATTCATAATTATAATTAATTATAAATGTGTTGGAAACTGTTTTAAATGAGAACAGGTCTGTTGATACGTAAATGATTTTCAGGACAAACAACAGCGATGATGTTTCTATGCGCAAAATGTCATAAAAATATTGCTTTAATGTAAAGAGATATCATATTATTTAATATTAAGGATCTACAGTGCAATATTTCTTTTCTAGGCCCGTTTGAATTGTGACTCATTTTTTCATTCTTTTAATTAAAAAATATGTAGCTAAATAACGTTGGACGATGAAGAGTGAAACTAAATACGAGAATATGAAAAACAAGTAAATGAGTAATCAGTGTACAATTTAAAATAAAATATTCTCCTATTTCAGATATAACAAACAATCGGTATTTTATTTAAATTCTCGTTAGCTGAGATATCCGTTTGTTTTTACGTTTTGGACGTTATCTTGTGGTCTGATTCGGCTTTTATCTTTTGTGTCTAACCACCTTTGTCGTTTGAAACTCCCCCATGCATTAATTCACATCGAGCTCACAAAAGCGTCAAACAATCATCGATTTGTATGTAATTAAGAATATCGGACCGTGATTTTCCTTATCTCGCTATCTATACAACTCACGTTATCTCCAACAAAAGCATCGGGTTATGAATGTGTCTGGATTGTGTTCTTAGCAATAATTACTGTTCCTATTGTTTGTTCTATGTATGCTTTCATCGGTGGAGATGTAGTGTATAAAATCGGATTTGGATTTAGCATTTATAGCTCCCATCTGTACATGTATATACATGTACAGACATATGTGCAGTAACACTTCTTGCATTCCCCCGGCAATTCTAGGTTTTGTAATTTGAAATAAATTGCCTTAGGAGAATCACCCATCACGAGTGTAGCCATTTTGGGGGCAGGACTCGGCCTTATCCGTCCAGCCTGTGAGGTTCTGCTCGAGGGGGTTGATGTCTACAGCTAGTTCAATTCAGCATCCAACGCATGCTGTTCCAAACCCATTCTTACTCGCTTCATTCTTATTATCTACACACCGTTCGTTTTATACGGGTGATGGAGTACTCGGCATTCTGCAATAGATCCTCTCACATCACACATTCACTCTAATAAATTCATTCACTCTCAACACAAACTAGGTAGACCACCCCATATATAGTCGTCGACCCGCCGAGGTCGGGTTCCACGAGCTATCAACAGCTAAGTCAGCTCTCAACGCATGCATTTCCTAAACTGAAAATCTCTCGCTCATCTTAAAATATATTCTTTGTTATTTACATACCAGTCACTCAATTAAGGTGGTGGAGTAGTCGATATTCCTTTTTCACATTCTTTTCATATAGAGGGTCGATGACGTACTCAATATCCGTCATCTACTCTCTCACCCTACAAATCCACACCAATAAAAATATTTTCTCTGAACACAACCATCATTTACAATAAAACAACACTGTTTCCTCCAAAAATCGAAACAGAGGTTCCAGATAATCGTTGCCATGGTCGAGCACAATTCTCCTACGCGCTCTCTACAAAGAGCCAAGAAGTTGCACCCTTCAACTCGGACACATCGAGCCACTTTTCTCTACAAGCCGGACACAAAGGCGGGCTTTGCCCAAATGTCCGTGTCCACCTCGCACAGTCTATCCTTATTAGTGTGAGGAAGACTCTTTGGTTACGCAAGAAATTTTGAATTTCACGAGTAAATGGATTAACGTTCAATCATAAACCGTTATAATTAAAAATAATTTTGGATTTTGCTTCCAGATCATTATGAGTTTTAAAAGAGGCAGATGAAATATTATTTTAATGTTGTGTTAACTTCTAGAAATAGCGAGGGTTACAATTTGGAGTACAGTAAAGGGAAAAATTTAAAAAAATCTTGATATCTATTCCATGCTTTGTTAGTTTTTCAGTTGTACTAAATGTATATCAAGATGTTTGGTTAACGTTCCCTGGGAACACTATGACACTCGTCAAAAGCTTTTGCTATTTCATTTTTAGTCAACGACAGTTTATTTTCGATTTCAATTGGAGAAAAATATTTTCCTTCATACTTGGCAAGTGTGTCCCATCCGCACACCATATACCATCAGATATGGCCGTACTTGACTTGCCATTTCCATTTTTCCCTGCATTAAGCAGCGAAAATACATTTCATTTTATTCCATCGCCCAATTGCCATTGCCAGTGAATTAAAACAGACAAACATCGCTTCAAACATAAGTAATGGCATTAAGCTTAATTGAACAAAGGATTGAATTTAGTCAGCTCTGAAATTTGTACAGGTAAAACGTACCGCATAATTTTCAAAACAAACACAATTTCAACCGAAAATATCCCAATTTATATTCCGACACCAAAGTTTCATGCAAAGTAAAACACAATAAATTTCGATACAGGGAATTGAAAACAAATCACGGTACGAAGAGAAATACAGAAGTATTTGCCTATAAATCAGAGAAACGCCTTATAATATAAATGGTTCCGTATTCGAGATAGGTTTAATCGGAGGGCCGAGGCTTGTTAGGACGGGCGGGGTAACGAAAATATGTTTTATGCTGTAATAATTTCACTTTTCCTCGCTTGTTAGTTCGAGTGCTACTGTATTTCACACTCAGCACTAGTGATCGTACTTTTATTACGGTCGAGGTACTTGATGTGTGATTTACTTTTATTTATTGTTTGCGATGAAGGACTTTCATTATATGCATTTTTATTTTTACACTATCGTTGCCGTTTTAGTCGTATTATCGAATAAAGAATGGTAATTTTGTTAAAAGTTTATTTCATTTACTGCCATTTGTGCAATATAAATAAACATTGAGCAAATAGTATAATTATAAAAACAGATTTGGCAGAAAAGGAGGAAGAGGGTAGAGTTACCCAGACTGTGCTGGAAATGTCTTTTATTTAATTGGATGTGTTATCATAGGTCAGGAGGTCGTGTTCGTTTTAAACGGCGTAGTGGACGTTGAGGTAAGAATTTGGCCTAGTGGATTAGGGGGGAGGGATAGTTTAAAGTGGAAATTAAGGAAAGGTGTTCGGATCAGATCCTTCACTCCTGGGAATTTAAGGTCTTTATGGATCATTTCATAGGTGACGTAGAACGGAGCATCGAGGATACGGCGAGGCACTAGGATTCGTTCCATGTTGGAGGATTTGTCCGGCCATACAGTTCTACTTCTATGGCTAGGATAGTATTTTTTTAATGGCTTTACGAACTTTGCATGTGTGTATTTATTTGTGAGCGAGGGAGGTTAGCACGAAAAAAGGGTCAGGGGTGACGATGGGACAGGGGTCAACTAGCTATGGGTCCATCCCGCTAACGGATATGATTAGAGTATGTAGATATGATTGCGGTGTTGGCCGCGTAAATTGTGTGTTTGGGTGTGCAGGTATGTGTAGATGGTGTAGAGGATTGGGCCTATATTTCCTCGTTCGCCCGCTTTAATTGGCGTGACCGATGAAAAATCGGTGCCGATTCTCATTTTTAACCATCCATCCGAGAGGAAGTTATCACAATGAGATATTAGGTGAAGATAAATTTTAACTTGTAAAGGAGGCCGGATTGCTAGACTCAATCGAACGCTTCTGTAACGCCTGAACTATGGCTGAGCAATATTGCAAATTACAGCTGGTGACCAACCAAGTGGTGAAGTATAGTTATATCCTAATGGATAACCACTTTCAAAAATATTTTTGTAGTTTTTATCTTATTTTTTTGTGTCGATGTTTTTATTCCTCATTATTGCCATACGGAACTATCTTCTTTTTTAAACGATGTTTCAATTATGTAAGTGGCTGCCACAGACATTTTTGGTTTACTTTTATAAAAATTAATAATGTAATAATTATCTTCCCATAAAACTCTCCCCTGGAACAAAATATAAACTCTTTAAAGATATTAGTACCAGTTGTTGGTTGCTCACTCTTTTATCTCTATTAAATTTAGCAAACGTTAGAGATCAAAGAGATAATTAAGATGTATTTAATATGGCATTCTGTTTTGGAATTTGTACAAGGTGTGCTATAGAGCGGACTAGAAGATTCTTTCATTATATAAGAATCCGAACTAAATTGCAGTTTAATGCGGAAAATAACAAAGTGATAATAAGTTGGAACAAAGAAGTTTTAAAATTAAACGGATGCTCTCTGTGCCGTACTCTCTTTCTTTCTCTCTCTATCCATCTATCTCTATCTCTCTGTCCCATCTTCTCTCTCGCTCTATCTTCTTACTCACTCTTTTTCTTTCTATCTGCTCACTGTGACACACACAAGCTCTTTTTCTCACTCCTAGTACATATATTGACACTCTCCCTTTTATCTGCACTACTCTTTTTCTTTCATTTTATCTCAATATCTGTTTTTGTTTCTCTTTGTCCTTCTCCCTTATGTTTGCATTCTCCGTCTAGAACACTTGCGACTGTCTATACTAAAATGTAAATACAAATGTAACCTAACCTAAAAGGAAGAACAATCGGAACGAGATCCAATTGATTTTGCTTCGTTTCTGGACATTTGTAAACGGGCATAATTCATATTGATCGTTAATATTTGATGAAATCAGTCAACTCAATGCAATTTTAATAGATATGTTTAAATTTGAAAGGTTTTTTTGAATGTTGTACAGTAGTAAAAACATTCCGTTCTTTACATTCTTCACTCGTTAACTACCTTGATGCGCATATCCATTCTTCCCAAACTAAACATCAGTGTTATGCCAGTAATCTGTGAGAAGAGGGGAATACAAACATGAAAGGGAACAGGACTCACTGGGGAGCTCGTAAAATCTGAAGCAATAATTTGAAATTGTGATTCGAAAAGTTGAGCGTCGGACATTTCCCAAAGGATATGAATTTATTACTCGAACGGTCGCGGACATTGTACGCCGACTGCTTAGTTTCGTTCGCCCAGTTTTTTTCGTATATTAATGTACGCATTGCCGATTTTGCATTTTACAGCACGGTTCATGCCGAAAAGCCGCATTTGAGTTGGACGATCGTTACGACGTATATCATCGTAAATAACAGGAATGCCATCAGCTCAAAATAGAAAGGTTTAAAAATTATTTGTGTGCATCAGAATATTTAGCATACATAGTTGAAAAATTATAAATTTGGTTGGTTTGTATATATATATTCGGGTGTGTGATGCTTCTGGAAATATGAAAGTGAACTTTTAGCTCCTAGGCAGCACTATGTGCCACTTAAGAATTCCCTGAAACGACCTTCATCATACACAAAAAGTGGCATATCTTATTTTTGGGTCGAGCTTTAAAGCATCGGTGTGACTGTTTATCGGAAAAGTGGCGCATTTCATGCAGGTTTTTCTAGTTAAGTGAAGCATTTTATGCGGTACCGGAGTCACATTTTCACATAATGAAAAACAATTTTTAAACCAATTGCGAAGATATGATTTCCGTAAGGCACTGATGATGACCTTTTCGACGAAAGCTTGGCAGTAAAAACTGAATTTGTTTTTTTTTAATCTTCCAAATCATACCTTGATCTAATGTTTGCTGAATTATTTTATTTTAATAATAATATTAATAATTATACTTTTGTTTTTCAGGTTTTTCAATAATTTTTCAACAAAGTTGTCTTATAACTTATACATTATTTTATAGCTCAAGTGGAGAGCAGCGGAGTATTTAGCCGAAGGTCATGGGTTCGAATCCCGCTCGTGACACTAAAACTTTTTTTTCATTTCAACCAATACCGTACATAAAGATTAATTAATTGAAACTTTGGTCAATCGAAACACTAAATATAATGGATTATTTTATAGTTTCAACGATTTTTCATGTTTTACTTACAATATATTTAATAATCAATAAAACCTTTATTTCAATAATTTAATTTGTATGTTAAATAATTAGTTAGTACTTAATCGATGAGAAAAACATATTTGGGTCAAAAATTAACTTAGGGAAATTTACCACTCGGCTGTTTATGTTAATTGGTTAGGTGTGTATATTGCCTGTTACTATCATAAAAAATACACATTAATACGCTTACAATAATTAATTGACTACCGTTACAGTAAGAGTAAAGAAATTAACTTAAATTAGTGAGAACCACTATATTCAGGAAAAGTGTAAGAACTCAAAAAAGAGTAGTACAGCTGGATTTTTTTCAAAAAGTCTTGTGTTTTCACTTAATTTTTGGCGGATCGAAAGACAGTATTGAAGGATTATGGCAGTTTTTATTGCTAACAACCGTAATGGCGTGAACTTAATACATAAGTCAAAATATGTTAACATCCATTTGTCTCCCCTGTATTTTTTTTTTTTTTGTTGAGTTGTGTCAACTTTCTTGTGGGTGTGATATGTACGGCTCTATTCAAACGCTTTTCACATTAAGATAGATGTATTGATAGAAAATGGCAACACTGTTGCTTTGCGTAAACTCATATTTGAAATATGACTTTCAATATTGCTTCTTACATCAGGAAAAGTTGCACAGATTCAAGGAATTCAATACTTTCCTTTTGGAAATGGAAAAACCGGATTTAAAATTTGAAAATATAGTTCATAATGTACGTTCAAATACGTAAATACCTGCAATAATCAATAGTGGGTTACATGGAATAGGTCATTAATGAATTCTGATTTGACATTGGGTCGTGTCGTGCCAAATGTGGGCGTTTACGGAATGTTAACAACTTTGTTCAAGTTAGTGGTTCATAACAGTTGCAAAATACGTTCACCCCAATGGGTAAAATTGTAAGCGATATCCGCCCGTATGCAATTACATATTCTATTTTATCGGTAAATAATGACGTAACATTGGCAAATAAAATTGAAAGAAAAAAATTAATAAACTTTTCCCTATCCAACGATAATTTTTGTAATCTAATAGATTTATTATAACAAGTAATATTTTGCATGATGTAATGAATTAAATTTACAATTGCCAAGGATCATGTGTCGTAAAGCGAGTTAAAAACCGTTGTTGTTCTCCCAGCTATATTCGAGGACTAATCTTCGTACAATCGGTCACGATGCCATCTCCTCTTTAGTCATCTGGTGGGATTATAGGGGGTTTCGGTTGGATAGGGATTAGGCAACTGGATTGTAATGGGAGGTGAGCTTAACGGGGTGAAAAATATTTTAGTAATGATTTTTTTTTCCAAAAAGGATTTTGAGGTCGTTGTGAAGAGTGTGGTAGGAGATGTAGTAAGGAGCGTTGATTATGATTGTGAAGGCTTTGTATTTGAAGGACTTTATACGTTTGGATGTTAGAAGATTTGGCTATGCAATGTCAGTTTGTTTTTTATTGAAACGTTCCATTGGTAGTCTAGAATATTCCGACACGTTGGTTTAGTGCCTTTAGATTATACCCATGTGTTGGTTACAGGTTAGTCTTGAGTCTAGATAGAACTGCAGTCTGTTTTAGTGATGGGAGCATTACTGATTAATATTGAAAGGGTGAAGGATACTAGTTTCCTTTTGCTTTCATTACGCTTGTTTGCGTGTTCAACTTTTTTTAGGATATGTACCTGGAGCTTCTCCAAAGCCATCGAAATGAGAAGATAGTACAGCTATGTCGTCAGCATAGTGGAGAGATAGTTGGGATATCTTAGGTTTAGAGGAGGCAAAGGATTGGTGACACTTCCCTGAGGTACTCCCAGTCGGAGTAGGCTGATCCTTGTTGGACTCTAAAGAATCGTTCAATTTCGAGTGTTTGGTAAGATCTGTAGCTGGTCATAGAGACCTTCATGCCACACGTTTGAAGGTCAGAAACAAAGGAAAATCACAAAAAATAACACTAGCATTAAAAATATATGATCTGAAAGACAATCGAGTAATCAACAATTGGTGGTTGGGAAATGGTGAATCGACCAGATAGACAGATAGATAGAGATAGAGAGAGAGAGAGAGATAGAGATAGATAGATAGAGATAGAGATAGATAGATAGATTAGATAGATAGATGAGAGAGAGAGAGAGAGAGAGAGAGAGAGAGAGAGAGAGAGAGA
>CM077108.1:12797145-12812441 GCA_039619505.1 Cimex hemipterus
GAGAGAGAGAGAGAGAGAGAGAGAGAGAATATGGAAGCTTTGTTGTTATATATTATAAGGAATCAGAAATTTCAATACCGGTGGAACTCTGCAGAACCGCGAATAACGAAAAGTACTTGCGTATTAAATTTAGCACTTAAACATAGTTCAACAATTTCGGACCGTACGATAACAAACCAGCATAACATGACCACAGAGAAACTGAACGTTAGCACAGACTTAACCGCACGAATGCGGTAAAATCTCCCGCGTCCTCCACTTCCATTACATTCTCCTTTTTTGCCAATGGTAAAGTTCATACTAGAAATGAAATTTTTATATCTACACGGTTCCAATATTATAATACATCCTGGTAATATTCATATTTACAAAATATGTGATATAATTAAAATGTAGAAAAAGGTATGCATAGATTTTGCAACTATTCTTCCAATTTTACCAATTTTCTGACAACAGAAACTATTTCTATGTGCAATAATGGTTGAAAATGGTTTAGAAAAAAGGAATTCATGTAGTTCATAGCCAAAAATACCTATTGTTAATTTTCTCTAGGAGAAAGGAAGAATTGGACGGCAGACCTTTCTTATTGAAATGCCCTTCAAAAGCGTATCCTTTGTACTCGTGTGATTCTTCTAAGATATTGGCCGCGGATAAAAGATTTCTTTCAGAGTGCTCCGCTGAGGGACGCCTTTCCTTCAATGTGCGCAAAGTAATTTTATCTTTTTTCGAGGATCTTACACATTTGACAGATAAGACCAGTTTGACTGTTCAAGAAAGGCGTGGCTTTTCATGGGATTAATGACGAGAAGCCGATGTTATCCCGAATGGAAATATATCTGTATCCGGTCTTTGTAAAATTAGTTATTTTGAGATGGCATCATATTCGCTGTGATAAAATGGAATTAAAATTAACATGTTAAATTATACTTTTAAATTGCTACTTTTAAAGTTTTGTATGTTATATTGCATTTGTATAAACATTCTTAAAAATATAAATACCACTGCTACACTGGGGCACGGTTAAGAAAGACGTCGGTTCCTGCTCCACGAAGAAAGGGTCGAAAATGATAAGGCAATACTGACAGGACTGCGATAGATCATACACGAATAACTCCTGAAGCCAAGATTTTCAATTCTAGAACGATTGACATATATGGACATTATTTTGATAAGTCGATTGAACCTTTGCTTACACTTGGAACAATGAGTAGGTAGATTGTGTTTGTAATAATGATAATTTGTAGGAATGAATGTAATTTATTAGCGTGAAAGGAAGGGGTTTGATCCCGATCTGAGGAATATCGAGTACTCAGGGGTGAGTGTGACGTCTGGAGAGTAAAAGTAAGTTAGTAATGAGAACTCTGTGAGTTAGATCACGAGGAATATCGAATAATCTGAGAGGTTGAACCCGAACGGAGTCCTATGTTTCTATCGAGTGTTGTGTTTATATAAATCACATATGTTTATGTTAATTTATTGGAATGAACGTATTTATTATCGTGAAAGGAAGGAGCCAAATAAGAAAATTACGGATATACGTTGGGTCTTAAGACTGAGGGGAGAATTGCTGAACCTGCGACACAAGACGTATGACCTCCTCACCTCCTGTAAACGATGACATATACCACTTTATCGCAGAATGCCTCATTCTGTCCCCCTACCGATTATCTCCGTTCGGCGAAAGAACCATGTCAATGGACAGATGCATCAAATTGCTCAACGGACCAGATCGGACAGATTTGGTGAATTATGCTAAAGCGGCCTGGGCCTATCGAAGGCTAATAGTAAACGAATTTAATTAGTAATTTCTTTTCTCTTTTACTCCCTTTATATTTTTTTCTTGCCTTCACTCTTTCCCTTGAAATTTGGTGTTTCTGTTTGTCCGGTCACAGCTCCGCTCATTGATTTTTAATTCCAAGTTTTGTGTCCTTTTAAGTTGCTATTTTGTTAAAGATGTTACACTTAGCATGGACTTTGTTTAATGCATTTGTACGTTTATTTTACAGGATTTGTCAATAATTAATTCAAACTCCGGCAGACGGTTACCTTGCCGTATTAAGTTTATTTTCTTGTTTGAATTATATGTAATTTTTTTCTTCTTGTGTACAATAAACTTATTATTATTATTTATTAGCGTGAACGGAAGGAGTTATTTCATCCCTCCACGAGAAATATCGTTGTGGCAAAATAAAACTAAGAGAAATTAATGAAAATCAACGAATCAGTTCTTCGTACAACTTTATCCAATTGAGTATAAAGTTTCTGAAGTGGTTAGTTTGTGTCCCTCGAGACTCAATCAACTTTTTACGTGCAACGTAATGTATAGGAATGCCAATACGGACTATTTTGGAAAAAGTCTCCATACTGAATAATCCAAACATTTTTGTATTTTGAAGTAAACTTATTGGAAGAACGGTGTCACGCATATCTCGTTTTTTATAAATTCTAGTAAAATTCTGTATGTTTCTTATATAATATCACTTGTTTACATGAGAAGTAATGAAAAAAACATAAAATCAAATATAGTTTTTTTTATGTAACTCATCCGAACATGTGATTTTATTTAAAAACTTACACAAAAAGAATATAATATTTGATGAGGAGAAATGCATTGCTTGATTAAATATATAAAAAAATTTTTGTTTGTTCAACACGAAGATATTTGCTAGGATATATCACCAAACAATTACATTTCGTCATGAGTTATTACTATTTGTTAATTACAGTGATAATTGATTTGTAATTTATTAAACTTTTGATTATTCTCCATGTTTTATCAAATTTCGATAGTACTCTTTGGTAATGTAAGATATTAAAACAATATACTCAAAATTATTAACTATTCAAAATGTAAAGCGTAATTTAAAAAAGCGATTTATTGACGCGATTAAAAAATATTCATTAAAAAATGTTCCACGAGACGTTGTCAAGAAAATTATTCATAAGAAATATTTCAAGAATGCTGTCCAAACGATTATTGTTGGGAGAAGGGAGCGATCCTCTCGACCTGTAGAAGATCCGCAATTCCCCTCCATCATTCGTTTATTTTAATATTGTTGAAATTTTATTACGACCATGATAAAATGAGCAATTAACATTCTCCGGAGATTTGTAATGGGGGATTTTATCCTGAAAAATATTCTTGAACGATGAAATTGCGCAATCTCGGCTGAACGATTAATTTTATCCTATCAACAAATATATAATAGTGGAAAGACGAATTGTTTTAAGAAGAATTTTTTTTTAGAGAATATGTTTTAAAAGGTTTGTTAATTAGACGTATTAGAGATGATTTTACCTCTTGATTGTAATCGTAACTTCGTTTTATATTTAGAACTTTTGGTAAATCTGCACATGGTGTTCAATAATTGTTGGGTGGAAAAACGTTTGACAAAACGCATTTCGTTTATTTTATCAATAATTCCGATAAGTTTCTTCTTCACTAAAGTAAACATGAATTGGCTTTATTGTTTACATTCTATCATTGCTTGTCAAACTCACATTATGAGAAACAACATAAACGAAGAATAATAAAGTTTATACAAATATGTCAACTCGTAATGATTGTAGTAAAGACACCAATAAGAAATTGATATTAATGAAACATTTCTATTAATTACTAGTTAATAATTTTTTAATAAATTATGAATCGCATATCCTTGAATGTATGTAAACGATGGCTGGAATACTAAACCTGCATTACTTCCCGGTCGTGCCGGAAGGGTTGCAGTTAACGCCTTCATAAAGTAATGCCGGGAAATTATCAATAAAATAATTATCATAAATTAAATAAACGTTGTTTTAAAACAAACTTTTTTTACATTTGTAATCAAATATATTGATTTGGTATTTGATTGAAATGAACAGTAGTTGAAATAAATGGAAAATTATATGACAATGTAATTGGGGAGGGAGGAATTAAAGGCCGATAAACAGCTGAGGTCCACATCGACCCTTAACGCGTTTTTTTTTTTTTTTTTTTTTTTTTAGGGTGGCTTACGGGTATTTATTTTTTAAACTGCAGTCATTCGAGCATCTCGATCTGGTTAATTTTTTATAGGGACCACATCCCTGAGAACGGCTAAGACAAAATTATTAGTTATTCCATAAATGGTCAAAATTACACAAGGTACCTCCAGGCCAGTACAATTTCAAAATTTCAAATACGACACTTTATCTGACACATTAGTTTAAAGGACTTTTTGTTGAAAACAATGGTGAAATCGGATTTTATATTGATCAAAAAGTGACAAAGTTATTGCAAAAAGTTTGACAAAACACATTTCGTTCCGATAATTTTCTTCTTCACTAAGTAAAAATTAATTGCCTTTGTTGCTTACATTTTATCGTTGTTTGCCTTAATCAAATTATGAGAGCAAATCTTTATTACTATGCACATTGTTGCCGAAAGCTAGGCCAAGACTTAAAATTAAAAAAAAAAAACTTTCACTGATAACATCTTTGAAAACGACTAAGACAACATTATCTACATAATCATAAATTATTGATAAATGTTCAAATTATTTTATTAATGTTAAACCATCAGAAAATTAATTTCTTCATACCCAAAAAAAAAACAACGTAAATAAAGTACAATAAAATTTTCACAAACAACTCGTAATGATTATAGTAAAAATACCAATAAGAAATTAATATCAATAAAATAAAATAGTTTTATTAAGTACTAGTTATTAGTTTATTAATAAATTAAGAATCACGTATCGTAGAAAATATGAAAGTGAGGGACTGTAATACTAAACCCGCAATACTTCCCGGTTTTGCCGGGGTGGTTGCACTTAGCGCCTTCGTAAAGTAGTGCCGGGAAATTATCAATAAAATAATAATTACTAGCAAACTTAAAAAAATAGTGTCATCGGATTTTATATTGGGCAAAAATGCCAATGTTATGGCAAAAACAAACCGACAGTGATTTTTGAATTGCGACAGTGAGCTGAATATTTGACTGTTTATTCGCGAAAATCCGAACTCCTCTCCCCCAAATGTTGGAAGGGATTCGGGCTTTTCAAACAATAAAATTAGAGATTTATTCCGGACTTACAACTTGAAGCCGTGTCGCTCTCGACTTGTCCAGGGATTTCGGGACTCTGATTATAGATAGACGTCTAACCTTCCTTGCACAAATTTTCACAAAACGATCTTCCAACGTCCATCAACATTTGGATTGGACTTCTCGGAAATAAATTAACTGGTCATTATTTCTACGAAAATAATTTAAACGGTGATCAGTTTTTTTATTATTTTTTGAGGGAGGGTATCATTATGGAGTGTGATTAGTAAATTGCATACCAAATGACTTATAACTTTCTAATTTTTTGACGAATTTAAAATCCGATTTCACCATTTTTTTCAGCTTATAAAACTCTTTTAAAATCATATGCCAGAATGTATAGGTCTTATTTGAAATTTTGAAATATAACTGGGTTACCTGCATAATTTTTATCTAAAAAAAGGGTAAAAATTTGAAACTAGTCCTACAATTATTATAGAAGAAGAGAAATTCACCAGGGCCATATAAAAAACACACTCCATATATTATAATAAATAAAACTGCTAATTTTGAATTAACAAATAATTTAAAAAATGATTAAACGGAAACCACTGGAAAATTGATACCTTGTCAGATTTTTATCAATACTTTTCTATTTAGTTTAATTCGCTAAATGAGATGCTTACTGTAATTCATGCTTTAATAAGTCAAAAAGGTTTAGTGTTTCAACTGGCTCATTAATGCATAAATGCTTGGATGAACGAAATTGCGACTACGTTATCTGAACTCATTGGATTAAAGAACGTTAACGAGCAATCCTTCCTCGGTTAGTAATCTAATGCATATGACTGGTATTAGAGCATAAATGGGGAAACTCCCTTTCGACGTACTACTTAGACTAACTGACATTAGCATTTGCTACAAAGTGCTCTTGCAATATTACCAACCGCCTTTCCAGGAAAAGGCCCAGTTTTACGTCTAACTTACTGAATCATTTAATGATTTATGTCAGTTTCCGTTCAGTTGTTTTCTAACCGATATACACTGATGGACAAATTTAACCTCATTTCATTTAGTTTAAATTAAATTCATCGTGTTACCACCTTAGTTATGTGTAATTAGGAGTATCGAAGTCAAACTAAACAGTAAATAATGCTTTGCTTCCTTTATTCACTTTTTACATAATACCATTTACATAAAAAGTAGCATTATGACTTTTCATTCTGATACACCTAAAGATCGTTTTCAGTTAACCTTTTATCCTTCGTTGATTTCACTTGATATTCTTATTCTCAAACCTTTTGGAATAGCACCAGTCAGGCATTCGGGAGAGGATGTCAATGTCAGCATTCTTCGGTGCTTCAAGGAAGGCCTTCGCTCTTCGACTTAAATCTACGGACGAGTGAGACGATAGATTTATCCATCACCAGGCTCTAAGAAACTCCAACATTACGGGAAAAAAGGAAATCTGAGAAGACAATATTGAAATGTTTACAAGGACTGTAAGAAGAAGCCTTAAAGAAATTAACCTCATGACCCGGCATCCGGATTGTAGGCCTCTTTTGGGGCAGACTTTAATCCGCTGATAGAAAAACATATGGATTGGACATTGGAAGATTGGGGTATTCTCGCCACAGATAAGGTGAGAGTTGTCCGCAGAACTTCGGATTGGCGTAATTTCATATAGAGGCGCTTAGGAGAAAGGTCATCCCTTGCTACATTGTTCCTCTGGTTGCATTTCACCGTGAGTGGTATTTGCTGGTTCTGGCGTGGTACTTCCTTGGACACCCGGACGTCACAGAGCTAGTGACGGGACTTAATCTAAGTACCTTTACTGCCGTTTTCTCCACATAGGTGAGAGATTCTTTCCAATTCAAAATAATGCCTCAGGTCCCATAGAGCATCGTGATGATTACCTGAATGAGGTTGAAAATGGGTGCTTGATGTGGCTCCAAATCATTTGGGTCAAACTTAAGCGACGAGTACCTTAGAAGAGTTGGAATGGAGAAGAATTCCTCAAGGTTTTAGAAAAAATATTTTTCAAGGAATGCAAAGGCGTTTAACGGATGTGATTCGTAACAAAGGCAGAAATACTCGGTATTAAATGGGAGAAAAACTTTTTTTCAAACACTTTCATTTGGTTTTTAATTTTATTTTGTACTTTACTCAATTTTATTTTATAATTATGTGTAGCGTTAATGTTGTCTATCAAAAATTACATCGGTTTATTATATACTTACTTCTAGCAAGTTGAGTCAAAAATTTAAATTTCGTCTTCGCCTCCATTAGAGCTGCAGCAATCCTAATAATTTGCGACATTTTAACCAAATTTTCCTCAAATCTGTACAAATTCTTTACGTAACCTGAAAAGATTTCAATTCCAAAATTATTTTACATTGTCGGGCTGGATGCTACGAAATAGGAACGCATTAGGTCTGATGAAATTAAGCTACCGTAGCTTACGCGACGCTTATAAAACAAACCTTTTAGCGTATGTCCCTCAAAAATTTTGGCTTTTCCTTTTGAACCAAAAGTTTTTTTTAATAACGCACAAGACAATTTAAATTATCCGTTTCCGGTGGATATAAGCATATTTTACCTCAGTTTGGTTACAATAACGTTTGTCTCAGAACCGACGAAATATGAGAACTTGGCGTTGTCATGGGAGATAACAACTCAATTTCTATTCACTAATGCAAGCCGCTTTTCCTTGATAACCGTATTTTGTTGATCGAGTACACAGTACTTGCTCATTGATCCATTTCAATTTCAAGAAGCAAGCGAACGATTTTATTACAATTAACTTGGTGATCCCAATTCAATTTTTTGCCATTAATCCTTAGTTAGTATTGTTGTAAAAATGGACATTACATGCTACATTTTTATTATAAAAGTAAATAAATTTTTTAAAAATTTTTCTCTCTTAAAAATTGTGATAACATACAAAGGTTTCTGAAAACGAGAAACAAAATATGTCTGTGATATTTCATCTCTTATTTATGCTGTTCGTTCTTATTGTCCACGTTAAAAAAGTTTTTTCTTGACTATTTAACCGAACCAAAATTTTTTTTATTATAAATTTTCATTCAAATGAATAATTTATTTTTTGGAAAAATAAATAATTGCTAAGATTACAGCATGAATTTTAACCCTATAGTTGCTTCTTTACTGCGATTTTATTATTTAATACCCTCCATACTTCTTCCAACTTGATGGCTACTTCTGTTCCTCTGAATTTAACTTTGAGCCTTTATTATTAACAAATCTGTGAACGTATTTTATCACGACTTTTGATCAATAAAATTTTGTAGTAAAACGTTATACAGGTGTCTGAAAACTAGTACTCAGTTGGTGAGATCTCTTAATGTCATCATATAATGATGTCACAATCAAAATCTTACAATTTTCCTGTTGACCCAGGTGAGTTCTTTTGTAACAGCCTTTTTCGATCGACCAAAGATGGCTTAAATAATGTCAATTTCTGGTGCGTTGCTCCAATTCGAAAAAAATATATGACGGCATTGATTTTTTTTCGCCGGGATCTAAGAAGCTGTTGTAAATCGTTCCAAACAAAGCCCACCAAAGAGTCATCACCTTTTTAATGAGTTGCCGGCTTTTGAAAATGTGCCCCTGCTTCTCCTTTGTCAAGCAATTACCCAGAACGTCTGTTGTTACCGTAGAGAATACAATTTTCATCACAAGTAACAATTCTATCCAGAAATGTTTGTTCCTCTTTCGGCAAGGAAGTGTTGAGCAAACTTCATAAAGATGATTTTTTGGCGGCCGTTTAATGCACAAAGAGCCCAATTTTCGAGCTTTTTCGCCATTCCTATTATTTCAAAGTAGTCAGCGACGACCCATTTGCTAACAAATTCTCGGCAAGTTCTCAAACAATATTTTTTGAAATGTCTTCAACCATAGATCGCTAAACATCATCATCTAGGGAAGAAATCTTTCCACGACCAACTTTGTCTTTTAAGCTAATGGTCTCGCTTACGAAATTTTTTAAAGCATCGCTGAACAATGCTCTCACTCTCACTGCTATCAACCCAGAATTTTCCAAGATTAGAAATAAGGCTTAAAAGAATCTCGGTTTTGCCAAACACTTTATTTTATACTTTGCTGACCCCCTATTAAAATGTTATGTCAATCATTGATCCGCAAACAATCTTGATATACTTGTATTGATTGGGATCCATTTCTTAAGGCTGAGATTAATCTGGTTTAATCTGCCCGGGTTACTAGGTTTGGCGCACCTATTTATTTATTCTGCCTATGTTGGTAGTCTTGTCTTTTTACTAGCCTTCGGTTTTTTCAGAGAGAAGGCGTGTTGTCAGTCATACTTACCATGGAAAGTTCTCAATTCTGAGATCTCCTATCCGAAGGTTCTCTCAAGTCAAGGCGCTTGAGTGCCTCGACGTCTTTTGAGAAAAGTTCAAACTTTTCTTATGGAGCACAACAGGCTTAACCGTTTCTCCTCCCTGGAAAAATCAATTTTTGCAGAGTGTGAGTTTTGCTGAAACTCTTTATACACTTTTAAAACTAAGACTTCTAATGGTTAACCTTCTTACTGGTTGTTTCTACAGACAAAATCTCACCGATTTAGTTTTTTGTTTTTTTATCATATATCTTGTCGCTTTTATATTATTTGTTTTAACTTATACTTTTGATTATTATGTTAGATTATGATTGATAATCAATTTGTGTTTAGTAGTCATAACTGACCGTATTCATTGTACTTTTTAACTAAGTAAAATCTGTGTTGAGATAAAAGAAAGCTAGAGTCACTAGCGGAATTCGAACCCACGACCTTACGTTTTTGTAACTACCTGGATAGATGGAAGTTAAGATGGCTCATGTGGTTAGAATTAAAATTGTATGTGTAGTGTAAAAGGGCATGTGGTGGAATATTGAGTACCGCATCGACCCTCAATCAGGTCATCTATAATAGATGTGTAGGGTGATATATCGAGTGCTCATCACCTTAACTGTATGAGTAGGCAAGACGGCATTCAAGATTGAGTGAGAGTTCGAATGGTGGAGTGTTGAGTACCAAATCGACCCTCAATTAGGTCGCTTACATAATAGATGTGTAGGGTGATATATCGAGTGCTCATTACTCTGTGTGAATAGGCACAGATAGGGTAATTTGTTAGTAATTAGTTTGAACGGGTTTGGAACTGAAGAGTGCGTTGGGAGCTGAAAATTTCTAGCTATTGAAAAATCCTGGGCGCCTCTGACCCAGACTACCCGGGCCCGGTGATTCTCGCCGACTGTTAATAACTTATTGAAAAAGGGGGAATTCACAGGTTCAATTTCGTACATGTGTTGAATATGTATTTTAATACCTATCTAAAGTTGAGCTTACATAAATCAGTAATCTATTAATCAACAATCATAACCTTGATTTTCCTTTGATAATAAATATATTTTTTAAACGTAAAAAAGCCATCTAAAAAAGTATATCCGGGAACAGGGGCCTATCGTGATTTTTTGCTTAAAAAGTGAATGGACCGTTAATGGCTGATAACACTACAAAAACCGAGCGGGGATATAAGAAATGCACCGAAAGTCCTGATTTCGAGGAAGAAAGCCAGCGATCGTTGAACCGCCAGCTAAATTTTCCCTCGTTTAATAATCTTTTAGTCAATTGACTGAGTTAATTTGCTAAGTGCCGAATCACCGCTCAAGTGCTTTAGCATAATTAACCCTAAGTTCGCCCATCGCATGTACATGTAGAAGGGGGTGGAAGTACGGGCATCGGGAAATTTAAACCGTAGTGGACAACGCTCTTGTAGCGGAAACACTTGAATATTGGGCGGAAAACTTTATTACTCAACCCTACAATGAATTAATGCATTAGCAAACATGCTGACGGTTCGGCCCGGGGGGGGGAACAGTATTAATCAAATGCCCACAAACTCTTATTCAATATCGACAAACGGTGAAACTCGTCTAATAAAGGATAATAGGATTAACACCTCAGGACTACAATTGTAAATGTAATTCAACTAATTTCAACTACTTTCAAACCAATAAAAAGCCAAAATATTATTACATACAAGCATGTCTGTGGTTAAGATTGTTATTTATGTTAAAAGTACATGGTTTAAAACCATTAGATTTCGTGGTCAGATTGACCAAATAACTTCATTTAATTAATTAATCTTTATGTAAGGCATTGGTTAAGATGGAAAAGTAAGTGCCACGAGCGGGATTCGAACGTTCAATGCGCCGCTACTCGAACCACTTGAACTATCATGACTTCGATCTTTTCGAATCCCGCGCGTGACACTGCCTTTTGACCTCAACCAATACCTTACATAAAGATTAATTAATTGAAAAAAAGTTATTTGGTCAATCTGACCACGAAATCTAAATAGATTTAATAAGTAAAACGAAGTATAACTTGTCTACAGCTCTCGTGGCCACTTCATTTGTCGCCGAGAATCGAATAGATTACACGACATTTGAAAAGTGGCAAAAAAGAGGGAAAAATCAAGCGGTGCGGCTGAGATGGGAAGTTGATGTCCGAGTGGATCGAGGGCACGACAGCACAAGTGGTAGAGCAACGGCGTATCAAGCCGAAGATCGTGGGTTCGAATCCCGCTGATGCCATTGACTTTTTTATCTCAACTAAAAACCCTAATTAATTTTCATTATTTTCTTTCAATTTCTCCGTTCACTTTTAGTTGTCGGGCTGGCAAACTTTCTTTTAAGGTCTGTTCAGCCAAGTTGGAAAAAAAATCATTGTTTCTTTATTCTATTCCTAGCCCCTCTATAACTCTGAACACTTATTGTGGGTAAATAAAAACAGAGACAATGTAAAAACATAGAAAAATTTTCATAAACACTACCCCAGAATATTCCATATTTCTCGGCTAATTGGGGGTAACCCCTACAACCAAGCTAATAATTTACAATTAATTAAGGTTTTCAGTTGAGATAAAAAGTCAATAGCACAAATGGGATTCGAACCCAGGATCTTCGGGTTGATCGCCGCAACTTTACCACTTGAGCTATCGCGCCCTCGATCCACTCGGACACTAACTTCCTATATCAACCACTTGTTTTTTTAATTTATCCGCCTTTTTCCTCTTTTTTCAATTCAATCAATTCAACTGAAAGCCTTAATTAATTGTAAGATATTAATTGGTCAAGCGGATCGAGAAACTAGTGAATCTAATAATTTACATTCACACATTTATTCGCAATTTTTCAGAGTACTCGATATTCCTCGGGAAGATTTCCACTGATTGCCGATGAATATGATACTGATTGTGTCATCTAAAGAAGGTCTTTTGCAAAAAGAAAGCAGTAAAAAGAAAACACTGGTAATGATTGGACTAGAAACTTACTTTGAAAATTCAACACAGAATACGGAGCTTATAACATAGGCTTCAAAAACAAATAATTCAAACACCTTTGAATTTAGCACGATATTCAAAGCTCACGAAAATCATAATTAACTTTTCAACATCTATTTATTTATGCAATAAAGGCATGAATTTGAAAAGAAAAATAATTCTACTCTGAAGAACATTCTATCGTTCAAAAAGTATTTTGAACCTTAGTGTAACGATTGAATTATGTGGCGATGCTTATCCATTTCTAATTCAACTTCCGAGTATTTACGTTCAATGAACATGATTCCGATGGATCCGTTTAAAGATTTCCCCCGTAAATCAACTTCTTTATCGCTTTCGTAGACCCACTCCGAACCACTTTGTCAGATTAGAATTAGCTCGAAAGCTAATCAATTACGAAATTTTGAAAGTTTATTAATCTCGAGGAAAAACGTATTAACGTGAATGGTAATAAAACTAATTAACTTGCTTCAGCTAAAGTTTAAATTTGCGATAAACATAAATTAAGTACAGCATACAAACACTGCTAAAGTATATAAAATTTCTGTCGTGATCTACAATCAATTGAAAATAATGATTTTAGAAAAAACGACAGAACAAAAGTTCAAATTTTATTAATAATAGATCGTAAATATGCCGGCGCTATTAGTAGCAGTATAAATAAAGAATTATCGTGGCAATAAATGCAATTAAACCCTACCACAAAACTGTTAAATCTATATTTTTTAAATACGTTTTAAAATTGCAGGTTTGACATTGAAAAAAAATTCCGATATCACCCAAAACTAATTAACTAAAATTAATTCAGTACCGATTAAGTCGGTGCTATTCAAAATGTAAATATCCCAATTTTTATTAATGAATGTAGCATATATATATATATATATGTAATATTTACAGAACCACAAAATGCTGGTGTTCAGTATGATTAAGAGGTAAGGATGTCTCGAGTATCGCTGAAGGCAACATGATAAGGTGCTCGGGATAGGATGTGTAGAGAGGGCGCGAGCAATGGGAATGAGAGTAGTTAGAGGTTATTGTGTCTGGAACCGGGAAACAGATGAATTCCTTGAAAATAGTAAGGTCATTGTAGATAGAGAGGTTTTTGGTGTAGTAAGGTTGATTGACGATTTGTCTGCTGATCTTTGCTTGAATGTTTTGGATTTTAGATGGTTTGACATACCCACATTTCCTCTCCGCATGTCCAAAGTGGACGCAGTAGAGTCTTGTATAAGGTTAGTGTTGAAGGTGTTGTCTGTCTGCTGTCTTTTAAGTCCTGTGTGGCGATTCAAAGTCGGTCAGCTGTCTAGGTATAATTTTTTACTTTAAAAGACGTCGGTGTCTCTGCGCGGTTTATGTGAAGAACAAGACTGTTCTGTCAATGTGAACGTACGTTTTCATTAATTCAGTCTTGTCCTCCACTTTTAGCACCGGTCTATAATAAACTCAAGTGTTCTTGGATATTGGATAGGATTTGAGTTAGAGAACGTAATTCGGTATCGTCCGCGTAGGTTCCGTTGATGGGTCAGAGTGAATAACGTTAAGGATGGAACCAAAAATGCTCTTTGAAGGACGTCGGCTTGTATCGGTATGATTGTCGCGGGTTCGTTGCAACTCGCTCTAAAGCAGCGGGTTGTTAGGAAGGATTTCAGAATAATAAAGAGTGGGTAGGAAGAGTTTATGTTTATAAAGCATGCCTCGTTGCCAGCTACACACTGCCATAATTTTGCAATTGAATAATTTAGAAAGCAGACTATGTAGGACAAGGCTAAATTTCATAGAGAAACATTTTCAATATTATTCCATGAACCTTTATGACAATTTTTATGAATACGCAATGTATTTATTTTAGGCTGTTATTCGTTGTGCTGTTGGTGTACCTCGTAAATTATATAATACGTTTTTGTCGTATTACGTTCCCCAATCAGTTCGACCTTTTCTGAAAATTTGCATGAGATATTTTAGATGGCTGGCCGAATATTCCCAGGGCAGGCTCATGTTTAATTCACCCCGTGCCTAAAGGATCTTTCAACGCTGCGTAGTTTGGAACGAATCTGACGAATAATGTTCTACACAATTGACTGTATTAATTTTCTAGAACAATCCCGCGCGCAAAAGCTCGCCTTGGACCCCACGTCCTAATTAATAAATAGCATGCATCTTTGAATTCTTGAGTATAAAGCATGCTGGTGAATAGGGCGTTGTATTCCTTCCAAAGAACAAAAATGTATTTAATAATTTCATTACTATTTTGTCCAATTTATTACTTGAAATTTTTATATCCATATTTTCTATCAATTTATATCAATATATTAAAATCTACCGTTTTGTAGAAAAAACAACGTCCGGTATGTTTTGACCGAAGTTTATACTGAGTAGAATGTGTTTATATGCATACGCGCATACGATTAGTTATCATTACATGTTTTTACTCACAATAAACAACTTTTTGCTGCTGTTGAAGATGTTAGAGTGTAGAGTTGAAATGTACAAAAATGGAGAGATTGCATCAATTCTATTGTTGATCAGAATAGCTCAACTGAAAAACTAAACAGTCACTTCTATTACTGCCACAAACAATTTTGCTATTTATTTATAATAATCGATATATATTTACCGGTCATAATTGGCCATGTTAATTATTTCAAATAATTATTCTTTTTATCTAAGGTTTTGGTTGTGTTGAAAAAATTAGTATCGTGTAGCGTAAGGTCATGTATTCGAATCCTGCTCGTTACATCAATCTTTTTCATCTCACCAAGACCTTAGATAAAAAGCATAATTAATTGAAATATTTTTTTAATAACGTGAGATCTAAAAGGCCCAGAAAAGACCGACCTTGGTTGAGATAAAAAACCAGTGCCACGAGCGGGATTCATACTATAAATTAGTATATATATACATATATACTAATATATGTA
>CM077108.1:12822441-12843876 GCA_039619505.1 Cimex hemipterus
AGAGCGAGAGAGAGAGAGAGAGAGAGAGAGTGAGTGAGTGAGAGAGAGAAAGGGGTAAAAGACAGAAAAATGGAGGGAGAGGTTATTGATGGAAAAGTTAAATGGAGTAATAGGGAGAAAGTGAGGTGGAAAGTAGCAGACGAAAGATTATTCAATAATCTGAAAAGTAGCTTCCATCGTAAGAGAGAGATTTCCAAAAACACAATGGGAGTTGGAGCAGAGGAGATCGTTAAGTGGCGTTAAGAGGCACGTCTGTCACGTACACCGTGCTGGGCTGCCCTTGGAATTTTCACCGCTAGAAGTATACTTCAAAGAAACTGAAAATAAAAACTTTGATATACTATTAAAAGTATAGTGCTCCGCCGTGAAGGAGTGCTTCATAGTCGTTATTCTACTGCAACCGGTGAACGACACGATACATTAGCTCTTGGAGTAAATAAAAATCCCGATAGATAAAATTTGTAGTCTAAGGAAAAACATTAAACTACTTTTCTGTCCATTGTTTCACCGTGCGGCATTCCGTGTAAAAAAAGTCTTCAGACACCAGAAATTTATTTCCATTATTGTACTAATAAAAAAAACAGTTTATAAGAGTTTGATTCTGCACTAGAACTTTAGTCCGAACTAATGAACACGATATTATACTAATAAAGACTATATTATTAAGTTTGAAGGCTAATCGCGTACCATGTATTTATGTCCCGAATCTCGACAAAGGGTTTATTTCATTCGTCAAAATCGGCTAACACATTTACGCTGGGTTAATCCGTGAAGAAAACTTGTTCTATTTAAAATCCGGCGGCCTTTGTTTTCAATGAGCCCATTTCAAATCGGCTGTGAATACTTGAATTAGTTAATGAAGCCGGCCGGCTTAACATCCGAGCTTTCGAGAGATATATGTGTACCAAACTGTATTTTAAGAACATTTGAATATTCAGCAACTTCGGTACAAAGAATAAATTGAATTAAAACACCAGATATTCTCCCTTTTTATTTTAACGTTTTATTAATGTCCATTTACATTTAGCCGCTTATCCAGCCCGCCCCTTGTACTTTGAAAACTTACTAGGACTTTTGAATTTTTAATTGTAATCCGCAAGGGTAAATAATTTGGAACGGGAAAATTATGTCGCCTGACGACTTAATTCCTTACTCTTTATTTATTTAGTTTTATTTTTAGTTCTTTAGAGATAAAGAGAGAGAGAGAGGGGGGGAGAGCAAGTATTAACAACAAGCTTTGTCAGCTTCTATACTCCCCACATCGCTCACACACACCCACACTATATGTGTATATAAATAAATAAATAAATAAATAAATATATATATATATATAAAAGGACACTTCCACTGAAATGGCCTTTAGCAAGAATCTGTGAGACGCAATCTGTGAGGAACTGATGGTTTAATTAGGGTAGTTACCCTAAAATCTCGTCATCATGAGACCAATAAGTAAAATTGGTCCTTTGCCATTTCAAATATGAAGTGAAGAGTCTCCAGAAGAAGAAGAAATTCAAAGTTTTATTTCATGTTGATTTTTTTTCTAATAATACTTTTATTAATAATAATAAGTAATAATACTTTTAATACTTTTATTTATCTAGTTATTTTAAATATTTGTCACTTTTTCGAAATGTATATACTATGTCAGTTTCAATTTATTTGTTTGTATTGAATCAATTTATTAAATTATTTCAAGGTGGTCGGCATGTTCAGGCATTTGTCTGGAAAGGACAAAAATGAAGAGCCTTATTATGGAAAATACGAAAAAAATTAAAAATAAAATAATCGGAAAAAAACCCAGTTATACAAGGTGTACTTTTTAGATGGCCAGGCTTAATTTTTCTTGAACAGGTAATGTTATCAAAATATAATCAAAAAAATAAAATACACCCATTCGAAAATTGACAAAGCAAATAAAAAAAATGAAGAGCCTTATTATGGATAGGATATAAGTTGATTGGCATGCTACCAGTTGGTGTGCTATATAGTAGTTGTACATCGCTAACATTAAAAAAGGTATTTACGTGTTTTGTACATCGAGAAAACCAACAGGAACACGGAGATGTTCGAAACATGCAGATACATTTTTTATAAGGTGCAACTTTTATTAACTAAAAACGCGCGTCCCCAATGGAGTGGACCCATCATCTTAGCAATTCATAAAACCTATCAGCCATAAAACAGGCAATGAATTCATGAAATAATTATTTAATAATGAATAATTATTTGAAGATCGTGAGATGCGGTGTGATGTGAAGTAGTTTAAATAAAATTTCTTTACCGTGCCAGCGTTTCAGCCTTTATTGAGATCATCTTCAGAGCCTGGGATTTATGCACATTGTTTAAATTATACAAATATATGTTGGATGTGGAATAATGATAATAATAATACTACTAATAAAAACGAACTTTTTACCATTTGTGTAGTTATTGTTTGACCAATTTAAAATCTGTTCGGGACATCGTTTTCAGTGTAAAAAACTGTCGTGTGGGTTTGAAGCATGCTGACAACAAATATTTAAAAAAATAAACATTTTAAATTGTATTAGAAAATATTAAATCCGTATGATTTTTTGTATGTATAAAAAATAATAGTATTTTTTGACATCTGCCACCCCAAAACCTTCACATTCACATTAGCAGACGATACAACAATTAACTATAGTAACTTCATCCTAGTCTTCCTGTAAAAAGAAAAGGATAAAATTTAACACAGACAAATCCACCCAAATTATTTTCACTCTCCGTAAAAAGATCTCGCAACTACGGGCAAGGTGCGGTACCTACAACGTACAACGACAAACGTTTGACGACTGGTTCAGGAGGGTATGATGCGCTGTAGAGTTCTTGCTCGACTTCATGACAAACGTTCAATTTTATCTCTCAAAAACAAAAGCTTGCTTTACAACTTAGTTAAATCGGTATGAACATACAAACTGGAAGTGTGGGGCCCAGCCAAACATTCCAATATCCACCGCATTCAAACTGCCCAGTCCTTTATACTACGATAAATACTAGACGTTCCATTTTATGGATCGAACCTAACTACACATGCCGATTAACATATCCTTTTCGTACAAGATGAAATTCGTTTCAGTTACCGTAAATTTTATAAACAACTCCCAACTAAATAAAAACAGCACATAAGGAACCTCGCATCCCGACGAATCCCCTCAAACCGTCCGACTGAAGAGTCAATGGCCGCGGGATCTCTTAGGACGTGATGGTGATGGCAGTGAAAGTGATAATACTTATCAATTAAACAGACAATATTTTAGTAACCAGGAGTACCAAGTGTTTTCTTCACTCTTGGCTTTAATTTTATATATATTACCTTGCTCACTGTTGCTTCTTATCTACTTTAAGGTGCAATACACTTCAAATTATAAAAAAGAGTTTTTTTATTCGTGGAAAACGTTATCTGCTCAAGAGAAATTCTGCCCGGCTATTTAAAAAGCACAATACACAAATATATTAATTTTTTCCGCGCATAAATGAGATCCTTGAAAGTCAAACGAGAATGTTGCAAATTTCTCACACTTGTTGAATCCGTTCACGTAGTTCTGCCTACTTTACACATTCTCCGTAAGAGTAGAAATACTAAACAACGAAGTCAATTTACAAACCCAATTCGAAATACGCAAATTTTATTGTCTTCGATTCAATTACTAAAGTAATCAACGTTGCTAGTTTTTTAAAATAGAATGTTGGAACTAAAATTATTTCGGTTCGCCTAATGACGTGAATTTAAACACACACCACTACTTCCTTCATTATTGGACTTCCTTTAATATGAAAAATGATTATTTACAGATCATGAGATGGAGTCTGGTGTGATGTAGGTTTATAAAAACATTTTATTTATCGTGCCAAAGTTTCGATCATTATTGAAATCATCTTCAGAGCCTAGGATATATAAACGTAGTTTAACCTATACAAATGAAATTTATACAATATAGAATCAATCATAGTCTATTATATTTAGTAGTGTATTGACCAAATTTCTTCTTTCAATTAAGTAATTTTTCTATTTAAGGTTTTGGTTAAAATGAGAATGCTAGTGCCTCGAGCGGGATTCAATCCCACGACCTTCGGCCAAATATGCCGTTGCTCTACCACTTGATCTATACTACGATTCCATCGGACAATGAAAAAATAGCAAAAATGAGGAAAAATGTGGAAGGTTGTAGGTTGATGGGAGTTGGTGTCCGAGTGGATCGAAGTCAGTATAGCTCAAGTGGTAGAGAAGCCTATTTAGCCGAAGGGCGTTGGTTCGAATCCAGCTCATGACACCGAGTTTTTTATCTCAATCAACACAAATATCATACATATTGATTAGGAGATAAAGATTTTATAAACAATTCGATTTTGTGCAATGTTGAATCAGCATAACCATCACTCATGTTTGTTTAAATTATTTTAATTACAATGTTTAATTCTATTTTTTAAAAACTGGCAAATTTAGAAGATTGGAACAACGAATCGACATCATAAGGGGAAAAATTTTATTCGTTATAGAAGCACATTATTTCTTGCCAGGGACGTTTTTCATCTCGTTAGGCTGAAATAATTGAATAGTTGGCTGGTAAATATGAAGGGTTCGATTTACCCTCTAGAGCCGACTTGCAACTTTATTAAGGTTAGAAGGGTGGAGTCCCTAAACCCTTTCTTGTGCCTCTACCCTGTAAGTTAGTCCCTCGGATTGTTTATTGGGTTAGACTACAAGATAATGGCCCGACCATAATCTTGGAACCTAAGGATTGAATTGTTTTCCTCTCCAGTTGATCGTGTTGAACGCACCCTAACCTCAGCCCTAAATTCGGCCGATTCACTATTTTAGCCAAAACTGGTGGACCTACTTAATATTGTTTTATTATACGTTAATGAAATTATACTTTCAAAAACTGTTGCGATTATTAGGCAAATGTGAATGTGTTATTCTAGTTTTACCAATAGACAATATTTATGTTTTTTTCTTATTTTCTGCATTATTCTCCTCTACTTTTTATCTTCTTACACTCCTTACTGTTACTGTATTTATCATTCATATAAACAGCAAGGACACTAAATGACGGCTTCCACGTTAGTCTACCAATGGTAACTGGTCATCACTCACACGAAAACCAAAAACATTTATACCCGTATTTCTATCATCATTCTCGCTAATAAATACAGTTATTCGTCAATCTTTCACACTAATAGATGTTGGCTAAACTATTTACAATTGAAAACGTATATGGGGTCATCGCAATATACTGCAAATGGTCACCCCCTCTTTAATAACATACAACAATAATTGAATTCATGTGAATCTGAAACGACATGAAAGGATTGTGTTAACTCGGTTGAGAATTGGCCATAGCCGTCTGACACACGGACATCTGTTTCTGGGTCAAAACACGCGCAGGTGTCCCGCTTTTGGAGAAAGGTTTCTCAATGAGTCTCATCTTGTGGAGGAGTGCCATGCCTTGGCCCCTTACAGGAAGCGAGTAGGCACGAACCGCGACATAAGAACGGTACTCGGGCAAGCAAGTCAGATGCTGGATTCCCTATTCCGCTTTTTAAGAGCGGTGTGATTCCTCTCTTGTAAATATTGTATAGAACTTGAATATCCGTGTTGTGATTTATTGTGTCGTGTATTTATTCGTTTGTTGTAAATGGATGATCTTTTAGACTGTAGGGCTGTAATATTGAGTGCAGTGCGAGGGGGCTAAGATGTCTGTATTATTGGAAGTTTCCGGAGGGGGAAGTAATTAAATGTAGGTAGAACCCGACGAGAGTTTTGGATACTTTGTCTTGAGGAATGTTTTCGTTCAAACTCATTCAACCAACCCTCCCGCTTATAAATACATTCATCCGCAATTATATTACATAAAATATGTGTAGAGGCAGATTACATTAGGCTATATGCATTCAGCACTATCAGATGTTCAAATTCTTTATTAACACTGTAACTCTTCAAGAATTTCTTAAATCTGAGGGTAGGCCACACCGTACTCAATGCATTGTTAAGGCCCCACAGTCTACTGATAGGTGATGAACTGTCACCGGCTTTTTACATTGGGACCACTGTTGTTACCGGCCGCTCACCATAAATGGTGTGTGATCGGCTATGTGTAAGACGAGTGTGGCCTTTCCAGCATTTAGTGAAATTTTGAATTTAGTAAGTTATCAACTGTTCATGGCATAAAAAACAAATCTGACAAACCCGAATATTTTAAGTATCCGCTTTTATAAAGTTTTACTTATCTTACAAGGCAATAAATTTACATTTTTTAAAGTAATTAGTTTAGTCTATTGCTACTAGTAGTCATTATTACAACATAAGAACAAGATGTAAATCCTTGAGCTTAATGTTAATCCTAATTTCGGTAAGCATGCCGACTTGCACTCTAGAACCAAGTTGTAACACTTTTGTCATTGAAGAGAGGGTCACACCAAATCGCATCAGGCTTCGTTGGCCCAAATCATAACCATCATATATGATGTTCTTAGTCGTGTAAAAAAATGTAAAAAAATAAAAAATTAGAACAGGAAAAGTATTCGAGAAAAATTCTAATGTCTCGGTTGATTAAGTATACAACGAGAAGACATGCTATTAACAAGTATTACTTATGATGGTACATTAAAGCCAAAAATATCGTGCTTAAAAGTGAAATTATTTCAAGTTGGCGGGACATTTAATAAAAGAATAAAGCGATGATTTAATATTGTTTCCAAAATAAATTTCCTTGAAATATATACTATCTGTGCTGAATTATCAATCTGTTATTTGGACGTAATAGTTCATTTTGTTCTGCTTATCCTCAATTATCTTGTATTCCAAACGCGTTTCGCCATCTTCAGTGTTGGGCCTGTATTGTTTTTGTGCAGTCAAGTCTCTTTCATAAGGTCGTGAAAGGAGGATTTTTTTCTTTTGCTCATGCAGTTACTACTAAAACAACTAGATATTCGACGAAAAAAAAAAAAAAAAAAAAAGAAATCGGACAAACCGGCAGTTTTTTAAATGCTTGCTTTTAAAAAGTTTTGTATTCCAAATAAAGCGGAGAACACTTTTACCCGATGAAACGCTATGCGATGCTACCCGACGCAAATCGAAAGTCCAATTTTCTATAAGCTTGTGCTATCCCCGTGCACAACTGCCAGATGCCATGCAACGCTACGCAACTCTACGCTCTGCGGTCCCCAATGTCCAGATTTTCGTCGGGTAACATCAAGTACAGACAAAGACGAAAGAACCGGACAATCAAATTTTTATTTCAAACTATATATAATGTTCTGGTTATGTTAATTACAACATACTTATTTTAATATAAACCAAACTAAGCGAGATCAAAAATTCATTAGTTTTTATCAAAAAAAAAAAAATTAACGATTTGGTAAACAATTGATCAAAATACCGTAATACCATTTTTTGATGTGATGAATTTAACTAATAAATAATGTATTCAGAGCAAAAGCAGTCGGGTAGCATCGGGTAGCGTCGCACAGCATTGCATCGAGTGTGTCCCCATTTTATCCTCAAATACCGTAAATCAAGTGAGTAAATGAGAAGGCAAATATTCGTCACACTTTTTAAATAGACTAAACCAGCAAAATTGGTGTGTGTTGCGTGACTGTAGGTCTTTAGCGCCGTTAAGGAGGATTCGAGAAAAATGCTTTTATTATTCCTAAATAGATTCCTCAAATACTGGAAAACTGATTTTATAATGCCACATTTACTAAACAAAGCTTTTTCAATAATGAAAATTAATATTGTGTGATAATAATTTTTTTTACCCTACCAAAACGTGACAAGGCATCGGGTAGCGTAGCATAGAGTTGCATCGAGTAAGTGTGTTCCCTACTCACAGCTATAAATCGAATTAAAAATCAAAATCAAAAGGCAAATAATAGGTTCTTTTTTAATGTGATTAATTTTCACAAACGATATATAATTAAGTTGACCCAAAGGAATTTATTGCACGAATTTCCTCGTGTAGAGAGGTGAGAAACTAATTTACTTTTACAGCGCCGGTTCGTTTTTTTTTGAGCTGGATAAAAAACCTTTTTTAGTGAGATGGTGAGAGGCGGAAGATGGGCTGAGAACACATGAAAAAGAGTGAATGGAGGAAATTACGCTTCCCTCCTCGGGGAGTTGTATTTTATATTTCATTCTTTCCCATTACTTTCGGCTTGACGTGTGATTCTTTGCGGAAATGCTAAGTCAATTGCTCTCTTAATTACGAAAAAGACGCGATCGGCATAGAAAGAAGGCAATTACTACGTCTTAACTGGCATCTCTCGTTTTTTATACAACGCACTTCGCAAAATGACCTGTTTATTAGAACAGATCGCACCTAAATTTTCTAAACAAATAGCTTAATAGGACATATCGTTATTTTTTTTTACTACATTTATTTATATCTACAACTGTACATGCATGGTATACAACCAGCAGATTGGATTTCAGACTGTGTGTTTGGCATTATGGGAGTTATAGAGAAAGCTACCCATTGGCAACCGCTCTGGATTAATGAAATGATATTAATCATTTAAGAGGTCTCTTATCCATATTCTTTTCAGACGTTTACGTGGTAATTGTGGGGAATGGAGTAATCGTATTTGTGTGTTGGTGTGATTTTGTAATTTACTGTGAAAACGTATGTAATATGTTTTGATGGATGAAAAAACTGTTGGGATTTGAAGATCTCTGTTAAGTGTCTTATTGTTTACATAAAATGGGGCCGAAACAATTAGTCTTAAAATTTTGGATTGAAAACTTTGTAATCTTTGAATATTGGAATACTTGGCCGATCCATATACTTGACACCCATACATCCAAATTGGTTTGAGTAGGTATATGTATGTCGAAAGTTATTAAAATATTATCGTTATTAAAAATAAAAAACAAACTCAGCATTTATAAGACACTTCTGAAAGGGATTTAGACAGCTGTGGGGTCTCCATACTCCTAAAGAATACAGCCTTGCCAATTTTCCCTATCACAAAATAAATAATAAATAATATCTCATTACGTAATGTATACGATTTAGTAATAAATAATTGAAAACAAAATCTTCCTGTTCAAATTGGAAATAACTTTCATTATGGAATGTACAAAAATGCAGAAATCTTTCCACGAAACTCCCTTTTACTATAAAAACTATCATAAATTTTATTTACTGCTATCTGCAAAAAATAAGTATACATTGTGCAAATAATATATTTATATATAAGTCTGACAGATTTGCCAAAAGAGGAGGGAATTTGGAAGGAGACCAGCCAAAGGCTGGAATTCTCTTTTATTTAATCAGGAAGATTTAGATAGGAGGTCACGAGGGCATTGTCGTTTTAAACGGCATGGAGGATTATAAAGGTGAGTTGCTTGGGAAAGAGCTTAGTCTTAAAATTAAAAACAAAAACAGTTGCTCATGTACAAAAAGAAAAGAATGGTTTAAATACATTTTCACAAATTTATAACAAATGCCACAAAAGAAGTAAAAACAAAAACATGAAATGAAACGTACTATACTACACAACAGCAATATTAAACTGAAGGGTTTAGAAAAACATCGTGCCAACGTTTTGATCTTTATTGAGATCAACTTCAGGGCCTGGATTAATAAACATTGTTTAAATGTTACAAATCCATGCTAGACATGAAAAAAAGAATTTAAACAATGCTAGAAAATTATAGATTTAAAAAAAAAGAATGTATTTATACAATGCTGGAAATTTTAGATTTACAAAATTTCTACCGTTGTATAAATAATTGTTTTTTACATCCTATTTTCCACATGTATTTGTAAAATTTAAAGAATGTTTACGAATCCCCGGATTTGAAGATAATATTAATAAAGGTCGAAACGTTGGCACGATAAAAGAAAATTTTTTTCTAAAACCTAAGTCACCGAATCTCACGATCTCCGAATAATCATTGATGACAGGCCACTAAACACCACACATTAAATGGAAGTTAATCGCACATGGCACAATAAAAATAAAATTAAATAAATTATATACTACTTTTGATTTAATTCCATTTGTTATAACAAGTTTTTAAAATTGGTTTGATATCTTATTGTACTAAATAATTAATCGTTAAGGATTTCAACAAAACATGTTTTTCTGCTTTTCATTTATACTTTCCATTAATTTAATCCTTAAAATTCTACCCTATTGTCACAATATACGTTTTTTATAAAGACTGCGGTTTGAAATCTATTTATTTTATTTATTGCTATCTGCATCAAATTTTTATTGAGCCAATTCTCATTATTTTCTCTATCAAACTGGAATAAATTGGTTTAAAATGCTCAAACGTTAAATGTATGTAACCTAGGGTGAAATTTAATTGGAGCGAAAAATGTGCTGAAGTGATAGAACCACACGTTTCTAAACGGAAAATAGTCCCACGTACAATTAGATCTTTTGCCCAAAATTTAAAAATAACAACCGCGTTATATTAAAAACCGATGAAGGAAATATTGTAGTATAGTTGTTATTGAACATCAAAAATACATTTCTAAAATTGAAGAATATCTAAACAATAACGGTTATAAAGAAATACAAAAGACCTCACCTTAAAATTAAAAACTAGAGTCCCAACTTCTATAAAAGAAATACTTCTATAAATTAAAAAAATATTTTCAAATTATTAAAATGTAGTTATAAAATTCACACCAATGAATTTGAAAACTCAAAGTTAAAATTGAGCGTTAAAAAAGCAAAACCTACAAGTCCAGTACTTTTATAATTCTCCATGTCACAAACTCGCGATAACAAAAGACCCATTCTAATTGTCAAACCTAAATTCGGTATTAACATTTCTTTAAAATTTCTTTAAAAAATTAAATACTATACATATACATAATAACTATGTTTTAGTGTCATTTGATGTTACTAATTTATTGGTTTATCTCTTACACAAATACCTAGAATATAATTATTTTAAGTTTAAGAATAAATTTTGAGAAATGAAAGTGTTATAAATGGGATTTGGGCAAAATAGTCATGGTTTCTTTGGAAATGTTCTATTCAAATCAAATAATTAATTAAATCTGGCTCTTTTGGAGTGCTATGTTTTATGTATATGGTCGGGAACCCTAGAGGGTCCAAAATAATTCCCCCAACTAATTAATTCTATACATCCTAATATAAATTTTACATTACAAATAAAAAATCAGGTTGTTTAAACTTTGAATGAATAAACTAATTGACGTAGATGTATATAATAACAGACATCTGATACCAGCAGGTTTTTATCATCAATGGACTCAAAAAGCAGCCGGATTTATTCGCCTGATAGACAATTTGTTGAAACTTCCATTAATTAAAAGAAATAAATACAAAAATTAAAACTCTAGCTAAAAACAATAGAAAGAACATTTATTTATCGATTACTTATACCACATAATATGTGTAGTTGTAAATAAATATATACGTTAAGAAATCAGACAGCCTTAAAATTATCTATTAGGACACTCGACCAACTCCTTTTTTTGACACACTTTTTGACTCCGTATTTACGGCGTATCTTCGCTTTTTTGCAGTGCTCAATGTCGAATTTACTGGTTTCCGGAGACCTGGAGAGATCTCCGCCCGGAAGGTTTTGCACAGGGTTCGTTTCGTATGTGTGGTGGACGATACCGTTTTGCGGAACCTTAATGCGAAAACTATTTTTATTAACTTGTTATTTGTCTTTGACGCCAGAAGGAATTTCATTTGTTATTTGTTAAATTTCCTTTATAGGAGAACTTTATTAAATACTGGAAGTGCATTAACAACTTCTCTTTCCTTTCTGTTCTGTTTGTTTTTTTAAAAATTTATTTCTTCAATTTCTGTCTTCTTCTCTGTGTCTCGTAATAAACTTAAATTTGCCCTTTGATAAGTGTGCATAGAGAAAAAAGGAAAAATTTAATAATAATGCAAGATAATTTAATACTATGATATTCACGTTATACTTCATAGAACTGCAGTTGGCTTAAGAAGGTAGGTACTTGAAGTCTGAGAAAAACACGTGTCACACTAGTGCCACGTTCTATTCTGTAACTTTAAACGTTTATTAATTAAATTTTCTTTTTCAAAATTTAATTTAAAATGTATCAACCTAGGTGAAAACTTATATTCGTTCGACTTTAAACAAATATTGATGGTCACATGCTTAAATAATTTTATTATTATTTTATCGTAATGATACATTTTTTCTATTTAATCACAGTAATTTGTAAGATTAAGTAAGATAATGCACATTGTACATTAAAAAAAGAAGAAAGAAATGGCAAAACAATAAATAAATAACAAAGCCACCAAAGGTTCAGCCGTTTCTCATTACTGAACCGTCATTTTTCTTTCTCGTTTGGTCCATTTTTCCAAGTGTTAACTGGGTAAGCAATGGCTTTGTCGGGATTTTTAAACTTTGTTCATTCAACGTAATAACCTTTGAAAAAAATTGAAAACAGTTTAAGTTAATGTTTTTTAAAACTATTTTTAATTTCATATATGCGCCAAAACCGAAGAGACAAACTTATAAAAAATCATAAACGATACGAACAGAAAGTTATGAAACCCGTCTTGTAAAAATTTCTTCTTTTTAAGTCAATTTATTTAAAACGTTAATGTTTAATTAAACAAGTCTTTATTTACTGTTTCCTTTTAAACTGATTAGGTTTTATTCAAGATATTTGCATTCTTTATGAAACAATAAAAAGAAAAGAGGGTCAGTTTCTACGATGCAGCTTAGCCTGTTTCGTCTATTATTTGTGTGAGGTGGGCATTTCATATGTAACTGTTGAAAAAGGATTTGAAATTCCATTTGGAAAATTGTTTTATTCATTTAAACAATACAATGTACAGGGTGCGTACTGACATTAGAGAAGTCCGAAAGGCAAATGGCGGGCATTGAAAAGAACCGCTGGTAGGTGTTTTTTTAATACTTTAAGCTAATGTCCGAGAGGATCGAAGTGCGGATAGCGCAAGTGGTTAGAGCAGCGGCGTATTGAGCGGAAGGTAGTGAGTTCGAATCCTGCTCGTGACACAAATTTTCCAATTCAACCAATACCTTACATAAAAATATTAATCAATGGTCAATCCCAGGAAATTTAATGGATTTCTAATGATTTTGATTTTTAACTGTCCTGTTGAAAATGAATTTTTATTTGGCCGTTAGTAAGGGATAAAAATCTAAAAAAATATTCATCGCTCTCTTTCCCGATTCTTCACTGATCTTAATGGATCCAACCGACGTACAGGTGAAAAAGAAATTCGATTCGTAGGAGTGAGGACGTTGGCCCGTTCTGCGGCGTCAAAAACCACTCGAGGTCCTAAGCAAAACATCTCGTTAGTCACATGCCAGAAGCAACTACAGAATCTCTCCCGGTTCCCTTAAATTTTCATAATAGAATATTCATATTATGGCCCTTCCGCCTACTAAAACCTATTAAGCTTTTCCACTTAAGAACGGGAAGTGGATTAATTTGACAATTTATTATCTCTTTTTTGTCCTTTAAACATAAGTTAATAACTTCGCAAATTAATATTTGAGTGAATGACTTGGTAATAAAATATCACTCGTAAAACGAATGAGCACATATATGAAAAACGATGCAAATTAGTAGAAGCATAAATGTATTTCTGAAAACAGGATTGTAGACTTAAATATGGCGAGATATCACTCAACCAATTTCCCAACAGCAACAAATAAATATGACAAATTTCTAATATAAATGTTGCAAATAAAAACTCTTCAATTACGTAACGGATTAAAGGATTATAAGCCCCCGTGGAAAACAGGGCCGGATAATTTACTTCGCAGTCTCCAGGTGGTACAGACATCATTTCGAGTTTTACTGTCAAGTTTTATTACCCGTCCGGAGTATTCTTGATGGACCGGTTTTCCATTTAATCCCACTCTGAGAACTTGGGAGTGCAAATTGCCTGAGTGACAGCAAAACCTAAACTACTAATACATACATATATATATATATATATATATATATATATATATATATATATATATTATAAATACATAATGTCAGCAATATGACAAACTAGATCAGCATATAAAGTCGTAACTAAGTAAGTCGGCGAAAAAAATAATATAGAAACCCGCCCATTCTCATTATGCATTATTTAATTAATATGACCTATAAATGTAACACGTTTTATAGTTAATTACGCTATACAGAGAAGAAATTTTAACGCTTAAATAGGTGTAGGTGATGAAATTTTAATTAATTTTCATTGATCAACGAAAACGGGTCATCCTGAGGTAAACAATGATTAATGATTCTCGGCCTTGGTGTCTTAAATGCGCCATAAAAGTTCGACTTTTTGTTAAAACATATCGTCAACGTACGAAATTGCCCATGACTTTTAGACATTTTCAAAGGAATTCAATTTTACATCACGTGGCATCATGCCAAATATTTAGATTATTTGAAAATCGTGAGATGCGGTTTGGTGTGACGTATGTTTCAGAAATACATTTTCTTTGTCGTGTCAACGTTTCGATCTTTATCGTGATCATCTTCAGGGCCTGGAATTAATAAACATTGTTTAAATTTGACAAATAACTGTAGGAGGTGAAAAATAATTTAATTTCTACAGTGATATGTTTTTTTTACAATCTACATTTGTTTTATTACCCCTAAATTTGATTTTAACCCTTTCCATATGTAATTAAAATATCTTAAGCCAATAAAAATACTATTTTAAAGGTTATCTAGCCTAAGTTAACAAAGCTATCGCGATATCTTGAGATTCAACCTTTACAACTGCACTAAAACTATCTAAAGCCTAAACCTAAATTTGGGGGCCAGGCGGGAAAATGTTCACGTTGGCGCCCTTCCTTCAGTCACGCTAATAAATACATCTCACTGGCACTGTCAACACTGGGTTGTGAAATGTTGAGAGCGAAACCAAATTGGTAGTCGGGGAGAAGATAGAAATTATTAAGTATGGATTAACTGTTTTAGAAGGAGCAAATATTTTTGAAAAGAGAGTGGCAGGATGCCATATTCGAGAAAATATTTACACTGAGACCTTGCATAATGGTATGAGCCAACACTGTAACTTGAGGTTTGGTTGTTAGCAAGTTTTAGGAAGAGACAAAATTATAACAAAGGTTTTTCTTGTGTTTTAAAGCGTAAGAAGAATATTAAAAATGATGTTTTACTGCTCATTATGAATAGGTATTTTCTAATCGATATATAAATTGAGGAGGGGTGTGATACTGATAAGGTAACATACGGTTGATAATGAGAGGAATTCTATGTACGTATATGATATATGTGATATCATAATTGTCCTGTGAGGTAGGAGATAAGGATGAGTCAAAGGTGTTTGCAAGGACGTGTTTTAGTTGTACAGAGGACCCTCATACCAGACGCATTATGATTAAAATGTTTTTATAAGATGTACATTCTACAAAAATCGTACAATGTTTGTGTAAGAGAGACTGACAACGGTAAAGAACATATTTCTTTGCCTACGGTTCAATTTCAATTCGCGACAAATCGTGTTGAACGCTCGAGAAGAAAGAAATCCACTCTTCTCATTTCGCATTCTTCAATCCAAACTTGTCGCATAACCTCAGTCCTGTAAAGAATGATTTCTCCGGGCTAAACTACCTTCGCCTTATGGGATAAAAAGGATAAAACAAACTGATCTCACATAAGCCTCGACTTTAACTGCTCTTCTTGCTGTCCCCGAACCTCTTGTATTGCGACAAGTGTTACACTTAAACGAACATCCTGTCACATATTTCTACAAACTGCCTTATAAATCAGTTTGCGGTAATTGCACTGCCAGATTTTTAGTATTCTTGATATGTACATAAGAAAGAAATCAGAGAACCTTTATGGTTATAGAACATACTATTGCAAACTACTAAACGAAATATTTGACGTGCCCCCCAGAATCTTGGATGGAAACTTTTCGTTTTGGATGTAAAAAAAAGTTGGTAAGAAGGAAAGGAATCCGTAAAATTGATAAGATAATAATACAATTTTTTGGAAACAATCAGAAAAATGAATAAGTACAGTAATGTATTACGTACTACCGTTCATTATTCAACAACAAACTCAATTATATAAAAGAAAAAAAGGTACAATTTTTCCTCATACAAAAAGCGCTAATACATAACTGCCATTAAAATACACATAACCATTCGATTTTGTTCCTCTTGGCTCTTAATGTTTTCATTAGAAAAGTTTATATCTAGACTAGATAATTATAAAAATGTATTAATAAAATAATATATAATAAAATATTTTTTTTAAACATTTTAATTTAATATGATAATGCTTCATTAACGATAAATATGTAGAAAACAAGAGAGTGTACTCGCCGGTTTACAGGTTGGCAGATATCCGTTTGTTCTAATTAATTCCAATTCAATCGCTTTTGACAGTTATTGACTGTAACGGGTGTCTTTTTTATTTAATTAGGCCGCTAATAAATCAAATTTTGTTCGTTATACCGTCCAATTTATATATTTATTATTAAATATTTATTCAATTAATATTCAATAATCTCATTTGACGTTATAAAAATACTCAATTGTTGTTAGAATTAAAATAAATCTAGCAGTTAGCAATTTCATAATTCTTATTATTTTACGTAAATATGGGAACATCAGCGAGGCTTGTATTAGAAATGTGCCAACGTTTCGATCTTTATTGAGACCATCTTCAGGGCATTGTGTTGCCTGCATTTCAACAAAGAATTTCTCCGAATGGTATAACAGATCGTAAAATATCTAGTGGCTGTTGCGTAATATCATGTAAATAAATAGATAATTTTATTTACAATATGCTATATATACATTCATTTACTTTGGAGCAAATATAAAAGTTATGATAAAATACTATCAAAAACGTCAATAGGCGAGGACGTCTGTCTGGAGTTCTCATCGTTTTGAGAAAATAAATTAAATGCAACACAAAATTAATTATTGTGACGAAACATTTCATGAAATAAACTGATATCAAAAGAGAAAATCCAATTTAGTTTCTTCTAATAAAAAATACAAGAAATAAAAAAATGGTGATTTTTATAAAATTTACCAATACAAAAGAAAAAAAAATTCGTATTTAGTAATTAAAATTTTTAATGATTATTTGGAGGTCGTGAGATGCGGTCTGGCGTGACGTAGGCTTTAGAAAAACAATGTTTTTATCGTGCTAACGCTTCGGGCTTTATTGAGATCATCTTGAGGGCCTTGTGTGGTCTCCATTTCAATAACAAAATTCTCTGATTGATGTTTGATTTTTTTTGGCAACTCAAGGCCTTGAAGATGATTTGAATAAAGATGAAAAGTTGTCAAGATAAAGAAAATATATTTTTAAAACCTACGTCACACCAGACCCATCTCACGGTCTCTGAACAATTACAGTTTAACTGTCACTAATCACCACACAGATTTATTAATCTTTAAAAAAGAAAGGCAAAGAAATTCTTCTTGTTTTTATTTGTACGAAATAGGCTAAAATTTAAAATAGTTCTTCTTTTGTATTTCCGAGATGACTCACTTCATCAAATGCTTCCAAGATAAATTTTAAATTCGCAATTCTAAAAAGATGTGTTTTTTGAACATCCAGGTTTGCTTTTCTTATCGTTATTTATTTATTTTTTTGCTAAGAAACAAATAATTTATCACGCAGTTTATTGACAACTTTGTTGTCATTAGTTGTCATATGTATACACTGCTGGCGAAAATTAAAAAAAAAAACAAAAAAAAAAACATACGCTACGAGTAATATTAAAGGTTTGTTTCGAGGTTGCAAAAGAATAAATAAACAAAATTAAAAAAAAAATAAAAATATCTATTATTAAACTGAACTCTCAAAAAGTACGGCGCTCGTTAATAGGCTAAACCTTCAAGAATACATGGTTGGATTGAACAGAAACTCGTGAATAAGAAGATACATTAATTTATCAAAATAATTAATTTATGATGTTACTGTTTAACTACAAACTTGATTATATAAATCTAAACAGAAGTATACCAAATATACCTTCCCTATTAAATAGCTACTGCTTATTACATAAATGACTTATTCAAGAAATGCGTTTTCCTCTTTCTTCCATTTTCTTAATTTCACCCATTGAAGCTTCGTAATGTGCATAGTGAATAAATGTAGTATATAATCTATATATTTATTTAATTTAGTTATCTTTTTCTCCCTTTTTATGTATCACTCCGTCCCTCTCATGCATCTCACGACCTCTAAACCATAATTACCTAACGGTCACTAAACACCACACATAAAAATTTTAAGTTAAAAAATCGTGTAAATTGTAGCTTCCTTTGCACAATTTATCAAATGAAAACCAATTGTTTTTGTTTAAAAAATGAACTATGGCTATTGGTCTAAAATTGTTTTTCCTGATGTTTTTTAATATTGGACAACACAAAAATCATGTTCTTTCCTATTGCATAAGGAGAAGAGAATCAAATTTTCAGAGATGTAGAGTTTATAATTAAGATTTCACAATTCCCCTCTGTTTTTAAGTTTTACAACCAAATCATCAGTATTTATCCCCAAATTCATAAAACACATCCAGTATTATTATTATTATTTTTTTTTTTAAAGCCCATTAGTAAGTATGTCGGGTTCGAATGCAGGGCCTCTGGATTCCAACCCGGGACCTTCACCTTTACAGTGATGTGCGCCGTGTCAAAGAATAAACCTTGCGGCCACCGACGCCCCCTTGTGCCTTTTCATAAAAAATTAACATTTTATTCTTAAGGCACAGTCAATTTTTGCCCTATTCTTCTTCAGAACCTAGGTCTGATCGAGCGGATTGTATGGGTTTAAATTTAAACTAAAACAAAACGAATTATAAAAGAAAAAGGAAAAAAACACTCATCTCCGGTGACGATTGTCCAGCTACCTAAACTGCGGTAAAGAGGGATGCAAGGTGGAAAATGGTCGGAAAAGGCAGCAAAAGTCGGGACGGGAACTTTCACCACGCATATGTTTGAGGAAATTCACCAACGATAACGACGATTAATTCATAAAATGAAGACAATAAACGGAATAAAATAAACTTTAATCTGGATCGCGACTTATATAAAATTGCAATTGGCAAAAACGACGACACAAGGAAACCCAAACCTTGATCTGGACGACGACGAGACTGGAAACATGGCGGGGGGTTTTCCGAAATCTTATCCCGAGTAATCCTTACGGCATAAACGACCTAAAACTGTACCGTCATCTAACTTCCTCATCCGACAATTTCACAGTTGATACCAAAGGATTTTCTTCTTAATGACTTCAGGTGATATTAAATTAGGTAAATGGAATGACATACCCAAGACTGATTCACCGAAATTACCTGGTTGCAGTTCGATATTGGTCGAAGAAAAAAAAAGATACATAATACGAAATTGATAGGATTTGGCAGGAAATTTAGTAAGCTTTTATATTTTTCTGTCTGCTTTGACTGATTTTCTACTCCTCTTCAAAATATTTGCAGTAGAAGGGAAAATAAAGTGGTTTCAACCTAATTCAGGCTATTTTCAAAAAATCATATTTCTGGGTCTGTTGGACCGATTTCTAATAACTCAGTGCTCATTTTTCTCGCCATATTATCTAGTTTCAAAAATGTAAAAACTTGGGGTCTTCATTTAAAATTAAATGTTAGTTTCGACTAATGCCGAATCGAGGTAAAAAAACGACCATAGATGAAAAGAAAAAGTGAAAAATTAAGGGGATTCACCGCTCATACATTTTTCCTATCTATGTACGAAAAGCAAAAAATATGGGGTGGGTGCATTAGATTAGAAACCCTGTATAGATTGTGATGGAAAATATTTGCAAGATTTTTTTTATTTTATAAAAATGAAAATTAGTTTTAACTACCTTCAAAACTTGCATTATTTTTGCACCAGACTTCTTGTTCTTGTTTTCGAACCCTTTATTCAGAGTGAATTGGGTATATCTGTCAATTGCGTGGACCTCAGCTTGTATCATCATACACATGAATTTTTCCATGGGTTCTGACCGTATACTTTCCCATACCTTCTAGATCCGTCTGTGTAAACGATGCCATTCTTAAACTAGGTAAAACATTTTTGGTAAATATTTAGGGCTTTCAGCCAAAGTAACCACATTTTCAGAAAAAAATGATGATTTCCGATTATATTCAATCATAATACTCCCTAATACCAAACAAATATTAACAACGATTCATTCAATGTGGTGAGAATGGATAATCTGTTCTTTGAATATTGCTTTTCATAAACGCAAATTTTTTAGTTTTACGATGTAACTATATTGGTAAACCTTGTAAAACTTTTATGACAGATTTTATATTTTCTGATTATGCTTAAATTTGAAACATTTTTTTTTCACACCTGTAAACGTTCAATGACGTTGATAGGTGTTTCGGCATGATATTTTTTATTGAAAACTAGCATACAACGAGCATTTTTGAAGGCGATATAAATCTTGAAATCTCCCACTTTTATTGCAAGCCGTCAAGATTGTCTTAGTCGGGCGGTCCGTCCTTTTAGCGAGGAGGATTTACACCTTCATTAGGAGAAAAAATCCGTAAACCCCACGTTTTATAGGATTTAATAAAAAGTATTCTCAGTTGAGCCGTGTTTGTCGCTCTTTTAGAGAAAATAAAAGGGTGGCCCGACTCGAGCACGGGGATAGATTGCTCGATGGAAAAGAGGGTGGGCCAGGAAATAGACTCTCCTGATTTTATAGCCCGGCTCCTATTTTTCCAAGAGCTCTGGGAATTTATTCCATAAAGTTGTAGAAGGCCTCGTGCGGTACGAGAGACAGAGCTTTGAAAGTGTAGGCCTCGTGGCAACTCCTCTAAATCATTCTTTTGTACGACGAACGGTCAAAAGTTAAATAGAACTCTTGATTCACAACTGTATTAGGCCTTTTCTGGGGGTATCTGTAAAAAATCCCTTTATCTCTCTTGAAATTAAAAATCCTAAAAATATATCTTTTCATTCTGTTAGACCAAGTTGGAAAATAAAAAGCATCTCTGTTCTGGTGATTTGTTTCTTCACAATTTATTTTGGGATGCCACAAAAAAAAATTATGAACTTCAATTAATGGTACTTCATTAAGAAAATTATATTGCCATGAAAATTGCGGCAATTTTTAATTATTGTCGTTTCGTTGATCTTTTTTTACGTTGTAATTTTCAACTTAAATCATTATTATTAATAGTAAGGCAAATGTTATTTTTAAACAAAAAATAATTTATTTAGAAACAATTTTATTTTGCATTTGTTGAAATTTGTTAAGTCAGGAAAATTTTGGTATTTTTGTTTGTGTACTATAAAATGTAAATAGTTTATTTGTTAACAGGAGGACAAAAAAAATTAATTTCTTTTTGTAGGAATATATTGTTTAATATTTTATTTAAAAAATCGAATTTGTTTATTTTTTTAGAAAAGAATATATATATATATATATATAT
>CM077108.1:12844276-12854908 GCA_039619505.1 Cimex hemipterus
ATATATATATATATATATATATTTTGTAATTCGGATTTTATTTTATTTGTATAATTTTCACTGAGCCGCAAGGATCTGCTGAATATTATTATTTTTTATTGTCCCATCCGGTAGAAAAGATACCACATACATACAATATATTAAACCGTATTTATTAACCTTTACATAAGGTATTGGTTGAGGTAAAAAAGTCAGTGTCACGAGCGGGATTCGAACCCACGACCCTCGGCTAAATATGTTGAGCTATCGAGTCTTCACCAAAGGTCGTAGGTTCGAATCCCGCTCGTGACACTGATGTTACTTCAACCAACACCTTATATTAAGATTAATTAATTGAAAGACTTTTTCGGTCAATCGGACTACGAAATCTAATGAATTGTACCGAATATTATCATTTAAAAAAAAGTAATAATAATTATTATTAATCTGTACTAACATAACTTATAGAAATTGTTTAATGATCTATTTGACCCTCCAAAAAAGGAAAAAGAAAAAAAAAGATGGCGTTGTAATTGCAGCTTTTGTTTACACGATAAACCGAAATTTTCCAATGAGCCTTTGCAAGGAGGATGAGCCAATTACAAGGTACAGCGCACTGTTCAGAGAAAGTCACCAGTCAAAGTGAAAAATTAGTCGAAACTGTAATTTAAATTGTTCATTACCTTTGATCTTGCATGACTTTGTGCTAATTACTGTAGAGGTCACGTTTAAATTGGTATCCCGATCGGTTCATGCATTCCGCCTACTTATATCCCGTTTAATTGTCACTATGATCGTGCGTGTGCCTCGTCGGAAAGGCGGGATTTTAAATAATTTTTTGTTAATTAATTACCCAAGCCGTTTGGTGAGACGTTGAGAACGGAATGCGTCTATAAATTATGCCGGTGAAAAATCGTTTTAAAAATGGGCGAAGGAGAGGGAGAAGTTCTGTGAATGCTGGATGGGGCGGTTTGACGGAAAGGATTGGGTCAGGATCTTGAAATGGGATAAAATACATTTTCCGCAGAGCTGGTGAAAGAACGAATAACACAATGGATTAGGCCAGTTTGTCTCTTTCACGAACGATATGACAATTTTTCTCAGGAAAATCGACTAAACAAAGTTAAAAACGGTAATGTTTATTTCATTTTATCTTTCTCACAAAACAAACTTCACGATCTCTATTAATTATCGTATAAATGCACATATATATTTGTACTCATAAGTGCCTTTAAAATTTACCATTCTCTGCGGTTGTACAGAATGGGCTCAAACGAAACAAAGATACTTTAAGGACTTACAGTAAATTTCATGCTGAACAAAAACGTCCCGATAAACACCAAGGTCCTCAAATAAAGCCTTCAATGGAAAAGATGAAAAAATCTCTAAAAACGTGTTTTTTAAAAGTTTTTTTCAACAATTACTCTCAAATAACTTCATACCTCAAAATACTTATAAAAAAACTACTCGATCATTACATTTTATGTGGAATGGGACCAACAGTTCGTTTTTATCTTAATCCTTTACCGAGATATGATTTTCTTGATATAATTAACACTTTTTTCGAAAGAAAAAAACAACAGTTTTTTAAAAACTTTTTTTAAGTGTTAACATTTCCAAATAAACATTGTTGGAAATTAAATTCTACGTAAATGACACCAGGCCTATATTTTCCTTCTTTCAAACGATTTACTAACAAGCCATAGCTTTAAAAATTCGTGGCTTCAGTGCTAATTTTAGCATTTAATTTTTCATAAGGTTTAGTTCAAAGTGTTAACGCTGAAAAAACGTTAAACAAAGTGTTGTTTTTCTCTAAAAAAATTATATTTTTAAAAAGTCATACCTCGGCAATGGAATAAGACAAAAACGTGAGGTTGGTCTCATTCTATCCAAAATTTAATTCTCGAATAGGGTTTTTTTTTGTATGTATTTTGAGACATGGACCCATTTGGGAGTAATTCTTGAAAAAAAGCTATAAAAACGCACAATTTAGAAAAAAATTCTTTTTCTCATAGACGGCTTCATTTGAGGGTTAGTCGGAACTTTTTTTTTCTTTCTTATAAATAAATTTCTTATACATCTTCAAAGTATCTTTATTCATTTTGACCCCCCCCCGTAAATCCGCGGAGAATCGCAAATTTTAAATGTGATTATGAGTGCAAATTTATATGAGTAATAATAGATCAGATCGTAACGTTTGTTTTTTAAGTCAGCCTTGTTTAGTAGTAAAGTATCCTTGTTTCTAAATTAATTAATCGGTAGTCAAAATTCAAAAGGATTTCTTATTTTTAAAGTTAAATTTTTAAAATAGATTTTTTACTGACCATTAAGGGGAAACGGTAATGTTTTTGCAAAGGCTGTCCTCATGAAAAGTAACGTTCCTAAATACGTTCTGTTTAAAAAAGTTCCAGTAAATTTTTAACTTTTTGTTTTGCCAGACGTCAAGTTGAGTCCAAAAAGGGTGTTTTCTATTTTTTTGAAAGTTGTTAATTTAAATTTAAATACAAACAGGTGTGGTTGGCCTTTACGGTCACACATTTTTATACCACCTAATAAAAATTTTTAAGAACAAAATTTCCTTTCTTGGATACAGATTTTCTTACGAAGTTAGCATAAAGACAAAACAATTGTTTGCTTTCTAAAACAACGTGTCGTTTCAGTTTTCAACACAAGCAATTAAACAGGCTGAGCCGTTTAAGAGGGTTAAAAAGCTGCGGGACGGACTGCATCCCGTTGAGTAAATTGCTAACAATTGCTCCTGGATAGAATTTGAGTTCAAGTACAACGAAAAAGGAGAGAGGGTTGTTAAGAAGATAAATGTGTGCTAGAATGGAGAGGAGGAAGCAAAGATACTCGTTGAAACAACACAACAAACACATCTCCTCCTCCGCCCCGCTTCCTTGACATACTCATCCAACGCCCTTTTGTTCGCTTCTCACTTCACTCGAACATGCCCTTACAAAGCCCTTTTTCTTTTGTATCAATTATTTATCACTTCGAACTATCTAAACATTTAATTTATTAATTCTTCCTAATGCAAATGCTAATCACAAAGATATCTGAATTCTATATGGCAAACGGAAACGGTTCTTTTTACTGTACTTAATAAAAAATTAAAATAAAAGTCACCAGATGATTCGCAAATATATCTTTTTTTAACTGAAAACAAGCTAGAGGGACAAATTTTACAAATGTATTTGAAAAATAGGATGCGAAAAAAATTTATTTATACTTATTTTTTAAAATATAAAATTTTCTTGCATTGCGTAAATTCGTTTTTTCAGTCTAAAATTTTCTAGCATTGTATAAATTCCGTTTTTTTCATATCCAACATGTATACATATCCCAGGCCCTGAAAATGTTCTCAGTAAAGGTCGAAACGTTGGCTCGATAAAGAAAATGTTTCAAAACCTACGTCACACCAGACCGCATCTCACGAGCGTTTTAATGCATTTTTACTAAAATTCATATGTCAATATCACAAGTTAACCAATTGGTTCAACAGGTCTGTGGGTAGGCAATATTCCATACAGACCGTGCCTAAACACTCACGCAAATAAATACATTCACACACAGTAAAAATCACGCATTTACACTATCCTTATAGATTGGTTCGATATATATAGGTCGTATTAGAACTCAGTGAATCTAGCATTAAATTACAGATACAGGCTTTAAATACGACTGATCTGCAGTTCAACTGATTTTTTGGGTCCTTTATTTTCTACCAAGACCGTGTTCATATGCAGTACTCACGCGAATAAATACATTCACACTATTGGATTTTTGATATTACCCTAGTGCTATGCACCGCACCTCAAATGAATAAAATAATAAAAGTAGCCTAGAATATATTGGTGTGTTTGTTGGCACTGGTTATCCATCTCAAACACACCCAAAAATATTTCATATAACGTACATGCGAATAAATACATTTAGTCTAGGTTAAGATATCATTTCAAGTACGCATAAATGGGCTCTTTACATGTAACCATGTACTTATATCTGCTTTTTATTTTAATGTTTGAAAGAGGTACTTTTACAATCTTCTATCTCCCAAAATCTGTACATCATGGTAAGTATTTTTTTATTCGTTTTATAAGTGGTTCATTTCATAAATGATTTTGTCTTATTTTTCTTCCGTTACAATTCCGATTAGGTTTGTAGCTTTTATTTGCATTTTAATTATTTTTCCGCTTCTTGAATAAATCGATTGGTCCTCCGTGTACAATAATTGTACAATAATAATAGTTTTATTTTACGTTTGTAATTGGAAATAAAAGGTAATAAAAGCTAGTTTATCGTTTTTACCAGATGTTTATAATAAAAGGGACATGTTACAAAATTGACACGTTGGATATTCAAAATTTTCGTCATGTTTAAATTTGTTTCGAGAGGTCTTGCCATTCGGCCGAGGCGAGAGGCGTCGAACACGGCCCAGTCGGTAACTGATCTTCCACTAATATTTTATTTTTCCAATATAGCTAATAGTTTTCATGGTCCTTTCAGAACACTCCCACGGCGGACAAAACAGAAAAGAAAGCCAGCTCTGCGGAAAAACAGATAATAGGCCCTTGCGGCAAAGACCTGAAAACCTGCCCGTGTAAAGAATGCAAAGATATGAGAGAGAAAAAGGACGAAAAGCCTAAACCTTAATTTTCCCCTATTGTTCAGAAAAATGTCGTCAAATGTCTTCCCTCCCTCTCTCTCTCTCTCTAAAAAAAAAAAATTAATCAAGGCTTGGAATGTTTCAACATTAAGTTTTAAAGACCATGATAAATCATTTTAACACAATTTATGGAAATTGATTCAATTTATTCAAGACCGGGTACAGTTGACAACTTACACAATATGTAAAAACATTATACATAATAAATACTTTTGTGAACCGACAATGGATAATATTATACCATATGTCAAAAAGGCGATTGTTAAATTGATATTCCATAGAGAAAAAAAATTTATATTCAAAAAATATCATTCACAAATATTACCTGGTATTCTTTGTTATTGAATAAAAATTAACCTGGCCAATTTGATTTCTGTGAAATTACATACAGTCTAATTAATTATGAAACCCCAGTGAATTCAATTTATATTGTAAAAGACAAAACAGTCACTCCTTTTTCCATTTGAATTTATATGAACACGTATATACGAACGTGTACAGTTGGGTCAATCATTTCTCGCAGTCAACCGGATGTTCGACCTATTGCAATTTACAATAAATAGCAATTAAAGCAGGCTGCGATAATCGCCCACCGGGGGGCAATCCGTAGTCATTTGGTTTTATCCGTCCAGGTACTGAGGAGGTGCTTCAGGTGCTGTTGCACACATCAGACACAACAGACATGTTTTTCCACATATCGGTCATACATTGGCTCAAATGTTTTTGTGTGTCAACTTCGCATGGCCTATCCCTAATCGAGTGAGGATGCCCCTTCTTTTAAGAATTAAGTCCTTCTAGAGCCACCATTTGCCAGTTTTCTTGTTAAGCCAGAACCTCTCGCTTATATTGTAGCTTCAAACTGTATGTATTTTAGCGTTATATAAATTGAAATATACTTATTTTAAACTAAACCGAAAATGGGATCAGAAATTACCATGATGAGTGGGATGTGTTCCAACCTAGGAGACGACGTCACGTGGTGAAGGACAGGTTTTTGACGAAAGGGTCTTTAAAAGAACAATGAGGATCTTTAGTTTCCGTCCCTGGCTCATGGTCTTACCGGACGTTTTGATTCTCAAAATGAGAGATGACGCTCCTCTGCTCACGACTGAATGTGTGTTACAGCTGCAGGTACAAAATCTGTCCTAGCCCTGAGGGGCCAATATGAACGCCCGTTCCGAGTGGTCGGGTCTGCATTGAGCATCAGACCGTATGCCGCGCGTAATGCATCAGCCTGGTCTTCCACGCACTCCGTAGATAGATAGAGCCACTGTATCTCCCAGAGTATTGAGTGTCCTTGTTTAAAGTGGAATTGCTAACCGCCTTCGGTAAAGAACGCCCACGTAACACCACCACCACTATCCGTTCTCATCCGACACTTCTCACACATTCGAAGGACTCCGTCAGCGTAGTCTGAGCGTCCTCATTGTGATACGCATTGATGGTCCGATCCTTCGTCTTCCACGAAGCTGGGGTTGCAATGGTCATACGTAAGTGGTTGGGCGTAGTTCACAAATAGAACAGCCTCTTCTCTAAGTTCCCGTCAGGAGCATCACCACGAGTCTGTTCCCGTGTAGCAGTGGCTGAACTTTGGAACATTTCAAGTACCCCGTTATGCACCCTCCCCCGTCTTGCAACAAGATCTGGTACCCTGACCAGGATCGTATGCATCTGATAAAGCGCTGCCGTCCCTTGCTTGTCGCAAAGGTTGTGGTGCTTTACACGCCCTCAAGGCTGCACCATTATTTTACGCCTGGAAATCCCCCTTGCAACCAAGGGTTGAGAGAGGTCTCAAGGAAGAGTGCCTACGGACTTTGATTGAGAAGAAGCGTTCGGATGGTGGGAAAAGACTAGAAGTCTTACGAAAATAATAAACTACATGTCCTAGCTTCATAATTTTTTTAAAAAAATTTCAGATTCCATGCAGTTGGTTTTTATGCATAATTCTTCTTCTAAATGGTGTTTTTTTATTAGGGTTTATTTCAAGAAGCAAATGCTTTTTGATTCCTTTATAAAAGGTTAGTTTATTTCAAAAATATTTACCCTTGTTTTTTACGTTTCGGTTTATTTCTCGCCTATTATCAGAAAAATCCTAAACACTAAACACAATCCTGATAAACTAGATTTATAGAATTAGGAAAATAATATCATTTAAAAAGTTTTAGTTTACATTTTTATTTATTATTTTATGGTTCAGAGTTACTGATAATTACCTCGCCGTCCAGTTTACTCTCCCACATCTGAAATAATGTTTCCTTCCTTTATTTGTTAAAGTAATCAAAAACCACCCTTCTTGGAATAAACCCTAATAAAAACTCCATTTGGGCAGAAGAAAAAAGAAAATATATAAAACATAAGCTTTAAATTAAATATAAAGTATAACATATTTCTGGGCCTAACTATTCGAAAATTGGATCAAATTGCACAACTAGATAATAGTTATTCTAGAAATGCCAATATTACGTCTATATTAGGATCTAATACAGTATAATAACACACTATATTGTTTGATTTGTATAACCAATTTGATCCATAACACATCATAAAATATTAAAATGATAGATTAATAATAAATACCTATTAGTCTCCACACAAGTTCTTTTCATACCAGGTGTTCTGAATTAGTTCAAATTAGATAACTAATAATATAATAGCTCCAAGTTAGCCTAGAACAGCTAGGTAATTTGTAGTCCTGCAGTTCAATTAGCATCTTTCAAGGTTCAAGCCATCAATCGAAGCAGAATTGTAATTGCCATTACAGCCCTCTAACTATAACTGGACTTGGTCGCCCCTCCACACTTTGAAACATTCTCCAATTGAATTCCACGAAGATTCATTAAACCTCGCCTGAACTGGAAACACTCGGGAATTACATGTTGGATGGAAATTTATGAATAAATGCTACGATCTAAGGGGGTCTGATTGCAATACAATGCAGGCTTGTTGGATCGGAGTGTTTTGCAATATGAATTTTTTGAACTTATAAAAATAAATTTTATTTATGTTAATTACCGTTTTTTAAATTGTTTTTAATATATGTATTTAATGAGTTCGTCATTTTCCAAAATTGTTGCCTCCTTTTTGTAGGTTTTGTTTGTCTATAGCGTTTGGAGTGCCAAATATTTTCAATGGTAGGACGGACAGACCAAAGCGAAAATATTCTTTGTGTAGTGCTTAGTGCCCTTAGATAATGATTATTTGGAGATCGTGAGATGCTGTGACGTAGTTTTTAGAAAAGCATTTTTTTATCATGCCAACGGTTTGATCTTTAGTGAGATCTTCTTCAGGGCTAAAAGTGTTTCTCTGTGTAGATGTGTCATTATTAGGTGCCATGTTGAGGGTGCCAAAGACGATTTAATGTTTTATGTTTATATACGTTGGATTTTGAAGTGGTCGAGAATGAAGTTGGGACAGAAAACATATTTTACATGAGGAGTTGGCTTCTTTGAGATAACAGGAGGTCGGCAATGGGAAAAAATGGGTTCGACCAGATTATCCTTACAGGATTGTATAGACGGGGATAATTAGGTAAACTAAAGCCAAATTGTTGAGTCATTAGAATATGTAGAAATTTTTCATGCGTGGAATGTCCTGATTGTTTTGTGTGTTGTGATGATGATATATGTATGTTATTGATACTAAATTTGATCTATGCTATTGGCGTAGCAGCGGCTGACTTTGCATGTGTCTGTTCTGTAATTCATGCCGTGCTTAGCTCTGTTGTAAACCATTTCTAAAAAGTTCCGTTTAGTTTTGTTTTATTCTGTGGATAATATTTTTAGATTGTTGAAGTCGAAAACCAAAATGAAGGATAGCCAATGCTGTAGGATTTTGTTTGGGTTGTTGCTGTATGTTGTGTATATGTTGCATTACTTTCAAATCCAGACAATGGGACGTAATGCCAATGTAAGTTACCGGACAACAATTACGTGAGACTTATTATTGACACTTGAAAAAAAAGTGTGTAGATAGTTTTAGTGTATTTAAAGTTATCAGATGAGAGAAATGTGTCTAATTTATGTGATAGACCGTGAATGAATGGCATGGATATGAATATTTGTTTGCCTGTATTTGATCGATTTGATCTCCCATTGTTATTAACAGTAGATGGTTTTAGTATTGAGCTGTAATTATTGATTATTTTGTTTACGGTAGTGATTATTATATAGGATATGTTTGTACATCTTTATGTTCTTGTGGTGAAAAGATTGCGGATTAGGGTAATTCTTGTTTTTATTATTGTACGCAGAGGATGGTGTCAGGTAGAGTTGAGGTAGCGTTCTGTGTTTCTTGTTTTTTGCTACCAATCTGTGATTAATGTGACATGTAGTTGTTTTATTACGAGTGTGCAATCTCAACACGACACCAAGAATGACACATCTTCACAGAAATCAAACACTATGAGTGAGTACAAATACTTTGATTAAATCTATTAATCTATTAAATCCCAGGCTCTAAAGATGATCTGAATAAAAATTGAAACGTTTAAATTTTTTGTTGTATTCTATATATTCAATTTTTTCACATCATGTATTTGTAAAATTTCAACAATGTTTATAAATCCCAGGCCCTGAAGATGATTTCAATAAAGTTCGAAACGTGACATGATAAACAAATGTTTTTCTAAAATTTACGTCACATCAGACAGCATCTCTCGACCTCCAAATAATCTTCAAGTAACCATCCCTAAGCAAATATACACAAAATGAATACAACATAAAGCAATGTGTTTGTCAAAGTCTAAAAAATTTTAGGTATAAAAAACCATGTTAAGCGTTAAATAATTTTCCCTCAGTGATTTATTACATATTAATTCCGTTTATTTCATTAAATTATTATTTTTTATCTAGACCAGTTGTCATTTAAAATCAAGAGAATTTGTATGTTTTATTCGGATCATGTTGAAAATTACGTGTTTTTGCGTTGTATACATGTATTTGCGATTGCAAGATTTCCTAAAATGAAAATAGTGTATATGAGCTTTTCACCGCCTGTATTTTAAGAGATAGGTTGTAGGACATTCGTATAAAAGGATCCGACCCTTTAAAGTTCCTGTTATCTAAATGGAAATTTACAAAATGGGAATTTTAAATGTGTACATTTACATGTGGCCAACGACGTGAGGAAAAGGAGAATATCTATCCCATTCTCCTTTAAAAGCCAAGGAGTTCATAATTTTTCCCTACAATTGTGCGCTTACTTATTATAACTTTAATTAAAATTCAGAAAAGACGGAATATATAATTAGCGGAATGGAAGGATGGAACACGAGTATGGTTTATGTTGTCGAGGGCGAGCCGAAGATAAATTGCCACTTTACTAGTATTTAGTAACTAAAATAATTTCCGCTCTCAAAACTTCGTTGAAAGTCTTCTTTACATTTAAAATTAACTTTTTTTCTCATTTACTTTCCCAAATATATTAAAACCAAAATGAAAGATTTCATACTTCTTCTTCCTTGACTCAAGAAATGCAAAACACCCAGGTTTATTCAAAACGGGAGGAAAATATTTCTTTCAAGTCAGAAAGATTTATCGAGTTAATTACATGCTAACCTCGGTTAAAATTCTTTTCTTTAATGTTTAATAAACATAATTCTACAGGTTGTCTAATGAGCCATCACTGCTTTCGGTCCGCCTAATCTCGCTGTTTTTATCAATATACGTCAAACCACAACAGACATCTAGAGAATGTTTTGCCTTACGTATGGGCCGACCACATAGGTTCGGATATGAACAAGCTGCAATATGTTTATGTGATGATTTCAACTTTCCGTCTGCGAGAGCCTACAGAGTGTATATACACAGGAAGAATGAAAGAGACGGATAAAGGGAGAGATAGATAGACAGGCAGAAAGTGAGAGAGAAAGAGATCGATTGAGTAAGAGAGATAGATAGAAAAAAGTTATCAAAAGGATTAGAGAGATAGAGGAAGAGAGAGTGAGAGAGAGAGAGAGAGAGAGAGAGAGAGAGAGAGAGAGAGAG
>CM077108.1:12855308-12893957 GCA_039619505.1 Cimex hemipterus
GATGTGTATAAGAGACAGGAGAGAGAGAGAGAGAGAGAGAGAGAGAGAGAGAGAGAGAGAGAGAGGAGAGTGAGAACATGTTAGAGAAGCTGAACAAAAGACTTAGAAGACTTAGATAAACCGACAGATAGATATAAAAAATAGAACAACAGGAAGAGAGATTGACAGGTATATAGAATGATAGAGAACTAGAGTGAATGAAAAAGAGGAAGAGAGTTAGATGGATTAATATAAAGATAGATGTACATCAAATAAATAAAGGAAGTTCCTTCTATGAAATCAAAAATAAAATAAAACACTCGGCACAATGTATAAAAGTAAGGCAAGCATAAGAAAAAAATAACAAAAACATTAAATAAAAATACAAATATTTACGTAAAGTTTCTATTTGTTAGGGAGAGGAGGTGATTATACAGATTGGATTTAAAGAAGGAAAAGAAAAAAGGAAGGGAGAGAGTGAGGGAGAGAAAAAGGGGATGATAGGGACGTTATCTAAAGATTTATAAAAGAAGAGAGCGTGAATGAGTGAGTGAGAGATAAATGGATAAATAGATAGATAGAGAGAGAGAGAGGAGAGAGAGAGCGAGAGAGAGAGAGAGAGAGAGAGAGAGAGAGAGAGAGGAAAAAAGAGAAAAAGAGAAAGAAAAAATTAGAAATTCATAAATATTAATGCAGAGTTACAAAAAATACATGTTAAAATTAAGCACAAGAAGTTTATATATTAATAGTGTTGGTATGATGATTAACTTTAGTTAATTAAGTGAAGCTGTCACATACTTCACGGAACACAGTAAAACTTGTTAGCCTCTCTTGAACAGACAATTTCTAATTCACTGTATTCCCGTTAGTTTCTTCACATTAAAATCTCCTACGAAGCGTACATTCTCACTAATGGGCACAGCTTTTTCTATTGTAATATAACTTTAAAATTCTCCCAAAAGCTGGCAGCAATCTGCCGAATATGCGCGTTTTCTGATTTTACCCGATGTGTTTTGTTCGCCAACGCCGATAATTATGCCACTTAGCAAACAGGTTACGACGTACTTCTTCAATTTGACTATAGATTTCGACGCTACTTTGGATTTGTTTGTGACTTAAAGAAAACGTTAATATAATTGCACTGAGAGGATGTGAAAAACTAAGTATGTGAGACTTGGCCGCAAAGTTTGTCATCGGACAGTGACACATAAAGACTGGACTTAAAAAAAAATCGGTCGAAATTTTGAATTAAAAAATGACACATTAAAAATTAATTTTGCCATGTCTTAGTAAATTTGAAGTAACATTTTTATATATATTTCTTATTTAATAAATCAATTATTGCGAGAAAATATGAATTTAATTATTGATCACTCTTCTCCCAAAAGTGGAAACTCTGTATAGCGGACAATATTTCTTGCTAGGAGTCCGTTATAGGGTTTCATTATTCTTTTTTTGACAAGTGTTCGCATCAGCAGAGGTCATACAAACTCTCAGGGTACCGGTGTTTAAAAAAAAAATAAAATAAAATAAAATAAAAACATTTGTAAGGATGTCGGGTTTGAATACAGGGCCGCTGGATTCGAACCCGAGACCTTCACCTTACAGTGATGAGCGCCGAGTCCTTGCCTAAACCGTTGCGGCCACCGATGCCCCCCTTCAATATACCTGCATATTTTGTATCACGTGTACATTTTAATATTATATTTATTTCCGCCTTCCAATTTTCTTATCCTTTGAATGATTATTGATAAAGGAATTGTGCCTTATCTGCTTTCGCCGTTCATTAAATTAGCGAAATATAATTATTTCGTCAGATTTTCCGACAAGGGGACTTTTTTGGCCTTAGTGGAAAAAAAGGAAAGTCATTTTAATTAAGAGAAATTTCAATCTCTTTCTCCTTTTTGTATAATAAGAATTTAAATTCACAAATAATATACCATAATATACAGAGATGTAAATGTGAGCTGGTAACTACTACTCTAAAAAGCACATTTTTTATTAACATTATTTTTATCACTAACGTCTTATTTTATGAACTAAGAGACAAAAGTTTACTGTATAATTTTTAAATATTGGTTACCTTTACTACTTCAGTTGTGTAAGTACAATAGGAAAAGCGAAATATATATATTATAATTTGTTGCTTGCGTAAAAGAAAACTCATTTCGTGAGAGGCCTGGCCATTACTTTTCAAAGTTAATTGTATTTGGCAAATCGTTGAACCCGGATCTAAAACAAGTTAATAGTTATTTCATCGCTGAAAACTTCGGCTCGTGATGACAGTAGTACTAACAATTGACACAATAAAAAGTAATTGATGATACAATGGCGTTTATTTGCTTAATTACGCGCACTTGATTCTGTCTGATTTCGCGATTGCGTTTATTAGGCAAACTTCCATAGGATAGCCAGTTAGGTTAGAATAGTTTCAAACAGTCTATTATCAGCGTTTCAATCGATACAGCCAATATTGCAGCTATCACCGTTGCAGTAATTCAAAACCGAGTATGCAATAAATCGTCGATACATCAGTATTGGGTAAAAGATTTAAAACGGCGATTTCTACAGCCAATGCCGACCTTTTACAAATAGTTGAAATTGACGACAAGAAAAGATGTTGAACAAATTGAAAATAACAATCGGTACGTGGTAAATCTGGCGAGGGAAGTTTCGTTCTGTCGATGCGATGGGGTAAAAACGAAGAGGACAATGATAGAAAGGTGGCCTCGGAAAGTGGTGTCGGGATGTTAGAAGGGGGCCGGCGGCCAGTCGCTATTTAAGGAAATAGTGGCAAAAAACGGGTCATCCCCATTCTCCCTTCTAGCAGGATTGAGGAAAATAAATTTAAGGGTCGGAAGAACCATCTGTATCAATAATGCCCACTTTAAATGACAGAATCTAACCGTTTTCCGCCTGTATTCAGATTCTAGGGCGTGCTATTACAATTATTCAGCCTAGGGATAACAGAGAGTCCGTTGAACTACTTCATTTATAACAGATCAATTAACATAATCTTTCTCAATAATATTAACTAATCTTTATGTATTGGTTGAAAACAAAAAACTAGCGTCATGACCGGGATTCGAACCGACTTTGATCGTGATTTCAATCCACTCTAAAATACAAAAACTGTTCTTTTAAGAGGAATATATCACTTTTATCAGAAATTTCATTCTGTTACTAATAATTTGCAAGAAAAATTAATAATTCTTAATAAATAATTTGTTACTCCTTACAAAAATAATTTCGTACTCATATTATTAAATTTTTATTGAAATAATTTACTTTTTGTTACTCTATTTTCTGTATCTATTTTACCTCAAAACCATAAATAATTCTTTTTTATTTTCACTTTTCTATGTCATACGATAAATATTACAATCTGGAATAAATGTCTCGGGGACAAAATTAAAAAATAACTTAATTCAACCAGTTTTTTTCTTTTTTAACGAGGTTGTGTAATTCTGTATTATATGAAACTTTGGGGTGAGCATGTACAATACAAAGCATTCATTTGTCGGTATGTCCAGTTTCGAACTCTATTTCTATGGAGCGTCGGAGGTAGCAACGGTTTAGGTGTGGGCACGGCGCTGATCGCTGAAAGCTAAAAGTCCCGGGCTCGAATCCAGCGGCCCTGTTCGAAAAATGTTTTTGTTTTTTTCGATAAACGGCAACACTTCTGACGGTTCATAAATCTCATAGCTGATGTTAAAATCATAAAAAATAAAAAGCTAGCATTACTAGCGGGATTCGAACCCACGACCTTTGGCTATAGTGAAGGTATACTTCACTTAACATTTCGTGGTCCGATTGACCAAATAACATCTTCAATTAATTAATTTTTATATAAGGTATTGGTTGAGATAAAAATCCGGGTGTTCGAAGTCACAATAGCTCAATCGGTAGAGTAGCGGCGTATTGAGCCGAAGGTCGTAGGTTCGAAACCCGATCGTGACGCTAGCTTTTTCATTTTAATCAATACCTAAATAAAGATTACAACACATAAAGATTAATTAATTGAAAGATGTTATTTGGTCAATAGGGCCACGAAATATAATGGAAATAATATTAAAATTCAATTTTCACCCCCAAAGTCTCGAAAACTGATAAAAAATAATAGGTAATACGATAAAAAATAGGTACTGACTTTTTCCAAACGTTTAAATGAAAAAAAAATTAAATTTTTTTACGTCACCAAACTTTTAAACATTAAACATAAAAGGTTTATATTTTATTTAATAAAGCTAACTTCCACACTTTATAACATTATTTTTAATAAGGATTATCCCTGTGGGTCAGGATGAGCTAATCCCCAAACTGGAGCATTCGGGAGAGGCCGGAAAGTAAAGAAGGACCTTTTGCTCAACTCAGCCGGAAGCAATCTTTCTTAAATGTCAATGGCAAGGCGTCACACTGATCACTTTTTTTAATAAACTGTTTTAAAAGTTTACTGTTTTGGTTTATTCGAGTCATTTTTACATTAAATTATTTGAGTTTGTTACTTTAGTCATTAATGACATTCGTGAATGAACACCGAACAAATCGTGCCATTCGCAATGATCATTATGACATGAGTGACTCCTCACCATTTGCAATTTAAAAAACAGTATTTCTGATAGAGTTGAGAGAAATGTTGCTTCCTCTTCCTTTCATGTCACAGCCAGATCGACCAAAGCCAATGGATGGGGATTAGCTCGTCCAGGACAGGGCTAATCCTTATTAAAAAAATTAATGTTATAACTTCACCAAATGAGAAAGTATTTTTTCAAAAAATTAAGAATGAAAGTTGGTACGTTGATGTTTAAATTCATATTTTACGAACGCCTTAAATGTTTTTTAACTCTTTGGCAAAAAATCTCAAGGGTCAAATTGAAAACAATTAAATTATGAAATACGTCGCTCAAATAAAGCGCTTAATTATTTAAGAATAAAGGTATTTCCTGTCATCTCTCTGACTTTCTTAATTTTATAATTTATTTATTTTCTACTTTAAATCAGCGTTTGATTTTAAAAAAGTGGAATAAGAATAACATTGATAGAGAAATTCAAATGTCATTATATTCTGCTTAATTTAATATCCTTTTTGTCCTCTTTCTCAAATTTCAATTTTTCAATTCTCTAATCGTAAAAGCGACAATAAATCCGTCGTTAATATATCATATTTTTAATTATCTTAACTTTGGGAGCATTATGGTATGTTAAGTTATACATATTTTATTTTGTATATGGCATAATATGTATAGGATAGGCGGTCCAAAAGAGGGCGAATTTTTTCCCGTTTTTTCATCCTCATACTTTGACCAAGATTATATTTGATCAATTGCCAGTGAATGGATGAATGAACTAATTCAAACAGTAAATTGCATTGCATTGACCCCCAACAAAGGTTTGCTAAATTGATTGTGTTAACGCAGTACCAAATGCTTTCAATTAAATATTGCAAAATAATTAGAACTCATGGAAAATTCGCTTAAAATACTTCAGATTCACTTAACACGATCTCCGTATGAAAAAAAATAATTCTACACAGATTCACGCATTCAGAAAGTTATCAAAAGGTAGATGGACTGGATGGAATCCGCGAGGACACGTTCATTTGAATCCTGGGATATGTCGGCATCCTGGGAAATGAAAATATGGGCAAAGGGGCAAAAAGAGGCATAACCCATAGAAACAAAAAAATCAAATGTAGAAGTTAACTTAATAACTTAATAAATCAAGGATCTGAAGTGAGTGAAAAATTAAAAAATTCGGCCAACCGTGGCTTGTGGAGAAAAAGAATTATCCTAGCAAAGCTTAAGATAGGCCACACTGAATGTACAGAGCCGGTGACAGTCCGCCACCTTTCGTAGACTGTGTGCTTTAAAGATCCATATAAAATCGTGTGGCTTAATCTCAGAGGAAAAAAAGTCTTAATGCATTCCGTAATTATAGAATAAACATTTTTAAACATCTGAGAGTGAATAATGCATTTAATCTAATAAAATGTATCTCTTCATATATTTCATTTCTTGTAATTTCGGATGTATATTTAGTAGCGAGAACGTCTGGTGATTGAGTTTGAATAAACACAACCCTTTCGACGGCCTGTTACCTTTCATTGTTTATTTGTAGCAAAGTCATGATAAAAAGGAAAATAACTCCGTAACAGCTCAAATTCGGATCATTCGTTAATTAGTACTTTTTGGTTCTATTTTGAATATATAATTTACTGTCAAATTTGTAACAGTATAGCCGAACATTCTGTATATATATATATATATATATATATATATGATCAACACAACGTGAATATTAGTGTGAAAGATTAATACAAAACTCTATTTATGTACGGGAATGATGATGGGTGGTGGTTTAGGTTATAGATTTTCGTGTGAATGATCGGGTAACATTGGACGATAGAGTACGACGATAATCCGACGTTTAAGGAAACGTTAAGGAAATAAACCATTAAAATCAATTTTTAAAAATAAAAACTAATGAATTTTTGATCTCGCTTAATGTGGTTTATGTTAAAATAAGAATGTTGTAACAATATAACGACATTAATGCATATAGTTTGAAATAAAAATCGAGTATCCGGTTCTTTTGCCTTCGACTGTACTCCATGCCACCAAAATCTGCACAATGGTGATCGCGAGGAAGAGTAGGGTAGCGTTGACTTGGCATCGGGCATATATGTATACCATACTGGGGTAATACAAACTTATGGAAAATTGGACTTTGGATTTGTGTCGGGTAGCATCGGGTAGCATCGGATAGCGTCGCATAGCGTTGCATAGAGTGTGCCCCCGTTTTATCCTCAAATACCGTAAATCAAGTGGGTAAATGAGAAGGCAAATATTCGTCACACTTTTTAAATACACTAAACAAGCAAGATCGGTGTGTGTTGCGTGACTGTAGGTCATTAGCGCCGTTAAGGAGGCTTCGAGAAAATTGCTTTTATTATTTACTGAATAGATTCTACAAATGACGGGAAACTCTGATTTTAAAATGTCACATTTAATAAACAAATCCTTTTTAAGTCTTTCTCAATTCCTTTGTCTTTGACTGCACTCGATGCGACCCGACAAAAATCTGCACAGTGGGAATCACGTGGCGAAGAGTAGGGTAGCGTTTCGTGGCATCGGGCAGATATGTACAGGAGTAATACAATCTTATGGAAAATTGAACTTTGGATTTGTGTCGGGAAGCATCGGGTGGCGTCGCATAGCGTTGAATCGGGTGTGTTCCCCGCTTTATCCTCAATTACCGTAAATCAAGTGAGTAGTTACGGCAAATATTCGTCACACTTTTTAAATAGACTAAACCAGCACGACTCGTGAGTGTTGCGTGACTGTAGGTCTTTAGCGCCGTTACGGAGGCTACGAGAAAATTGCTTTTATTATTTACTGAATAGATTCCGCAAATGACTGGAAATTCTGATTTTAAAATATCACATTTAGTAATCAAATCCTTTTCAATTCTTTCTCAATTCATTTGTCCTTTTGTATTCGACTGTACTCGTTGCGACCCCACGAAAGTATATACAGTGGGGTTCACGTGGCGAAGAGAAGGGTAGCGTTGCGTGCGCACGGGGATGACACAATCTTATGGAAAATTGGACTTTGGATTAGCATCGCATAGTTGCATCGGGTAAATGTGTTCGCCGCTGTATGTTTGCTTGTCGAATGATATATTGATTAAAAAAATTGATATCATAATATGTGAAAAGTCAAAAGAAGAACGAAAGCCGATTATGATCTTGCTCTGTGTCGCAAAATAAAACACACAGTAAACTGTGGAAAATAATAAAACTATTAAATACCCGGTTTCGGTCATTTCTTTTCAAACTTTTATTACCGTAAAAGTTTTATTTGTAAAATTTTGACCAGTACTGTTCAAATAGTGTCTAATTGTGTTGAACTTGGGTCACTTATTGGGTCCGTCTCTAATTAAATATCCGATTGAGGTATTTACGTAAAGTTAATTGCAATGGGTCTTTACATCAGTACTTGTTCGGTGTTGCTCTAGTTTCTGTTCGAAATTTGATTAAACTCGTAGAAAATCAATTATAATATTAGACATAATTAGTTCATCAAGAACAGAAAGAAGATTTTAGTGTGGTTTAATGAACCGAATGCTTCATATAATTATACATTGTATTTGTTTGGTTTGGTTTTGTACAAAAAAGTTTACGCGTATTGAAAACTGTTAGACAAACAATTCTATAAGGTTTTCTAGTTATATCATTTTACAAAGTTACGTGTGAAATTCCCCGATTTGCAGAGAGATGGTACAACGGCTTTAGATGCCGCTGTATTATGTTTACTGAGTTCAAGAAAAACCAGTTTTATTGTGGGTGCTCCTGCGGAAATAATAAGGAGACGGGGATTTCTTTCCAATCTTCCCTTAGCCCGGCCATTCCTATTGAATAAGGTGAGCAGCCGTGGCGTTACCCTTAAACTTTCTATCCCCTTCATATGTCCTGAGAGAGAAAGAGAAAAAAGAAAGAGAGAGATACAGATAAAGAGAGAGAGAGAGAGAGAGAGAGAGAGATAGAGAAAGAAGATCTTATCAAAGAGTTTTTCTACGATCTTGAGGGGCAACGTCTCAGAATATAAAAGTACAATAGTGTCTTTTTTCAGTTCCCGCATCAGAAGACATTAGTGAATATAAATCGACGAAAGTACCAACATTACTATATAATATTGCTATTTTTTTTATTGACAACTATCTTCAAATTATCACCATAAATTAATTCAATCAATTTATATAAAAAATCACGGATAAAAAAAGCCAATTAAAATATCAAAACTGTTCTTTTAAAAAGAATATATACTTGAGAGGATAGAGAACTTGGGTCTATTGTTAATAATTTACAAGGAAAATAATTCTTAATAAATAATTTTTTATTTATTACAAAAATATTTTTTTCTAAAAGATAGTTACAGCAAGTTGTAATCAACCTACGGATTTCGAGCCTACAGCCCATCATCAGGTAGAAGGAGCTCTATAAAACAAACCTATCTCTCTTCTATTACAAAAATAATTTCATACTAATGTTAATTATAACAATTATTTTTGTATTAAAAAATTTACATTTAGTTACATTATTTGTACTTTGTTACCTCGAATCCATAAATAATTCTTTTTTCTTTTCACTTTTTTTTTGTGAAATAAATATTACAATCTCCAAGTAAGAATATCTTGGGGCAAAATTGGAAAATAATCTAATTCAATCAGGTTTTTCTTTTTTAACGAGGTTATATACTACTGGAGTATATAAAGCCTGGGGGTGAGTTTGTTAAAAAAACAAAATTTGCAGTATGTCGAGTTCGAACTCTATTTCTACGGGGCGACGGTGACAGCAACGGTTTAAGCGTTGACATGGCCCTCATCGCTGTAAGTTCAAGGTCCCGGGTTCGAATCCAGCGGCCCTGTTCGAAAAATAGGCTTTTCTTCAGAAAACGGCAGCACATCTGTGGGTTCATAAATCTCATAGCTGATGTTATTATTGTAAAAAAATGAAAACTCTATTTCTCCTTCTCTCTCTCTCTCTCTCTCTCTCTCTCTCTCTCTCTCTCTCTCTCTCTCTTTCTCTTTGAACGTAGGCTTTTAGTGTTTTATGTTGTTCTTACAAATCTAAAAATTTGAAACCTTTCATATTTAAGATGGTTGATAAGATAATTTTAAAATATATCGAAAGCTTGTTATATAACAATTGAATTTATTTATATAACAAATGTTTTCATACCTTTGTCTATATCGAGATCCAGATAATTCTCGAGTAAAACAGTTGTCCATACAACTAACACTCAACCTATTTAAAACCCAAGAAAATTTCATAATTTCTTTACCCAATGCCGGTTTTTTAAAGTGTATAAACAAATTAATTATACTTTGTATGTAAGGCCTGTTGAAATGAAAAAGTTAGCGTTACGTGCGGGATTCGAACATACGACCTTTTGCTCAATGCTCCCCGCCGGGGGTTACCTTGAGCTATGTTTGAGTAAGAGGCATATTGAGCCGAAGGTCGTGGTTCGAATCCCCCTCGTGACACTAGTTTTTTCATCTCAACGAAAGTCTTAAATAATTAATACTATCAATTATGACTATTGAATGCATATATGGAGTGATTTTTTATAGAACGATTAGTATTAGTTTCGTGTGGAACATATGCGTGATTTGTTTAAAAAAATCCAGGTGGGGAAACCGAAATGGAGCAGCCAGTACGTTATCGTTATGTATCTTAGGATTCGACATTTTTTAACAACCGTTTTATATGAAAAGCGACGTGTATATAAAACGTATGATTTTTAACTTTTAATTTATCACTTTTTTGATTTTATCACATTTTCCAGTATGATTCTAACAGTTTTAAATGTTCGAAATACCGATTCGTAAAAAAAAGAAAAAATATTTCCTCATTGCTTAATTTTTCAGGGAAGGAATGCATGTTCACGATTCGGGTTGTGACTAAAGGGGCTGGTTGAATTTCAGCTTTTGCTATACCGTGCTCTCGTCACGGTTGATGAACATGAATGGAATTTAATTGACGGAATAGAATCACCTTTATTGTAATCCAATCAGGGCATAATCCGTGTTAGTGTAACCCAAAGACGTGGGATGAAGAGGACGGGAGAAGGATTTAAATAATACGTTTAAAGTTACGGAAACGAAATTACAAATTTTGATGTTTAATCCAGCCTAGTAAAGTTTGTTCATAGTTAAACCTTAATTTTCTTATAAATTCGATAACCGTCAAAATTATCAATATATGGGTGAAGTTTTAGGTCAAATGTAAGAAATACAAATTGATTTCAATGGAAGATTTTTTATTTTTTAAGGGAAGAAAGTATGCTAAGTATAGATGAATATATAAATATAATACAAATAATAAAGTACGTTTGAAATCTCATAATTTCTTCTTTCTTTTAAATATTTTTGTGTGCATATTTTCCGCCTTTTGAAGTTTTCCAAAGCTTTTTAATTAGCTCAATCGCCCTACATTTAGTTTGTCGAGAAACAGCCGTGATGATGATTATGACGATAAAAGAAGTTAGGAAGTGGTGGTTTATATTCCCCCAAGCACTGCAGCCTTCGGACCTATATATCCTTCACTTTTGCTGTTATGATGTACGGTTGCTAAACAGATTTTCACAGATGCCAGTGATCGGTAAATAATCCCATCACTACTTTCATTTGAGCTTAGCCCTCTCTAACTATTACAGTGAATGCACTAATCTCTACAGATCATGTCAAAGATTACTGATTCGGTGATGATAACTCAGGTGGTAGAGCAGGGGCGTATTCAGCGGAAGGTCATGCGTTCGAAACCCACTCGTGACACTAACTTTTTAATTTCAACCAATACCTTACATAAAGACTAATTATGTGAAAGAAGTTATTTGCTCAATCGGACCGCGAAATATAATGGATCTCTACAGAGTTTACCTACTTATCCTTTTGTGGAACAGAATTCTGTGATGGAGGTTTCTATGTTTATTTTTGTTATCCAAGAATAGGTTTAGTGCCTATGGCCTTGTGGATCGTCCTCTCGCCAGTTTGCTCGTTTGCTTTTTCGTTACCCACAATTCTTTTGAGTAGTACCTAATGTTTTGGAAATTTTGGATTCGCGTACAGATTTGATTGATTCGCTAGTTTTGGTACGATGTTTTGGTTCGCTAATGGTTCTAATATCATACTAGTTTCCCATTGAGAAGAAAAGTTGATTCTACAAGTTGCCTCGTGTGAAACCAGCCTTGAACGTGTCTTCGCTCAGCAGTCAACTAGTTGAGAGTCATTCAGAAACTTGGTTAAATCAACAAAACGTTTTGCCTGAAAGAGGCCTGGTACATCTCATGACGGGATACTCAATATATCTCTTACGGAATTGTGTATAACATATTGCATCTGATGTTATGCAGAATTCTTCTTTCCTTTTTAGTCTTTTGAATTTGTCAAAGAGTGTGTCAAGGATCATGTAGTCAGTACCTATTTTTAAGACTGGGTATCTGATTTTATTATGCTGATGGTTGTGTGTCCGAAGTGATTCTGGATACTTTTTCGTGGAACGTGGATATCTGCATTTTCCTACTTTTATGACCTTACTCTAGATTTTATTGCAGCATTCTGCTTGTGCAGCCCAATTATACCACAGGAATTTTAACCATTTGTTCGTTTCCCAGTCTCTAAATGTTCGATTGTTTTTAGTTTCGTATTAGAATAATACATAATGAAATGAATTTATTATATAATTAATTATTCTTACTATGTAAGGTCTTGGTTGAGATAAAAAAGTCAGTGTCACGAGCGGGATTCGAACCCACGACCTTCGGCTAAATAGACAGCTACTCAACCACTTGTCGAGTCACGATAGCTCATGTGGTAGAGTAGCAGCGAATTTAGCGGAAAGCCCTGGGTTCGAATCCCGCTCCGTGACACTGACTTTTTTATCTCAACCAAGATCTTACATGGTAAGAATAATTCATTGATTGGACAAAATGGTCAATTGACCACGAAAACATAAATGGAATTATTATATAATGTTGGATTTTTACACGATTAGGTTTATCAAAATGTTCGATCCAGTTTTAAAAAATTATTTATTTGTCAAAAGACAAAGCGGATCCTAAATTTGATTGTTCTAATTTGATTTATTTCTCTAAAAATCATTTGAACCACTGGTATGTTCAAAGTTAAAGTAAATTCACTGTATAAAAAATATTTTTAATGATTACTTGTTCAATATGATGGTGAGCATAGATTTCGTTAAGTACAATGCTACCATTATAATAAAAAGTTCAATTCTTTCCATTAGAAGGTAAAAACATAACTGGCACTTTCTTTTAAAACTTATTTTCATTTAGTATGAGGCGAAAGCCGAAAGGTTGATCCCTGGGGGCAACTTTCAGATTCAGACCCCACCGAGATTCATGGAATTTATAAAAACACATTCATAATGTGGTTTTAAAATGTTATTTACGAGATAATAACATGAAACGCAGAGGAGAAAAATGTTTCTACGTACTCGTCTCTGAAATGTCTCGGTACACATTTTACGCCCCTGAATTGCGAAAGCGAAGAGCACTCCCGACCTTTTATCTTAAAAACTCGACGTGGCGATGTAAACATAATGCTTTCATACGTAAGTAGGTCTTTTATTACTTCCCAAGTGGCCACTATTTGTTCCACTCGATGGGATTTGGAAAAAAGCCTTTGTATAAAATATTCCAAAATGTCATTAACGTCCAGTAGACAATTTTGAACAGAAACAAACAAGTTTTGAGGACGAGGCACCAGGCCCATTAAAGTTTCTCATGAATGCGACACATGAAAAGACAGCTGAAACGAGTGTCATTGCCTCAGACCGGCTAGCCTTAGCAAATCCTGACAAATTACTCCGATAAACGAGCGGCTTCGTCCGTCAAAACTTTTCCTCCGCTCAGGAATACTGCTAAAATTAGATAACCATATCTCCAAACTTCCGAGATAAAACGAAATTTTGATGAAATGAATATTAATGAGTAATCGATCTAGAAAGCCTTAAAGTTGGCTTTACTTAGTGAATCCTTCAAAATGTGATAATTAGTCATTCTTTTCGGATTGCGGATTTTTTTTTGTTTTTTATCTGTACACAACGCATGCTCAATATTCAAATCGGGCAAACCATTGAGTACACGATGTTTAAGACGTTACGTTGCGTGGGAAACCGGTGATCGTCTAACTACAACAACGCATAAACTAAGCCTCATTAACGCATACAAACATACTATGCGGAGTATGAGATACGATTCACTAAAGGATCAATTGAGACAAACACAATATAATTGCGTCCGTTGATTTATGCCAGTACAATTTCATATTAAAAATTAACACCAATTAATCATCTGTAAACGTATTAAATCATTTATTAATTACAACTATATTCAATAAATTAAATAAACACGTGGCACACTTTTGTTTTTGTAAAACTGCTTTTGATAGGTTCTGGCATCACATATACTCTTACACATGGGCGGTCTTCAGTCCTATTAAATAGTATAATACCCCACCCTAGATAATGATTAATCAATCATTATCATCATCATTATTCATCACAAGAAAATCATTTCTTCTCTTCAATTTGGTTTTCGTAATTCAACGACCCAACTTTGTTTAACAATTCTCCTTTGCTTTAGAAAATAAAAATTTTGCTTCAGTTATATTATAAGATGCATGTAGGCTTTCGGTAGGGCCTAACATCCGGGCGAAATTTATTTATATATATATATATATATATTATCCGATATATGTGAATATATCTCACAGACCGGTTTCAGAGTGAGGTGCGCCAACGAATACTCGGAAGCCAGGCAGATCCCACAGGGAAGCATTCTTGGTCCCATCCTTTATATCATTTCAACTTTTGACCTGGCCTACCTGCACACCTCAATGCAAGCCATCTCGCAACTCGATTCCTACCCAACATTCAAAAATATCAACAAAAAACCTTGTGCTTATCCGAAGACTTGTGCAAAAAGTGCAGGACAAGATTGAATGAAGGAAAACGTACACAGTATACGATCACATTGAAAATAGAAACAAAGAGGCAACGACTTTCTCTCACGTTCACTTAGGACTATACCTCCAAGGCACAAACAGATAGTGTAGAAAGAAAGAACTTCCAATAAACCATAACAAAACCATTGTGGTTTTCTTTACCAAGAAAAGGAATTAGGGCTTAACCTCCTTATGCTAAATGGAGTTGAAAGTCCTTTCTCTAAAGAGGCGAAATATCTGGGAGTGATCTTTTTACCACATACTCATGGAATCAACAAATAACATAAACACAAAAGGAGCAAAAATTTCCTTCGCCAGATGCAAACGACTTTGTATGAAAAGCTGGGGCCGGAGGTCTGGGCCACCAATGTTTGCTGCAGAACACTCTTGGAGAACAAGATTAAGAGAAAAGATATCAAAATTTTTTCGACAGCCAGTCCAGTCTTAAGTCATTACAAAAAGAGCTATCAACATCTAGGTTAGAGGAGAAAACTTTTGACCCTATTAGTAGAATTAAAACCAGGTATGACAATAGGGTACCCTCATATGGATACCAGCTCATAAGGGACACTATGGCAATGAAGAGGCGGACAGCCTGACCAAAGAAGTTTCAAATACTGCGTTTGTCGGGCCACACAACCGGTATTACCCCACTCTATAAACACAGCGAAAGAGAGTATCAATTGCTGGGGCAAGAAACAATTCATTAAAGACCTGAGCTGACCAAGTCCCGCACCTTTTAGGCATATAACCCCCTCGGGTCTTGGTCGCCAACCCTGCGTAAAATATATGAAAAGCTGGTAATCCAAAGATCCCTCAGGTACACGTCAGTTGTTGGACCCATTACAACCTACGGATGAGTGGTTTGGCGATCTAAAACGTTACAACTAAGAGTGGTCCAGATCCTCAGTAGTGTTCAGAGTCTGGCGTGTCTGAGCATCACTGGAGCATTGAGAACAATCCCAAGGCTACCTGGAAGTCCTTCTAAAACTACCACCAATGCACATCTTTATCCAGGCCAGAGCCACATTTTATAGGGTAATGCAGGGACACCCCTACTCATAAGGAGCAACTAACTCTGTAACACAATACCAAATATGGGTACGAAAACCAAGGTCTGAAATTCATATAAGCCTTAGACAATATGTCACTGTTTTTAAAGCAGAAAAAACGGAACCACTGAGAAAAAACAACTACACGGAGAGCTGTTAATGAAGATGCCATTCGTTGAACTTATAGCCAAGTTATAGAAACGACCTACACGTCATGTAGACAACCAGTACTTCAGATAAGTCGGGCAGGTCAGAGGTGACTATCAGCCAGCCAGCTATCAGCATCCAATTAGCCTAGGGGCCAGAGATGATAAAGCGCCCTTCTTATCCCTTCTTATCATTGCAACCAAACACATCAGACCCAAGACAAATTAAATTAATTGAAACAAGCATGTATAAAAACCCTCGTATCTACTACGAAGGGGCTCTCTCTTACTGTTGCGTTCTGTCGGCCATAGTGTCGGTTTCACTATTGTAATCTTTTTACAATAAAAATTTCTTTTTAGAAAGCCTCTTCCGCCGTGCGATTATTAAACTTCCATTATATTTCGTAGTCCGATTGACCACATAACTTCAATCAATTAATTAATCTTTATGTAAGGTATTGGTAGAAATGAAAAAGTTAGTGATAAAAATATTAATAATATGTAAGAATAATAGTAAATACGCAAGATAAGAGTACCCCGAATAGATGAAAAATAGTTTTCTTTAATAGAATTATTTTGTGTAATTTCTTAATTTGCAATCAATATCAATTTGATATTTCCAATCATACTAACTGAACGTGACCTTTGGGCAAGGTTTGTGTATAAAGTGATTTATTTTGAAGCGACTTTCTTATCACAGTCTAACCTTATTGAAATTCACAACCCGTTCAGCCAGCGTTACTAACGGCAAAGAAACGGATTATAACCTTAGCTCTAGACCTAGCCTGCATACAATAATTTAATGTAACGAACTGTAACTGATAATTTATTTGTAACGGAGCGATCGGGACTAAATTAAGAATAGTTAACTTCATACTCGAATTATTGCACAGTTTTTCTATTTGGCTGAAAAATTTCTGCAACATTTCTTACGGCTGTTTACTGCTTGATTTTTAACAACTCACTCAACGAATAGCTCGTAACAAAGTATTACCACGTCATCATCGAAGTAAGAGAGTTGCACGGAGCTATCTCTTGGTTACGGGCCATGTAAATGCAATTAATTTATAATAGTCTCAAACACGCTGTCATCCTTTACGCAGTATGTCTTTATATAATTAAAATGAAAGAATTTATTAACTAATGAAAACAAAGACCAAAAAAGGTTTACTTTTCGCTATAATAAAGACTTTTTTCAGTATGATTAATTTTTAAATAATTAGCAATATAAAGCATTAGCAACGTGGCAAATACTTATTAAACAATTAAAATATCTGTTTTTCTTATAAACCAAAGTAGTTGAAATTGTGGGAACGTTTGTCTTTAATAATATTCATTGATTTTGACAGGGCAGTAATTCACGAGCCCAACTTTCGCTCGGTTTGTTTTAAGAAGTTTAAAAAGTTTCAAAGGACAGTCGGGTGTATTTCCAAGTTTTGTAACAACCGGTTACAGAATGGTGGGTGGGCGAGGGCGGAGGAAAAATAACCCGAAGATGAAAGTCTCCCCGAGTCAGCGTAAAATTAATGAAGACGCGCAAGAGCCTTTCTTACCTCGGACATGGTGCAATCGGTTTAAAAATGAGAGAAAATCCCTTTTTCAAAACCGACAGTTTTATTTGGAACTATAACGGGCTTGACAAGTTTTCCTAATTACGAATCCTCACCCTGAAAAGGAAAAATAAGAGTATAAATTGACAGAAAAATAAGAAAACGTAGAAAGAAAATGTACGATAGTACGAAAGCAAGGTAGACTAAAGAAAAAAAAAAATATATATAATTAACCCGTAAAGTATAACTTTAAACATAAATATTGCAAACAAGTAGACTGGGACTCTACAACTAAAAGTATATTAAAAATAAATAACATTAAAATGAATGATAAAATTGTACAGCATATTTGCGATGTCATTAAAAATATTCTTTACAATGTTTAAAGCAATTATGTGTAAAGTTTTAGTACATACTGAGAGGAAAAAACATGCATTACGAACAAATATTTAAAAAAAGAGGGTGGCGATATTTTTGCTCTTCAGCATGTACTAAAACTATTTGCAATCGTTATCAATTTTTTTAAGTTTACTCGACAATTTTAAAGAAAAATGTAAGATATAGCTAAATAAATAATTTACACAAACAAAAAATTAAACTGAATAAAACAATTTTATGAAAAATGTTGCTATTGAAATAATGAACTGAAAAATGGCAAAAAGAGAGGAAAAATTAGAAAAATAGGTTGAAATGGGAAGGTGGTGTCCGAGTGGATGAAAGTCACAGTAGCTCAAGTGGTAGAGCAGAGACGTATTTAGCCGAAGGTCGTGGGTTCGAATCCCGCTCGGGACACTAAAAAAATTTTCATTTCAACCAATACCTAAAGTAAAGATTAATTAAGTGAAAGAAGTAGTTTGGGTATGCGTACAGTCAGGACACGGAATATAATGGATTATTTTATACTTTCAATGATTTTTTTAATGTTTTACTTGCAATATGTTTAATAATCAATAAAATCTTTATTACAATAATTAATTTTGAATGTTAATTAAATAGTACTTAGTCCAAGAGGAAAACATATTTGGTTCAAAAATAAACTTAGTGAAACTTACTGCATGGCTATTTATGTTCATTTGTTAACTTTTAAAATATAAATTAAAATAATAATTTTAAAAAAAGGCAATTGCTAAAATTTGTTATTCAGTTGTTGTATCATAGTTAGTATCATCACCTGTTAGTATCATTAAAACAACACAATGATACGCTTACATGAAAAATGTTCCTATTGAAAAATTGAAGACAATTGAAAAATAGAAAATAAAGAGGGAAAGTTCGAAAAGTAGGATGAGGTGGGAAGTTGGTGGTCCCGAAGATCGTGGGTTCGAATCCCGCACGTGATATTCACTTCTTCATTTCAAACAGTGCCTTACTTAAAAAATTAACTGAAAAAATTTACATAAACTTTAAATTTTATGATTTGATCATAAAGACACAACACATCTCTCAGTTCGTCAAACTACTAAAGTTTTCCAAGTACTAAAGTGTTATTTAGTGGAATATAAAATCCATAATTAAGAACGTTTCTTAGAATTTTTTTATACACTGCATATCATCTGATTCCCAATTTTAAAAACGGATTTTTCAAAAGGTTAACGCTTAGAAACGGCAACTATAATACTCGGCACAAAGCGAAATGCGTAATGGACGAATCCTAAACTTCAAACAAAGCCAGCACCGCTGACGGTTTAATAATGGTAAAAGTTGCGCCACAGTGTGACGTTTGATACCTTTACATAATCACGAAGCATGCATAATATGAGATAGAGGTTACCCTTTGTTGAAATGTAGAAACGTTATTTTCTAGGTGTCTTTCTCTTGGCACTTATCCTGAAACCGTTAAACTTTGTTAACCGGAAAAGACTTCTATCAAATCTATAGAAGGGTTATTTAGGTCGGTTCCTCGTGAAAAAAGAATCATTGTTATTTATTGGATCTTTCAGAAAATACTTAGAAAATGACTCTAGTAGGCTATGTAATAGAGAAACGAATTTCCCGAGGTGAGGATGATAAATTTTGAAGCAATTCGAGCAACGAAGCTACTTTAATATATAGTGGTCTTGCGTTGCTAATTAAGTGAAGACGTCTCATATAATCTTAGGGACTTTGTTTAACGGAGTAAGTCACATTGTTTTCGTTAGCGAGGTCGCCTAAGGTTACATTGCAAATAACACGTTTAGGACCGCCTTCCATTTTCATCAGGAAATTATATGAACCAGCGACCGTCTCAATCTCTACTAAATTGCGCTAGGTGATTTACACTTTTTCCTTTCAACCCACGGATTCACCCACCTATTCGCCTATTGTACTCAATGTGTTTATAATATCAATCTATTCAAATATATTAAAAAACCCGTTTGCCGGATGTAAATTTTAAAAATTGGTTTGTCATCAATTTTGAAAGTTGATTAACGTAATAATTTTAAATTAGAATTACACGATTCGTTTTCGAAAAATGATCTATTTTATTTGAAACAGTTTCTTATGCAGACTTAAAAACTTTTCAACCCGCTCTACAAAAAAATCAAATTTCTTATTTAATATTAATACTGTATAATAATAATATTTACTGTTCAAACAAAGAAAAAAGCAAATGTGTTTCAAACAAAATGTAAATTTAATTCAGCAAGTAGTTTGGATTATATAAATGATAATTTACAGGTCGTGAGATCATTAATTAACAGTCTCTAAATACCACACATAATTAAATAATGTATAACATTTACTATAAATTAAACATACAAATACACTAAACTAAATAAATATAATAATACTCTTTATTATTTTTATCCTGTCATATTTGTAATAAAATACTAGCTATTTATCATTGTATAAGCATTATGTAAATAGAAATAAAAAATATGAATAATAAATAAAATAATACGTAAAAGTTAAATTTAAGTACTGAGGAAAAGAGATAATTAACAAAGGCTACAAAACACTTACAAGGAGACGGCCAGGTTGATGATGGGTTAAGGATTTGGACTAAACTTTTTTTCGTGATTCAAAAGTCAAAAATATCGGACAGGTCCTCACTCCTGCGAATAGGTCCTGGTTTCGTCAAAAAACTGTTGAAAGTTGAAATTCTATAGCATTTTTTTATGTAGATTGCAAGGAAAATGTGCTTAAATATATCAAATTTTATCAATAATCAAAACATTTCTAAAAACCAAATATTTTTCAAGTAAATCAGATCTTAATTTCTTTTCACAAAACTAATATAAAATTTGGGGACCGCGGTAGCCGAATGGTTAGCGTGAGAGACTCTCGGCTTGTAAACCCGTGGTCGTGTGTTCAACTCCCGCAGTCACCTCAACGAACATTTTTTACGATACCCTTCCCCCCAATATGAATGCCCATAGTATATTGTCTGACATTGGCTAATATGCTTAGTATATATATACTATATATATACTATATATATATATTATATACACACACAAGCAATAATGGCACAAGTACACAGAAGGCAAACACTTTGAGCCCTAAAGATGATTTCAATAAAGATCAAAACGTTGGCACGATAAAGAAAATGTTTTTCTGAAACCAACATTACACCAGACCGCATCTCACGATATATATAATTTTATTTTAGCATCTGAAGAGATCCATGAATACATTTTTTTATTTGAATTTAAATTTATCAATTTTTTGATTCCTCATTTTTTTTTCGATTTTTGACAAGTCGTTATCGGAATATCTGAATGAATCGGCTCTAATTCATTAACGGAAACTAAAAAGATTCTAAAGTCAAACATGCTATTTCAAAGCAGAAGAATGTAGCTTTTTAACGATGTATCATAAAAATATAAAATGATTTCTACAAAATACACAAAATGACAAAGTTATTTATCAGAAAATAATTTCTGTAAAACGAATTTGCAACCACCAAAATCGTTTTACTGGCTTTTGAGAAAAATTATGACAGAGCATGTACTAGGAATGTTAGTCGTAATTATTAGTCAAAAATTTATTATACCGATTTCCGTGAAGGTAGGTTTTAAACGTTTTATAACGCTAGAATTCAATTTAAAATTTTCAATTTAAATCTAGATTTTGATCATTCCTTGATCTACTTTAATTACAGAACGTTTGTTAAAATATGCAAAACTAGCAGAGGTTGGTTGATTTATCTTTTAAATCATTCCAGATTAGAAAATCCTGCGTCGTTTCCTTAGAATATTTTTGTTTTTGTGGTAAACAACGATGAATACACGACAAATTCTATTTATTTTATTCTAAAAATAACAATTTATGATCAGTATATTTTTATTTTTAGTGTAATCCGTATAAAAATGCAGTAAAATGTTATTTTCACCTAGTAGCTTTAGGCAAGTAGAATAATAAAATGAAAATAGTAAAAAATATAAAATTCTAACTTTTAAAAAAAGTTGCTGAAACAAGGGCCAAGGAAAAACAAGATGTGGCGGAAACGTGTCCGATATTTTGGAGTGTAGAATCACCAAAAAATTTAGTTCAAATCCTTGACCCATCAACCTGGTCGTCCTCTTGTTAGTTAAATTTATTTAGTATTAGTTTTCCATACGTCCATGCATGATATTTTAGAATAATTAACCTGTGATTAAATCTCATTCCTTGAGCAACTTATTAACTGGCTAATAATTGCCTTCTTTTGCCGACCACAGACCAGAGATTTGTGGAGAAGATGGAACATTTTCCTTTACCTCAAAGTTCTGTTACGTGAGGAGATCTTATGTCTTATACTGAATTCCTCCTTAGTTTTAGAATCCAATGCCACGCTGTATACCTCTTGTTTGGATTTTGGGCCCCAACTAACTCCGTGATAAAGCATCCTATATATACGATGTCGATGGAAAGCCTTTTCTAAGTTGCTGACTTTAATCTTTCTGTCTTTTCAATTAGATGTATTTAAGTTGGAGTGTAGTTTTTTTAGGAGACAGTTTGTATTTAATAACCCAGAACATTCCCCTTCTCCACGAATTCCTCCAATCCCCACACTTGCGCATCATAACATAGTAATGAATGTGAGACGGCGAGAAGAGAGATGAAATGAATTAAGTTTACCGAAAAATTTTGAGTTGAAAAACTCTTTTGACTTGTCAGCCATCTGAGCTTTTATGAAGACAGCGGAGTTTTGTTTATTCGGGGCTAAACTTTTAGAATATTTTTTCTAAACTTTTCACGTTATGGGAGCTCTGCTGTAAGAGATAGTGTGCCGTCTTTTTAAGCCATTAACTCAAACGTGACATTTACATTAAAAGATGGCAGCCGAAGAAGAAATAACAGAAAAGTTTTAATTAGTAGAAGTATCCTATGCAATTAGGACGGGGAACCGACTAGATAGGGAAGGAAGCCTTGATTTTTTTTTTCGTTTTTTTACACTTTCTCACCCCTCGGCAGCGTGGGAGAAACGTTGAAGTCAGGTTTAAAAAAAAAAGTAAGGTCGCTTAGCTACGTGATCGGAGTGTTTGAGTCAGCTAATTCGCTACCGGGTTTCACCTGGGAGTTATCCACATTAAATGAAAACGCTGTTTAACGCAGGGGGCTGTAAAGAAAATAAACATAAACATCAAAGTTTCTAATTCTTCTAATTAGCTTCAAAGTTTAAATTATTCAACACTGCTGCCCAATGCAATATTAATGTTATCAAGGTAAAATAATAAAATTATTATGATGTTTGTTTATCGATTAGCAGATAATTAATGTAGGGTTCCAATTTTTGTTGAGGTCATTAGCCGGGTGAAAAAAACAATAAGACTAATTGTTGGGTTCACCAAGCTTTCGGCACTTTTTACTGCCATCATCAGGGCCTATTGTATTACAAACTAAAATGTATACACATTAACATACAATTAACAATTAATTTAATAAAATGCTATACATACCCAAGAATGAAAAAGAAATTATTAACATGGAAAAATATTGTAAAAGCGTTTTGGGTTTAAGGTTATGAAGCACATGGCCAGCATATTACATATCTGACGGTGAAAAATAGACCTCTATATAAAATCATAAGAAATTATTAACGTACAATATTTTGTTTGACAGTAAAAACGATAATTTATAATGAAGTAAAATAATACCTCGCTAAAAAAAATCCGTATGACTAGAGGTCCAATCATTTTTTCCTCTGAATAACAATTTTTGTGATCATCATTATCATTTGTGATCACAGGGAATATATTTATAACTAAAATTAAAGCTATTTTCAAAAAACTATATATAAAAGATTAAAATTAATCTGAGAGAGCGACGAACTTGGTCGCCACCGGTTGGACTGCTATGATTAGTGAAGATTACCAAGCTCTGTTTGCCTTCGATTGTGCGCCCTCTAACGGTCCCATCCTTTTTCCGTTTTTTATAAACTTCTATCATTCCTGCCAATGCTGAGATGGAATTCAGTCTGTCACTCAGAAAGTTCTGGGTTACAATATGTACCTTTTTTCAATGGAAGCCTCCTCTCAAAACGAACTTCTCGACTTGAAAAATGTCTTCTATTGCACAAATGGATAACCCTGGCTATCTTTTTATTCTGTAATCTCTAATCTGTGCTGGTTCATTCTAACATTGTTTTTTTGCTTAGTTTGACTGACATATTGAACGCTGCAACCACCACAGGACACCCTATAAATCACATTATACTGGGAGTCAATAGGGTTTAGACTACATAGATTATTTCTATAATTTATAAACAATATTTTTTCACCTATCTAATGAACTCTAGAAACATTGGAACCTTACATAAGATTTGTTTGTTTTTCTATCAAGCTTGGAGTATAATTTCGATTTTGGCGTAAAAGAATGTAGAGCAAAAATATGAAGGTTCCGTTTGTTTATTAAATTTTGTGAGGAATTCGATTTTAATATCCCAAGTGAAATGAATATTTGGAAACGTTTTCCCTTAGCCAAATCCCTTCAGTCACAGACAAAACATTCGTTCTCTAACAACCGACCTGACAAGCGCAGACTTTTAATCCACCTTATTCTTACATTGTACGAGTCTAATTTGTCGATTTCGATTTACCTTAGCTGTATTTTTCTCTCTGTACAAACTAAATTCCGTATTATTGATTTCGTATACAATTTGTTTATTTTGTTCACATTTTCCTTCATTTTATTGTTAATGTTTTTCTGAGATCTTTTTTCACGGAATTTCATAATGCCACGCAAAATGTCAGAATCAAAACATTCCTAAAATATAATATTAATCTTCATTTATTGAAAAGGATTTGTTTATTAAATGTGACATCTTAAAATCAGAGTTTCCCGTCATTTGCGGAATCTGTTCAGTAAATAACAAAAGCATTTTTCTCGAAGCTTCCTTAACGGCGCTTAAGACCGACAGTTACGTAACACTCACGAGCCGTGCTGGTTTAGCCTATTTAAAAAGTTTAATAAATATTTGCCTTCTCATTTACTCACTTGATTTACGTTATTTGAGGATAAAGTGGGGAACACACTTACCCTATGCAACGCTATGCGACGCTACCCGATGTCCAATTTGCCATAAAATTGAATTGCCGCCTGCACATGTACCCGATGCCACGCAACGCTACGCTACTCTACTCACTGCGGGTCTAGAATCGCTATTCTAGTCGGGTAGAATCAAATACGCCCAAAAACATAACAACCGGTCACTCATATTTTTATCTAAACTACATGTCTTATTGTCTTTATCTTAATTACAATATACTTATTTTAATATAAACCAAATTAAGCGAGATCAAAAATTCATTAATTTTTATTTTAAATAGAAATAGAATTACGAAGACTCCTAGGAGGCAAACGTGCAAAAAAGGTAACATAAAGATAAAATTATCATTTAACGTAGTAAACGTTTTATTTACCTAATTACTAGTAATGAAGGGAACTAGAACCTTGGTGCCTAAGCGAATTCGAGGTTGGGTTCTAGTCGGGCACCATTGAATTCTTTGGTAATTTCAACGCCCTTCGTTCCCTAAAACTAGTGATTCTCATACTCACTCATTCAATAACTACATACATATAATCAAACCCAATCACACATGCATATCCTCTGTCCATAATTCGGGTTGGAGGGTACTCGATATTCCGCTCGGACCCGGTTTAGCGGAGCAGCGGTGGAGCCTTGAAATAATATGCTGTACCACCGCCCAGCATACTCCTATTCTAACATAAATCTAAACTTTAACCTATGAAATAAATACCCCACTACGGACAACCCAATATCCCAGTATCTCTTAAAACACGAAAAAGTTATGCCTTAAACTCGCTGCCATGCTCGAGCATTCTTCTATAATCCGGCGGTATTCCATTTCGGTCCCTACACTGGGTCAAGCTGCGACACCCCTCCGATATGTGCGACACCGTGAGTCTGTAATCTTCATGCTGGGCACCTAGTGCGACTCTCGCCAACCAACACGTACCCATGAGTCGCGCGTGACTGACCAATCCGCAAGCGGGTTTTTATTTATAAAAAAATTAATTTTAATAATTTGATCGAAAATTGATCAAATATTAGTTTTTGATATAATTAATTTAAGTAACAATTGATAACATTGATTACTTATAAAATTTAACTAAAATTTATTACAAGATTTTGCTTATAAAACAACGTAATACTAACAATGTATGTCATGGATTTTCTTATAATATTTAACTATCTATTACGTACCATTTATTAAATAGTTTTGTTCATAAAATTTAACTAACATTTTATTACATGATGAAGCTCATAAAATTACATTTTTATCGAGTAGTGTTAGAACCGGACACTTATATATTTTGCAGTTTAATACTAATTATATGTATGTAATTTTGCCATTATATTAATTACAACATTCTTATTTTAATGTAAACCGAATTAAACAAAATCGAAAATTCATGAGTTTTTATAAGAATTATTGAATTATGATGGTTAGGCAGAAAATTGATCCAAACACTGGAATAATATTATTTAAATCAGTTAAATTTAACTAACAATTTATCCCACGGTTCTACTCAGAATAATGCATTAAGAACAAAAGAGGCGTTGCGATTATTGTCATCATGCTGTACGTGGCGTGCGATTGACGTCGCATAAGTGTGCACTCCCTCCCAAAATGTGACAAGGTGTCGGGTAGCATCCCATGACGTTGCACCGGGTGTGTTCCTGGCTTAAGGAATGCAGCCCATAATGAAATATTTCGTTACCAAGATGAGGACTTTTCATTTAGGATTCATCAAGATTGGACAAGTTGTCAAAACTTGTAAATAAAAGCAAAATTTTGGAATATTTTAGAAGCCGTTAATTGCTGGTATCTGTTAAGTTGTTACATTAGACTGATATCAATAGCTCGTTTATTATTTTTGTGTGGTGATTAGTGACCGTAAATTGATAATTATTTAGAAACGGTGAGACGCGGTCTGATGTGATGTAGTTTTCAGAAAAGGATTTTCTTTATCGTGCCGACGTTTCGATCTTTATTGAGATCATCTTCAGAGCCTGGGATTTAGAAATATAAATAAAGATGACAATAAAGACGACCCAAGCCTTGACCAACAGAAGCCGGGTGGGTAAGAGATCTACAATCCCATAATGCGGCTCACGAGGAAATGAATTCATCCTCGGCATGAAAAAGAAAATGTTTTTTAACTTCATCACAGCATCTCACAATTTCTAAATATTTATTATTTTTGTTTATTACGATTTGTAATTTGGGTTAGAATATGTAATTTGATGATACATCGATATATTTACAAACATTTACATATTTAATTTGAGGAAAGCAAATAATCTCTTCTCCAACCCACTTTCGTCAATTAAACTTCACTTGCCTACTACTCGGGAAGGATATTTCGGGGCCATTTCCTCGTGAGCCGCATTATGGGATTGTAGATCTCTTACCCACCCGGCTTCTGTTGGTCAAGGCTTGGGTAAGACTACTAGGGTGATGGGAGAGATTAATGTAGAACATGGTAAAGTTTTTGCAAATTAATTTTTGTATAAATTGGATTTCAACGCCGTTGGATATTGGCAAGTTTAGCGGTTCCCCACGGTTATATTCCGTATGTCCTAATTGGTCAATGTTTGTTTTTGGATTGTCGTCCTATAAGTTTATACTGCTTATGCTGATTCTGCACATTTGCTCTACGTAGAACTCAAGGAAAATTACGAAGTCGGATTTGGGGATAGAACATTGTTGTAGTATATTCTGAGAGATTTGCTTCCGAGCGTAATCAAACTTACATTCATACTTCATTTTCCATTCTCAACAACAATTTACTATACATTTGATGTCTCTAACGTCTATAACTAAATAAACTTGATTAAACTCTACAAACCACAATGACAACTAGATAATAAATGATTAGAAGAATTTTCAAGCAGTATGTAACCTTAGTAATGTGGTATACGACCAATTGGAGCTTGGCAAACGTTGTGAATCAACGCTGATCAATAACTCCGAATTATAGCTAATCCCAAGTTGACTTTCGTGGCCAACAGTTATTTGATAACAATAATCGGAATACATAACAAAATAAATTAATTCGTTATTTTCCAAAGGTTTTTCTCTACTTAATTAGAATAAACCATGTTAACCATGTAAATAACTACTTTATTAACTAGATTGTGAATCGCTCAACTGTTTAGCAAAACATTAACAATAATTATAAGTCGGCCATTAAGAAATTTCTTAACGCTAATCTTTGAAATGATTCTCGTCTTTTGATTTAAAAATTCCTTCATACAATAAAATAATGTACTTCTATTTTATATTATTGAACCAGATTCAATTTTAATTACGAAAAATTTAAGGAGTTGGATAGCAACTTGCTTGGGCTAATTTTTAATGTCAACAAAGTTTATGAGGGGGAGGGTCGGTGGCCGCAAGGTTTCGTCTTTGACACGGCACTCATCACTGTAAGGTAAAGGTCCCGGGTTCGAACCCGACCCCCCCCCCCTTTACAGATTTGCTTTTTTCACACCACACCGGCACCCTGAGGGTTTATATGAACTCCCCTGTTGTGAACCCTCGTAAAAAAGTGTTTATGTAAAAAAATTCTATTTAATGCTGGATTAAGTGTTTACTTGAAAGCAAAATTTCCTCCTTCGAGACAAAGCATTTGTTAGATGCTTTAAAAAAATATTACAGTTATTTTCTAAACCCTTCACATGGTTATCTTAATAAAAGTGCCTTAAAGCACAATAAAATAATATTATCGCTAAGATTAAAATTAAAAATCAATAAACCTGCTTTCATTTTAGCTAAAATCTTTTAACCTCTCTTCCTTAAAAGACCGATCCCGATACCACTATGGAAATGGAAATCCCAACCCATAAGAGTTGACCAATTAAGTTTTCTACTAATAAATCATTATGTAAGGTTGAGATAAAAAAGTCATTGGTAAGAGCAGGATTCGAACCTTTGGCTAAGTACGCCGCTCCTCTACCACTTGCACTATCGTTTCTTCGATCCACTCAAACACTACTTCTCACCTCATCCCACATTTCGAATTTTCCCTCCTTTTGGTCGTTTTTCAAATGTCGTTTTTATTTCAACCAATACATTAAATAAAGATTAATTAAATGTGTGGTAATTAGACAACAGACTCTCGAAACGACACGCAAGATTGGCACAATTACACAGAAGACAAGCATTCAGAAATTGTGAGATGCTGCGATGAAGTTAAAAAAGCATTTTCTTTTTCAAGCCGAGGTTTCGATCTTTATTTATATTTGTAAATCCCATGCTCTGAAGATGATTTCAGAAAATATAGAAACGTGGCACGATAAAGAAAATGTTTTTCTGAAACCTACATCACACCAGACCGCATCTCACGATTCCTACATAAATATCAAGTAATTGAAAAAAGTAATTGGTCAATTGGACCACGAACTCTAATGGATTTAATAATTAAAATCAAGTATATCTTCACAAAAGCCCTCCGTGTCCCCTTGAGAAGTCGCTGAGAATCGAATCCTGATTACGATGGAAAATTGGAAGGTGTGAGGAGGTGGGAAGTAGTGTCCGAGCGAGTGGATCCCGATAGCCGAAATGGTTAGAGCAGTGGGTTCTAATCCCGCTCGTGGCACTGACTTCTTTCTCTCAACCAAGAACTTACAGAACAAGAATAATTAATTGAAAGAAGTAACTTGGTTAATTGACCCCTAAAACATAAATGGATTAATTTTGCTCAAAGAAAAATAAAATATAGATGCTAGGGAATGTAAATACTAAAAAATGCACTAAATCCCTATTAATTTTTGCGCAGCTTATTTATGTAACTTACGAATGTTTTTCCCCCAAAACACCGGCACCCCGAGTGTTCTAATTTCCTCATAGTTCAAATACCTTCTTTAAAAAAAATTATTGCTATGTGCTGAGGGATTAGTTTCCAAGAAAAAATTCTGTCGTTAGGTAATTGGTTTTATTTTGTAAATATCTTTTGTAATAATATGAATATTATTATTATGTTGATTTGTAAAATGGAATAAAGGCACAACCTATTAAAAAGATTTATGGACAAAAGTACGGCGTTTAGACTAGGCTAAACCGCCAATACCGTTCGGTCTTGCCGAACTGTATAACTAGTAATTTTTCATTTTAACGGATGTAGGTGTAAACGTTACAAATGAACATTTTTCAAAAACACTAACAACGAGAGTTTACTAAGACTGTCGATGAAACACCCTCATTAAAAAATGTCGAGAGTTGCCTCGAAATTAGCGAGAAATACATCCTTCAAACCAGGGATCTCATTGGCAGGGAATTCCGATTCCTGGGTGACAATGGTAGACTTCATAGAAGCAGAGTTGTTAATAAGTGTTTCAAAAACCTGAAAATTTTCCATCTGCCCTTTCCCCACGCATTGCAGAGACGGCTTTTCGAACACCATCCGCCGCGAGTTGACCTGCAACAACTAAGCTCATCGTAGCATCTATGGAGTGAAATTCCTTATAAAATTAGTGACATCATTATTAACAATATGTCTAACGGGTCATACAGATTTTAGCTAACAGAAGACATACATGGTAGAAATTATTTAAAAAATGTATTGTGTCCAATAAAAAAAAATACGGAATTAAAAATTTTATATTTTTTTAAATCCCTTAACTAAAGTTTCCTTCACTGAAAAACATAATAAATTCCAATAAATCTGTAATAAGAATAAAGCAAAGCGCTATGGAAAGTAAATACTATATAATTGTCAATATCCCTATTTTTGAGCAGTTTTTGTCTTTTTATAATTTTTGTATTGAAAAATTCAATGCTTTTAATTATACAATATATTGTTATGTTTATTTATGTACCCATATTGTATAATTTTGTAATTCTGTGCAATTTTTTCATCAGTAGTATTTTTCCTATTTTTTAACTATTTTAGTAAGTAGGTTTGTTAAATCTAATTCTTTGATTTTGACATATTTCAGCATATCATTTAAATTAACTGTTTATTTTTCTTATAGAAGAGTATATTATTGGTTGAATTTAAAAACCTAGTGTCCAGAGCGGGATTCGAACACATGACCTTCAGCTCAATACATCGAATCGAGAAGTCACGAAAACTAAATTGGGTAGAGCAGCGGCGAATTAAGATCTTCGGTTCCAATCGCCCTCGTGACACACATGATCTTATATAAAAGTTAATTTATAATATAACAATGCAATAAACGGAGCAAAAGGAAAGAAAAAAGGTTTATCCGTAATATATCGGGAAAAAAAGAATGGCTTGTTATGACATTCTTATATAACTTTATGAAATTTAGTTCAATCGGATGGTTTGCCCGTTGTCCGGTCGAAACATACGGTCACGTATTTCAAAGCATAATAAATATAAAAGATCAAACGGCTAATCTTTTTATACTTCTTTCGTCAAATCAGTCGTGCGACCCAAATCAGGCTTTTATCCCCAAAATGAAATTACATATAGAAAGGAAATTAACTGGGCGTTGAAGTAGGAGAGAAGTTGAAAGAGTTAAAGGTTGTGTATGAGATGTGAAGTGGAGCGGAGAGCTATTGGAAACCAATCTAGGAGAACGCGGTGGCTCTCTTTTTCTGGAAACCTCGCGATTCTCCACCCGGCCTGGGCCCAAGGAAAACGCTTTTCTCCTCTTTCCCTCCACCGCCCCCCCCGCCGCCAACTTCTATCCCATACTAGGTATTAGCTCGGAATTTATCAACTTTGCCAAAGCTAAGCCCACCCCGCCACTTCTAGCCCCAAATAACATATGTGAAAATTGCTTTATAGGAGCAAATCACCCTTCAGGATCAACAATTTCAGTCGATATTGTGAAAATATTGAACGGGTTTTTTATCCACACTTTTCGGTCGACCAGTAGAATTGATATATAAATATTAAAGAAATTTAAGTCTAAACTTATAAACAGTGAAACTTCCATGCCCACAATACTTACAATCTTACAAAGGTTTTCGCTGTTGGGAAAAGAATGAAGAAAATATTTAGCATTACAAGATTAATAAAAAATATATAAATTCATGTTTACATGCAGTTTACTTCAAATTTACGAGTGACCACATTTATTTTTCAAATGTAAAATGTGAATTTTCATACGTTAAAATTATCCCGAAGCCGCAGAAAAATTTAAGCACCTTATCGTCCTATTAATTTCTTACCTAATTAATTATTCAATAAATTAATTTACAAAAGATTATCTATATTGTTCCATCAAATATCCTACCAGGCCATCAATTTGGCATTCGAACCCATCATGCCAGTGCTCATGGCCTTCAGAGATTTACAGATTTCGTTATTTTATGTCGACTGGAGTGTTTCTAAATGTTTTTCAGGCCTTCGACAAATATGGCATGAGTGATTATTATAGAAATTAAAATTATTTTTATCCCAGGCCTGTTATCTGATTATACAAACAAACCTTAAAGAGAAATATTTCACAGTAACCCAATGATTGGAGAATTCTGAGATGGAAGAAGAGCTTGAAGGTGTACCACGAGGGTCAGTAATCGCTCCACTCCTGTTCACAATTTTTACTTCTCCTCTCCCGCAAATGAGAATACACTTTCCGCCATATTAACAAGTCATCCCTCATCTACACAAACTTCACTTATGTTACAAAACCACATCAATAATTGAAAAATGGAGTAATCATTGGGAAACAAAGTTTAATCCCTCAAAGTCACAAAAATCACTTTTACACTCTGGAGATTTGTCCAAGCATATATTTATACGGCAAACCTGTTCCTCTATCCGATAAAGTTAAATAATTAGGACTTCCATTTGATAGAAGAAAATACATGAAAAATGAAAATTCATTGATATGATTTGAGTGTGAAGTGACATTTCTATCGGGATGGGGAGTAAAAACTGCGGAAAGTAGATGACCCTTCGGCGTTTGACCTGGCCCAGGTACCGTCGGGAATTCTAACTGGAGAAAGAAGTTAGTAGTGTTTGGTAACCTTCCTCGTAGCTAGTCAAAAGGTCTAGTTTTGTGTGGATAAAGACTCAAGGTATGACTGGAACTGGGATAAACGGTATTTGGATAATTCGAGTTTCGAAATATAAGTGAGACAAAAATAAGTTTATAAATATTTGTACATTTCATACATTTAAAAATCCATAAACATGAGTGAAAATAGTCAGATTGTCTGTACGTTCTGCGGAGTGATGAGAACCTGTACTTATTACTGACCATTTTGGACTGGCTATCCTCTCTGGGTTGGTCTAGTTTCACCGTTCTTCGATGTTGAATCGGGTGAATTTGGGTCAAGTAGGCTTACTTTTTGTTCCATTCGGTCCTTGTAATCGTCTGTCTCTTTTTCCTTTTATTTTCAGTATAGTAAATGATATATGTAAATTATTGTTAATCTGTTGTGTACTCTTGGGTTTCTTAGCGTTGAATATGTTAAGTACGTATACATCCCAAATTTTATATATGTTCAGTTTTTGTTCTTCGTGGAGTATTTTTATGCATGTCTGTATTGTTGATGTTTCATGATGATTTTCTGTGAGGTGACTGACGTAGTCTAATTTTCCGTCATTTTTCCTAAACAATTTTATGTGCTGTTCGTATATTTCTTTTATTTTTCATCCTGTTTGTCTCGACATTATTTTCAAATGAGTTAATTTTGCCTTTGTCGTTTTCCGATTGTTTCTGGTCTTCTGAGCTATTTTAAATTTTAATTTGTAACATACATAGGTAGGTGTCTTATAGATTTTAATTTTTGTTTACTTCATTATTTTAGTTTATTTTGTTAATCATTCGATTGATTTGCATGCTTGACCATGCAAGGGGAGACTTATCGTTATACGATTTTGTGCCTTCACCCATGGCATCGGCTGCTTTGAATAAAAAGTGTTCTTGCGGTTCATACTTGGCGCGCGTAAATACGATATTCGAAACCCTCGAACACACCACAAATTGAACAACTTGGGGTGGGTCTGAGACTTATCTTGCGAACATAACGCCAGGAAATACCATGGTTAGCTCTTATTCTAATAATTGTAGGAAAATATCTTTTGCTTCCCCTTGCACAATCACTGAGCCAGTGCTTATATCTCCGTTTAGGGCAGAACAACCGATAAAGTACGCCAGTTTGAGAACAATCAAAACTATCTTAACATTTTATCTTAATTTTTGATCTAAACCTGTTATGCGCGTCTTTATTATTGCGTTTATCAACTGTTTCATTTAAATCTTCCCCTTAAGCAGTCATAGTAAAATATACTTGCCAATTCATTTTAACTCAAATAAGCACTGCACGAGATTAATAGGTGTATTTGAAAACTTGCAATTCATCCTAAAGTTTGAGACTTGTATAAACTTTGCAAAATACATATTTTTAGCATCTATGAATTTACGGTATTATATAGCCTTATAAAGAACATAAAAAATATTTTGTTCTCCTCAAAACGTCACAACACATTTTCATCCAAGATGAATCAGAAAACGAATCGTATATGTACATCAGCTTTTAATGTTTTTGAGCCAAGTGAGGCGGGAAGTTGGACTAACCATCCAAAAGGCCACAGTTTGCTTTATTTAATTGTAATCCAATTGAAATTTTTGAATGAATTATTTGGCTAAATTCTGAATATACGTGGGACTATCACAAGGAAGATGTCCACCAAGAGGCCTTTTGCCAATAAGGAATTTCTCAGTCAAAAACTTAATTTGTCAAAAGACGAACTTGCTTTACTGAAAAGCCTCTATATATTGGGCTGTAAAATATATGCCTTTTCAAATTGTTTCCCGTTTAAGTAAAGCATTCAGTTTTAACAAACTGTATATGTTTTGAAGCATTTGGAATCAATTTAAGCTATATTTATTGTGCATATTTGTGCATACATTGCCATTTTATATATCCGGCATATCGGTATTTCGCACGTAATGTTTCTGAGCAGGCAAAAAAGTACTTCTATGAAAAAGGGCTACGAGCTTCCAGACTTCCGTTTCCAAGTCATGAACGAGTTTCTGTTTGTCCAGTTGCTACTCCACCGCTTGCCGCAAACATACAGTCGTCTTTGCATCTCTTGGAAAAAATGGAGAAAGCTGTTGTACTTATACCACTGTAAACTTCTGCTTTTCCTACCATCACACAGCCTCTCATACGTTTTTCATCGTGAAACATTATTTGTGTGTTGTGAACTGTCTACTTCTAAAGTGCCGAAAGTCATCGCAAAGGCGAAAGATCTTGTTCAAAAGTACGTGTGCGAGTGTTCAAGTGAGACTTTTATGGAGACGTTTTATACTGTGTTTGTTGTTATAATCCTGTATCCACACCTGCACGAACACAGCACATAAAACATCAAGACATCGAAATACAAAGAAAATAAAAGTTTCAAACTTTTGTGACACAAGCTGCCAGAAGTGCTGGGTCTGAAATGTCGGGCTTCGATACGTGTTTTAGTTAGAGCTGACAAACCCATCCAGAAACTAAGCCACCCTGAAATCAATGTTTTGTTTTGTTGTTTTTAGAAATACACAGAGAAATCCATTCCCAACCCTCAGGAAATCCCACTTGGATCTCATATACATTGACGCACTCCATAAAATTAGAGACTTCATCGATATAATTTAATTTTAATCTACAATGTCTAGCATTGTATAAATTCATGTTGTTCCTACATGTATTTGCAAAATTGGAAAAATGTTTTTAAATCCCAGGTTTTGAAGATGATCTCAACAAAGATCGAAACGTTGGCACGATAAAGAAAATGGTTTTCTAAAACTACGTCACACCTGGTACACAGCAACACTTTTTTTTTTGGTAATACAGCTCATAAAGACACCAAAACCCAAAGAAAACACAAGTTAGTACGTCAAAGTTTCAATAAACTTTTGTGGCACAAATTGTCATAAGTGCTGGGTCTGGAAAGTCAGGTTTTGATAGCGATTTATGCTCGTGTTTTTGTTAGAGCTGACATTGACATACCCTTTTTTGAACAAAAAAACACAGAAAATCATTCCCCACGAAAATACCCTCAGTAAATCTTACCTGATCCTATATACAATGAAGCACTCAATAAAATCATAGACTTCATCGAAAATGGATCGGTCTGGGTCTCGATTTGCGACGAAGAATGTTAAAGGCAGATATGTAATCAGCGTAATCATAGGAAAAATCTCCGCAGATTCACCTTCACAACCTTTCTTCCTGGATTGTGAGATACTAGAAAAATATAATCAGGCCACCATTGGCAGACATTTTAATGAATGTATGTGACTTTTTCGGCAGATCGGGGTTTAACATGACAATGAATTCTTTTTATAATTTTACTTAGTGGTAGTTTTCACATAGTTTTAGTTTCAAATTGCATTTTTACCAAATATATTTACATATATGTGCATATTTGTCTGTTTTTATTGCATACAGATCGAAGCCCTACCTATAACACATAGTTAGAAAGTCCCCCTTTGTAAGTTTAAATTTTAAGGATTCAGTTCTTTCAGATTGTGGTTTATGCCGTAATCATAAAGAAAAAATCATCATACATACTCACATTTCATGTAATGCATAATGATAGACTATGAATCAAATCAAATAAGGCATTAATTAATTTAAAAACCCAGGACGACAAAAAGGTAATTAAAAAACTAAAACAAGCAGGCAGGAACTTTAAAATAGGGCTTGTATTGTTATTAATAACAACTGAGTATTACAAACAAAAAATTTTCAACAGTAAAACATAGACTAAAAAATATACAACTAAGTATTTCATAATAATCAATATTTTAAAATTTAATTAAGCTTTTAACTTTGCTAGAGGATTTCATACGCAAAAAGAATTTTAATCGTCAACAAAACAACTTTTCTTTTTACTGTCGTCTACTGAATAATTATGATGAATAAACTTAAGCCATCAAAGGAGAAAAAAATTGATATTGTGCCAAAGTAGGGTGAATAACAAATTGAATAATTTAGAAGGTAAATAAAAATACTTTCAAACAAAAAAAGCAGCAAAATGCTAATCTATTGCATAATTACAACCATGTATTAAAATATTTAAAAGAAATATTTGTATAATTTAGTTAAGGAAAGGTGTGCAGGGGTACATAAGGCTATATGTATTAGCAGTCCACACAGGAGTAAAAACGAATTAGACCTTCCCCTCGTTCGACTGAAAGATGACCATGGGTCGTTCTATTTGGAAATTAGCAGCCTTTAGCAAGGACAGCCTTTGATGTAGAATTTACCTAAGAGGCCAGTGTGTACGTGTACCTTTTCATTGTCCCGACTTTGCGGGTAAACGTGGTCCTTCAGACCACTTAGTTTTGATGAAATCGTACTGGGCGTTCGGATCGATAAGCCCTAATATGTTATACTGATAGCCGGCTTTTACAAATAGTCGTTGACTCTTATTTATTAATCCAATAAAACCAAGAAGCGTTTCCTTCGAGTATTTGCCTAAGAGAGGTTTTCTCCTCCAATTTCAATCTAAACGGTAATGTAAGTTCAAATTAAACGGAATTGTAAATAGAGAGAGGCGGAGAATAAATTATTATGTCGATAGATAGAATGGTGATCCATTACTATTCTTAAACATTTGTCTTGGATCAAAATGTTTAATCAAAATTACATTCATCTATGAGGAATTCTACTATAACTATTTAATTAATTATTACAAATCTCGTAATAATTAATTATTCAAGCAATCATAAAGGAATTCATTTTTAATCTGATTTGGAGGAGATTTTGGTTAATGCGTTTTAAAAATCATTAGACAAATTATTATTAATTTTGTATAAATGCCAATACGACACGCAAGAATGGCACAATTTCACAGAAGGCAAACACGTTGAGCACTGAAGATGTTCTCAATAAAGATCGAAACGTTGGCACGATAAAAAAAATGTTTTTCTGAAACCTACATCAAACCAGGTTTTTAGTTGAAACAAAAAGACAGTGTCACGAGCGGGATTTGTACCCACGATCTTCGGCTCGATACGCCGCTGCTCTATTACTTTGATCCACTCAGGCACTAACTTCCCATCTCCTTTTTGACTTTTCTCTCCTTTTTTCTACGTTTCAAATGATGTGTAATCGATTTGGTTCTCGAATGATACGTAATAAAAGCTGAGAGTAAGTTTAAAAATTATAATTATAAAATATTTCCATTAATTTTATTAGGTTTCGTAGTCCGCTTGACCAAATAAATTCTTTTCAAATATAAAAAAATATCGTCAAAATAAAAAAGTCAAACTCACGACATCCAAGAGGTAGAGCAGCGGCGTGTTTAGCCAAAGTTCGAATCTCGCTCGTGACACTGTCCTTTTTATCTCAACCAAAATCTTAATTTCAAAATAATTTATTTCATCAAGCGTACCACGAAACATAATAATATTATTATTTTTATTTTACAATTACAATATTTTAAATTAATTAAGGTTTTTAATTGAGATAAAAAGTCAATGACACGAGCGGGATTCGAACACAAGATCTTCGGCTAGATACGCTGCTGCGTCAACACTTGAGCTATCGTGACCACGATCCACTCGGACACCAACTTCTCACCATCTCAATTTCACCTATTGAATTTTCCCTCCTTTTTGCTATTTTTCCAAATGTCATGTAATCGTGAGGTTGAGATGTGAAGTTGATTGCGAAGTTAGTGGGTTCGAATCCCGCTGGTGCCATTGACTTTTTATCTCAATTAAAAACCTTAATTAATTATAATATATTAATTGGTCAAGCGGACTACAAAATTTGTGAATTTAATAATTTTTAAAATTGCTCGCAGGTATTATTACGAATTGTTCAAATTTGAATATTTATTAAAATTTATGTTTATAATAAATGAGTATAGGTAAAACAAAATATAAGATAATATCCTAACTCGGTGAAAACAAGTGCAAAGTATTTTTGCTTCCTAAAGGAAAACAACTCAGATGGTCAATCATAATTTTCCCTAATCATCTGATCATTTCTCTCTCTCTCTCTCTCTCTCTCTCTCTCTCTCTCTCTCTCTCTCTCTCTC
>CM077108.1:12899080-12912505 GCA_039619505.1 Cimex hemipterus
ATATATATATATATATATATATATCTTTCTATCAATCTAGCCAACCGTCTATTTGATTCGTTTTTAATTTTCTCTATCATCTTTTAATCTTGATATTGTATAGAGATGCCCAAAGAACAAACTGCAAAACTTTTTATCGTTCGCATTCACCTGCGGATATTTTAATGTCCAGGACGGCCACCAATGCAGGATGACATTTATCGATTTCTTTGATGATTTAAAGCTTGATTTTTTTCCCCAGAGAGGGGAATCCATTTCATTTCGTATCCGTATAAGCTTTTTATCTTGGCTATTTATGCTCTCGTCCGTGCTCAGCGTGTCTACGCCTATATTAAGGCCATGGACCACGTCCGCACCAACCCACATTAGCCACCGTGCCTTACATTTTGTTTTTATTTCGACGAAACAGAGGAAACGGCCCGCATATCTCACCGTCCATTGTTCCCTTGTAAACCAGCGGCGAGATAAGTTTTATCTATGCTACAGTACGAAAGATATAGGAGGTTCGAGATAAAAAGATATCCGAGGATATCCTGTCAGCCGTGTTCCGTGATTTCCATTTACAAACATGTCTGCCGATACTTACAAATAACTCTTATTCAAACTAAAATAAACCAATATATAAAATTAAACCACTTCCGTTGTATAATTATGTGCATTAGACACACTTGTAATTATTGCACATGCTTACAGAAAATATTACAGAATTACTGACTTCGAAGTCAAATGATTTTAACAAAAATAGTTTTCCTGTCCTGATAGCGTTTTATAGCTAGCCTTCGCCTAAATACTCCGCTGCTCTACCACTTGAGCTATCGTGACTTGGATCCACTCGGACACTAATACTCGAGACGCTGACTTTTTTATATAAAGATACCTTATCTTATATAAAGATTAATTAATCTTTAGGTCAATCGGGTCACAAAATGAAGAATTAAATGAAGAAATAGATCACACGACATTTGAAAAATGGCAAAAAGGAGGGAAAATTCGAAAGATAGGATTGAGATTGGTGTCCGCGAGGATCGAAGGTATGTTAGCAGTGGTAGAGGAGTGGTGTATTGAAGAAAGGTCGTGGGTTCGAATCCCGCTCGTGATACTGACTTTTTATATCAACCGATACCTTACATAATGATTAACTAGACAATAGCATAAACATAAAATAAAACTGTTACATTTTCCCAAAAGGTTTTCTTGCCCATGGACTTTCAATAGTTTTCGAGTGTAATCTTCTTTGACAAAAACAACAGAGATTAGGTCTAAGATCCTTGAAATTGGCGGGCTGGAAAAGAAAAAATGCCAGGATTTGATTGAACATTCCGTGGTAGGTCCGGATTAGCCCGAAAGGGACATTTTCCTTTTTTTTTTTACTCAAAGTGACTTGGCAGAGGATGTAAGATAGGAATAAAATTCTCGTTAAAACTACCAGCAAAAGCAGTAAATCACGATGCAATTTATTTTAGTTCCTAAGAAAAAAAATGTTATTTGTAAAAATTTCTTGTAAATTCATAAATGATCTTAAAAAAATTATTTGTTAAAAAAATTTTTTTTGTACACTGGGCAGTAACGTTCTCGCTCGGCATGGTGACATGTGACTTTTCATAGTTTTTTACTTGTGAACTATCCACGTCTATACCTGCGCTACGGTGGAGTCCAATGGTCCATTGATCAAGGAACCGTTGCGTTCTATTAAAAGACTTGGAAATTTCTATTCACTAACGCAAACGTCTTTTCTTTGAATGCTGAATATAGTTAGTAGAGTTGGGTGTACTTGATGAAATTGGCTTGCCTTGGTAAGCGGGGTTCTCATAGATTTTTTTTAATTAAAGCTTTAAGTTGGTCTTTGCCCGCCTTAGTCTTTGTCTTATAGAGAAAAATCTTCTCTAATCTTGGCACCTAACTCTGGCACTCCCACACATCAGATTTATCTCTGTGCTTCCCGAAAATCTTTTCTTTTCCGTAAATGCACCATTATTTTTTAATTTTTCCCTGTCATTTTGTTTTATAGTATGGAGTCCGAAGCGAAATCCAGTAAAACTTAATTAATTATAAAAATTAATACAGTGGAAATCCGTTTATCCGGATTTGAACGGACCGGGACTTGTTCGGATGATCGAAAGTAAGGATAATCCGAAAATTTTTGATTTTATTATTATCGTGTCATAACGGGAAAAAACACACGGAAGTGAACTCTTTTATTCATATATCAAATAACATTTAAAGTAAGTTTTTATTTTTATTTAAGTCCGGACACGCGTTTCTCGAAAAATTTATACGTAAAAAAATACAAATAAAAATTGGAAAACATGTTTGGCTCATAATTTATCATGGCTCATACCTAACCGTTTTGTTTCATATAAAATAGCGCCAACGTTATCTTATCATATTCTTATTCAGCGTCACCCGGTATACAACATATCGACTATTTGAAATTTGGTATTCCACGTATTTTCATGCTAAAAATTAATATCCTTTTAAAAGTTAAAATGTTAGATGCCACTTAATGTCCGTACCGATTCCTGTCAGTTTACAGACGGATCAGAAACGGATGCACGGGAGCTGGAGTTCTCGGGATGAATCAGAAGAATTTAAACATGGGTTTCCAGTCTGAAACCAAAGCAATTAGACACTGTGCAAGAGAAATAAATAACCCAGGAACACAATCCATGAAGATAGCCGTTCTATCTGAGTCAGGGGGCAGATAAGGCCTTAGTATGGAGTTGTATATCTCTGGTCGCAGAAGTCAGTACCATTAACGAACTGTCTCTGGCATGGACCCCCGGGCATTCGGTACCACAGGAAATTAGAAAGTGGACACAAAAATAGATCCTTAATGAGTGGTGGAACCTGGTGGCGCAATATTCCAGGAAAAAGGGATGGGAAGGGCATTCAATCCGCACAGCAGGGATCACTGAAAGATAGCCTCAACAGAAACAGGATTTCGGTCGGACTCCTGACATTACGTTCCCGCATACTAATCCTCACCAGACTAGAGGATCCTTAGCGTCCGCACCTAGCCTATTCGGCCTTAACGGGCGTATCGATACTGTCGGATGAGAGCTGGCGCACCTCCGCATACCGCGAAATTGTGTTACCGCCGCAGCTTTGGTTTAGAGGCAGCTGAGCCCCGAAGGACCAAGACAACCTCGCTCTCCGCTTGTCCATTCCGAATGGTTGGGCCAACACTGTGCATCGGGTCGTATGCCGCGCGCTATCTAAGGGCTACCTAAGCTTAAGGTGCAGACAGAAAAACAACCACAGATACTGCCAAGAAGGAGAGGAAGAGACCGCAGAAGTTTTAAGTTTATTTGAGGTTTTATGATTTACTGAATCTAGAAAAGGAAAATCCGCAACTATGGTGTCGCAGGCATGGCTATGGAGGCTACAATATCACAAAAGATCTACTCAGTAAACGTTGTGACCACCTCTTTTATCCCTATCCCAAATGTATCCAATATATGTACGCTGTGTAGCCATAAAAACGTATTTTTTAACAATTTTACTTGAATAAAACATAAAATAAGTGAGTATTAAATGTGTTAATCAAAATTTTAGAAATTCAAATGAAGGTGATACGATAGGGTTAAAGAAAATTCAAGGAGCATCGTAATTAAAAATGTCATCCGCATACTCTTTGATCAAAGAGGGTAAGACACACTTCCCTTGGCGATATTAAATTTTAAATACATAGAAAAATATTATTCTAGTATTGTGAGAGAAAAAATACGAGTGATATAGTGCTTTTGTTTTAGAGTAATACTAATATTTTTAAGCGTGGAACTTTGGTTGATACATAGGTTTTTCAAAGTTTGGTCTTAATATTTACGTGAACCTTTTTTTTTCTTAAACCCCGACTCAAATCTGTTGTATAGTAGTATTTTAAAAATTAGACAGTTTCCCTGTGTTTTTAAAATTGAGTTGAAATATTTTTATTTTGAGAAAAAATGTAAATAGGCGGAGTCTTTTTTAAAATCATGTGTTTATTGTTAAAACAATGGCATTTGTGTGCTCTACAGAAATTATTTATATCACAATAGTTATTTCAGTTCTAGGGCGAACCTTTCTTTCGTTGTCCGAACCCCACAGCATAGAATTAAACAAGTACCCGAGTACGTATCCTGTATGGAGCAGAATGTAAAAAGAAATAAAGAATAAAATTCTCACTGGTAAGTTCATTTTTTCTAATATGTAATACGACCATTCTCCAGTGCACCAATGAACTAAGTGCGTCCAGAAGACGTACGCAATGAAAAAGGAAAAAATCCCAATAAAACTTGCAGTGTTGTTCGGATAATTTCGCGAAGAAGTCGCCATCTCCAGAATCTGTATTACTGTGTTGTAAGAGTAAATCAAATGCGTCACCCACAACGGTGAACGGTTCTCGCCGTTCTTGAATATCATGTTTTTGTTGATGCAGAAGAATATCCAAAAAGAGACGCTCGACACCAGCGAAGAAGGGAAAACCAGACTAGTTTGGATGAAGTCCTTGACGACTGTCGAAGCGTCCGGCGAGTCTTCGGGCTTTACGAAGTTCTTCAAATCTAGACCCGTACAGTACAAAAGATACACCAACTGTGCGACAGCGCTCCAGATTCCTATGAACTTCGTACCATGGAGGAACAGCAATAATCCATTAGCGACGACCACCCGGAGGTGAACGAAGTGCGTGTACAAAGCGAAACCGAAATAAAACGCACCGAAAAAATGTAGCGAGCCATTGATAACTGGAAATATCATAGGATACCTTTGTCTTACCGGGATGTTCATGACCGTTCATATACCGATGTCTCAAATAAAAATAAAAATATTAACACATGAGTTATTTATGTTTTTGTTCATTTGTGTTAAAATACAGACTTATCTGAATTAAAATTCGCGAAGAGACGGAAAAGTGACAAAAGATTTATGTCATTCTCAATCATAGTCCCTTCTTTCTCAATGTCTCAGATAAGACCTGCTCGTTTAGATAGAGTTTGTCGTAACAAGAGAGTGATATACGTGATGCTCAAGGGGTCCGACACATCACGTATTATACAAATCTTACTCTTGATGTATGTATGTACCACATCTTCTTATGAGACAGCAATTTCATAACAGATGGTCTTACCAACACAACTTCCAAAATTTTACTGAAAATTTCTATCAATATACATAAATATGGATTATAACTCCAAACGTTCATTTAAACAAAAGAAAACCTTATTATAGGTCTTAAAAAAAGATATTTTGTTTATGATTAAACAAAAAAACTTCAGCCTAATATTAGATATGGTTATAATATATTTTCATTGTGTATCATACAAATTCATAGGTATAAAAATATATTCCAAAGAAAATGGGTTGAAGGATAAACACAACTCCCAAACAAAACAATACAAAATTAACATACTAATTTTGTCCCTGGTCTTAGTTTGTTGCACCTTTTCTACTTAACCTTACAAACATAAGTACCAGCATTATTCAAGTTTAACAAATACAGGAAAAACATGTTTATAAACCCTAGATAAGCTCTCTTAACAATTAAAAATGTTCTATACGAAGTGAAAAAAAGTTATCTGCGTAAATGTGTGGTGTTTAGTGACCGTTACTTAATGGTTAATTGAGGGTCGTAAGATGCATTAGGGATGGCGGTCTGGTGTGACGTATGTTTTAGAAAAACATTTTCTTTGTCGTGCCGACGTTCCGATCTTTATTGAGATCATCATCATGGTTCGTAGTGTTTGCTTTCCGTGTAGACGTGACATTCTTGTGCGTCTTGTTGAGTGCACCTTTTGTTTCTATGTTGTTGAATATGATGGTTAGGTATTTTGTCATGTTGAATGAAGGGGAATTTATAAATGAATGATTATGTGTTTTTATAGATCCGTACAAATGTGGGAGCGTTGTTTGTTATAGAATTGTTTTGAAGTAATTTGTACGTGTATATGTCAAATTTCCTTTGTTTAGGTGAATGATTGAATGATTTTGTTTGCTTTTTGATGAGAGAATAAGTAGGTGTTTGTGTCGTTGATAATTTTTTACTTCTACTCTTTTCTGCTACTGTTTGGTTTGTTTTATCAGCAGATATCAGGATTATTTTTTAGATTTTGTTTTTTGGGGGGTGTATGTTTATTGAGATATGTAGTGTCGATGTTTAGTGAGGTGTTGTGATTTCTTATCGCGTTAAAGCATTTTGGTCGTGCTATGTCTTTTTCTTCGTCTGTTTTTGTGGACTTTTGGATTTTCCAAGAGACAACAGCTAATCTGCCAATATCCTGTGATACCTGGATGACAGGCCAATATCCGTAAAATTATTCTAAGAGGCATGACTCCTGCTTCTCTTTCAAGAACATTTATAAGTGTGGATTGAAGGCATCCTAAGCTCAAGCTAATGGATTTGTTTTGTAACACGTCCAACTTTTTTAGGAGGGATTTCCTAGCTTGCCCGCATAGTGCAAATCCGTAATCGATCAGCGACCTGATGGTTGATTTATAAAATAATAAGGATCAGCTTTCCAGTTTTTGTATCAAATCATTCTCATTAGATATAAATATTTCAGAAGATTCGAGTTAAGTTATGATTAATATGGCCAAGCATGCAAATGTCCCATTTGAAATGACTATCTAAATTTAGCAGTCTTTAGCAACTGAAATTTGGAGGAAACTAGTAGTAGTGTTCCATTCAAGGGTATGTATCTTTACTTAGTGAAACTTTTTTATTTGTTTCCCCTCTGAAACAGTGAGACTTAGGTTGCTGAAAAACCTTTCTAATGCCTATACCGCTTGCTTAAGATTTTCCTGACAGGTTTCTTCTGGCTAATGGGAAATAAAGATCACTGTATCATCTGCGTACTTTATCTGACAATATTTGTTCTAATATCCTTAATGAAAATGGTATAAAGAAACGGAGTAGATGTTACTTTAAATTTCAGTAAAAAAATCCAGGTTTTCTTCCTTGAACTTCATATTCTTGCAAATCCTAGCATCTCGAGAGACAGACAATAAATAATATACAGATTATGCGCTTCACAATTGCTTCTGCCCTGGGACACCAACTCTCAATTTCAACCGACAACCGCTCGAATTTTCCCTCTTTTTGCTCTTGATACTTTTTTGTATCTCAACCAAGCCCTAACATAAAAAGAATAATTAATTAAAAAACCAACTTAGTCAATTGACCAGTAAAACATAAATGGATTAATGTAATAAGTAAAAGAAATACAACTTTACTAACAGCTCCCCGTCGCCAGTTAATAAGTCGCCGAGAATCGAATCCAGATTACACGAAATTTGAAAAATAGCAAAAAGGACGGAAAATTCGAAAGGTAGGTTCAGATGGGAAGTTGGTGTCCGAGTGAATCGAAGACTCGATAGCTTAAATGGTAGGGCAGCGGTGTATGTAGCCGAAGGTCGTGGATTCGAATCCCGCTCGTGCCATTAACTTTTTTATCTCAACTAAAAACCTTAATTGTGATATTAATTCCTCGAACAACGAAAACTAGTGAATTGATAGTTGTTCTCAACAATTTTTCCTGCCAGGTTTTTCAAAATCATCGGCACTCCAAGGGCTCAACAAAAGAAAACAAGGAAAAAAGAAAGACAACATTCAAGCAAATCAATAATGATTTAATTACAAATAACTCTATAATTGGTAAATTTAAGTTTTAACTCTTTATAAATGCGTAAATATATAAAAACATAACTACCTAAACATTAAAACAATAAAATGTCAGCCATAAAGGCCGATTGTAAGTCTCGAAAAAAAGGTGTTACTAATGAAATATTTAAATATTTATTTTTAATTATTCCAATCTGTTGCCTCATTTAATTTTCTCTTTGTTTTTACATCACCATATTTTGTTGAATAAATGTACTTTTAAATATCTTGGAGAATAAGAATATTCATTTTTAGTTTAAAGAATGTTTATCATACCCTTACAACCATCCTCACGACCGTTATTGAAAAGTGGTATACGTATCAAATAATTTCAGATCCATTTGATTATCATTATCCAAAGTACTTAAAAATACATTACACTTGTATCGATTTGGAATATAATAAAATATTATCCTATTATCAGACCGGGCGCTCTGGCGCCAAGCTAGCAGTAAGGAACATGATAAAAGAAAGATTGCAGCGTCAGTGGGCCGGGTCGTCCGAGAGTCTTTTGCTCGTCAAGATTCGTAGATAGCCTCCCGAGAACCTGAACTGGAAATAAGGAATCGTCCTTATGGATTAAGAATAGGCCATACGTGGGTGACACACGGGCACCTGCTCTTGGACCAAAGCTCGTGCAGTTGCCCCTTATGTAGAGAAAGGTTGCTCGATGTGTCCCACATACTGGAAACATGTCATGCCTTTGCTGTCTACTAGGAGAGTGTAGTCAAGTCATCCAATCTGAAAATGCTACTCGACTCTATAACGATCTTTGAGTGAATCTCTTTCACACGAAGCAAACTCCAATCCTGATGAGTGTAAAATAAAAATAAGAAAATATATTTGTGATACCAAAAAGTGAAAAGGAAAACTTGTGCCACAAAAATCAGATAAGTTAATGGGAAAAAACAAAATTGGAAACTGATTCAAATAAATTATGACAAAGGTCTTCAAAAAATAATATATTCAGATATGAAAAAAGACGAAGCAAAATATGTGATCAGTGCAGACATACTCGATCAACTCCTTGCCATTCAAATTAAAAAAAAAAAAAGCAGGTGCATTCGATTAATTGAGAGATCGTCCTTCCTCATTCTTTAGTAGCTCAGCTCACACTGTCCGACCCTGCGGTAGGGGATTAGCTTATCCTCTGAGATAAGCTTCCGTTTTTTTAAAAATATTGTTATCCCAGCCATATCCCCTGTTCCGCTTTTGAGTGGAATTTTTTTTTATTGTATATAATATGTCTTATGTGCGACTATATGTTTTGTCTGATTGCATGTATTTATTAGCGTGAATGGCGAGGGGTGACGGTGAAATATTACATCATCATTGCCCTCGAACGTTGAGAGCGTATGAGTGGGTGTTCGGGGTCGATAGAGTAATACTTGTAAAAGTACTCCATCGGCCCCAATCTAGATTTATTTGTTTATAGGTCAAATCATCAATCAATCATCAATGGAATTACTGTACTGTATGGATGTGTTTATGTATATGAATGTATTTATTTGTATGAATGTAGTGTTTGAAATGGTAAATAGAATATAGACTTAGTTGGGGCTGAAACGACTTAGATGCTGGAAGACCCATTAAAAAAACTTATCTGCTAATCAGTATATTTTTAGATCGGATTTCTCTACCTCAGACGCTTTGTTTGATATTACCAAACCAATATTGAGGTAAATTGACGCAAATTGACGCAAACAATCATGCTTTAGGTTTATTTTGGTATATCAAAAATGTTTATGACGACGATGATAAACCTTTGCAGTCTGGTTGTGGTTGGTGGCTGATTAATAAGGATGATTACTTCAAATAAAACCCGCATAATAATGTTTAATGATGACGCTTGATCTACCATACATCGAAAAACGAATGTACTGAAAACGTACCATTTAAAAGCGTCGAATTTGATGATAAAGCTCAACAACAATAGGTCTAGGAATAAGCAGCTCGTTCGTACGTCCACCACAAAAAAATTGCTATAATTCATGCCTTATGGATAAAAAATAAAAAATGAAGACAAATCAATAGCGGGATCATGTTTTCACTGATAGTTTAATTATTTGTGAACAACCTAACACTGACACTTATAAATTGATTGTTACAGGTCTTCTGTGTCTTAGAGATGTGATGCTGAAAATCCCGAGAGCCGTCAAAGCCGGTTCTACGCTCCACATCTTCTGCTACTACGATCTTGAAGGGGTGCAGCTCTACTCGGTGAAATTCTATCAAGGAGACCAAGAATTCTACAGATACGTGCCGAAAGAGGCTCCTCCGACTCGAGTATTCCCACTGCCTTATGTACAAGTGGATGTAAGTGTTAAAATAGTTAAAAACACAATAGAAATACAGAAGTGTCACTAGCGGGATTCGAACCCAACACCTTTGGCTAAATAGACCGCTGCTTACAAATGCAGTTTAATCAGGATTCGATTCTCAGCAACGTATAAAGCGGCCACGGGGAGATTTTAGTGAAGTCGTTTGACTCATGGAAAATGGAAAAAAGATGAAAAACTCGAAAGATTGTAGGTTGAGATGGGGAGTTGGTGTAAGAGAAGATGATGATATCTCAAGCGGTAGAGCAGCGTCGTATATAGCGGAAGGTCGTGGGTTTGAATCCCGCTCGTGACACTTCTTTTTTATTTCAACCAAGACCTTCCAAAAAAAGATTAATTAATTGAAAGAAGTAACTTCGTCAATTGGCCCCGAAACATAAATGGATTAAAATTACGATTAACATTTATTCCCATTAATTTTGCTCGAAGAAAAATAAAGTAGAGATGCTATGGAATGTAAATACTAAAAAATGGACTAAATCCCTATTCATTTTTGAGCAGTTTGTTTATGTAACTTACAAATGGGCTTTTTCCCCAAAACACCGGCACCCCGAGAGTTATGTCCTCATAGTTCAAATACCTTCTTTTTTTTAAATTAATGCTATCTGCTGAGGGATTAGTTTTCTAAAAAATTAGGTGATTCGTATTATTTTGTAAATATCTTTTTTAACAATATGAATATTATTATTATTATGTTGATTTTTAAAATTGAATAAAGGCGCAGTCTATTAAAAAGAGTAGACAAAAGTACGGCGTTTAGACTAGGCTAAACCGCCAATACCGTTCGGTCTTGCCAAACTGTATAACTAGTGATTTTTCATTTTAACAGATGTAGGTGTAAACGTTTTTTTTTTGTTTTTGTTTTACAAATGAACATTTTTCAAAAACCCTGACAACCAGAGTTTATCTAAGACTGTCGATGAAACACCCTCGATGAAAAATGTTGAGAGTTGCCTCGAAATGATCGAGAAATGCATCCCTCAAACCAGGGATCTCATTGGCAGGGAATTTCGATTCCTGGATGACAATGGTAGACTACTTAGAAACAGAATTGTTTATAAATTTTTCAAAAACTTGGGAATTTTCCATCTGCGCTTTCCACACGCATTGCATAGACGGCTTTTCGAACACCATGCAACAACTAAGTGCATCGTCGTAGGAATTGTTTAAAAAGTTAATTGCGTCCAATACTGACACTAACTTTTTCAGTTCAATCAAAACCATACATAAAAACACGAAGTAATTGAAAGAAGTAATTTGGTCAATAGGCCAGTAAATGGACAAAATAGAAATGCAACGAGTTCCAACGTCGGAAATTATTCAATCTCATCCCTCGATTCGATTTCAATCGTAACGATAAATATTGAGAATGTGTAAAATCACAATTTAAATGTTGTTAATAACGACTGACAATTAAATCATACAAAGATCACCGTGTGCAATCCAATTACGCCCGATTTTACGCTCCACCGACCAAAACCATTAGAGTTGGCATGAAATTAATCCCCAACGAATCTACGGGGCGAACTGAAAAGCTGTGACATTCATAAATAGAAACTACGCCTGATTATTAACTACAAAAGTTCAAATTCAACGCAGTGACAACAGTCAAAATGATATTTGAAGGTTATTACCTTCAAGACACATAACAAAAACGACATGATTTATTATATTATAAATACTTTTATAAGTATTTTCCGTTTTTAATTACTAAACGATGATAATAATATATAATATAATATTTAAAGTTAAGTTTCGTGGATAAATCCAGGCTATTAATTTGGCACAATAATAAAGAAGGCGAACCTCTGGAAAAAAAGACGCTGGATTATTTTATTATTAATAATTATTTATAGAACTTTATTGAACAGTAGCATTAACTCTAATTTACATGGAGGTTTCAATCCAGTGATCTTCCAAAACTTGTAACTTTTAACTTAAATTTATATTAAATTAACAATGTCAATATGTCACATTTTTAGCGTTCTAAATTCACATGGCAGCGACTGAACAAAATCAATGAAGATGGTATTCGGGTGTTCAATTTTTTCAATTGCTTCTTTTTTGCTTCTTTCACTATTTCGGCGGAGTATGGTGTAGTTAGATAACGTTGAATTTCAGCGTTCCGAATATCCCCAAGGCGCATTCGTATTAATGCGCAAAATTTTGGTGGACCTGAATCTTTTTATCTGTGAGTCTCTTACAGACACCAGGACGGGTACTGCCAAATTGGAAAAGTGATAGGTTCGCTATACGTTCGCCCTAAAGGACGTTTAATCGAATCACATGTGGTTTGAATAATCTTTTATCGAGTGCGACACCTGAATATTGGATAGAACTAACGGTGTCGTGTCAAATATTCTGCTGTAGGAGTCTGCAACTACGGTAGACTGGCGTGGATTTATTTTTTACACGCCATGGTTGATTCACGTCAATAATTTCGTTAAATTTTCCAATTGCTTATAAGTTATCAGGCAGAAGGGCAAAAAGAAAAATTCACTTATTGGACACAGACAATTCAAGAATCTTCTAACCAAAGAAATCATAGAATATGTCAAAGAAAGCTGGAACAAACTGCGAGTCTTACCAGGACACCGTAGATTAAATGGACATCTAAAGAAAATTGGAACAGTTCAAGATGGCACATGTAGATTCTGCAAAGAAGTACAAGAGACACCAACACACTTACTAACAAACTGCGGAGCTACATTAGTCCGCAGAAGGAAGTGTTTTGGGGTGTACACAATAGAAGAGCTTCAACCAGTAAAACTGGGTCTATGAATCAAGTTTCTTGATGAATTAGGACTCACCGATGTGCTTTAGGCAGAGAACGGGGGATACAATAGTTCTTAAATGGCGCAGTATACGACACCCTGAAATATTACATCATCATCAAGCTATCGATGCCTATGCTTATTATAACAAGATCACCTTCAAACATGGACGTCTGCAAGTTAGGTATGGGGATATCATGGATAGCACTGGTATAGCCCCCCCCCATACATAGCCAGCAACTGTTTGTGCTCTGCGGCCAAATATATGGTATTGTGCATAAAGCCCCCATTTGCTTCCGCTCGAATAGATCTTGTTACCGAATTGACGCCATCTTGTTTGATGCTATGTACTATCGGTGAGATATGATTTCACAAGATGTAGGAGTTAAACTCCTCGTTGATTTTGAGTAGAAGTGCACAATGCTAGACCCTATTAAAATATGAGTAAACAAGTACACTATTTTTCCCTAATTTTAACGTTTTTCGAAAAAAAACATCGATACAAATGATAAAAGAACAATGATTTGTGACATGTACTAATTTCTTAGAGTTAGATCCATCTATCTATTTATCTGTATATTTCCCTCTGTCAATATTCGGTTTATATACTTATTCGCATCTATTTGCCTGTATTCTCTCTCTCTCTCTCTCTCTCTCTCTCTCTCTCTCTCTCTCT
>CM077108.1:12917505-12986431 GCA_039619505.1 Cimex hemipterus
CACTTTGGCAATGCACGTCGAGAGACGTGGTTGTAGAAGTCCTTCAACCTGATGATGAGCTAAGAGGCTCGAAATCCGGATCGTTGCAGAACAACTTACTGTGAGTAGGAACTATCCTTTTGGAAGGTATTAATCAATTTAACCTATACATATTTTACATATTGGTGCATAGATTGCCATAAATGCATATTTTTGCATAGGTGGATTGTAATTGCATACTTTTTTACATATCCGGTATATTGGTTTTTGGCACGTATTTTAATGTCCATGTGCAGGGAAAAAAATTTCGAAAAAGAGCTGCTCCATCTCTTTCCGCGAACTTTCGATTTCCTTTGCTTCTCTTGGAAAAAAAATAGAGAAAGGAATAGTGTTTGTACCAGTGTAAATATTCTCTTGGAAAAGTTTAACTGGATTTATCTAAATATTACGACCTCACCTTCTTTTCCTGCCATCAAACTTCTCAGATTTACCCGGTCTCTCGTACGTTTTCCATCGTGAAACATTATTTGTGTGTTGTATACTGATTATTTCTAAATGCCGAAAGTCATCGCAAAGACAAAAGATCTTGGTCAAAAGTATGTGCGTGAGTTTTCAAGTGAAACTTTTAAGGGCGTTGCTGACGTTCATATTGTGTTTGTTTTTATAAACCCGTATCCACACCACGAACTCAGCATATAAAACATCAAAATACAAGGAAAACAAAAGTTTTAACAAATACAAGCTGCCACAAATGCTGGGTCTGAATTGTCCGGTTTCGTTATCGAATTTTGACGTGATTCAGTTAGAGCTGACATACCCATCCACAAACTAAGCCACCCTGAAACCCTGAAATCGATGAGTTTTTTTTTTTAAGAAATAAACAGAGAAAACCATTCCCCAACCCTCAGGAAATGTCATCTGGATCTCATATACATTGAAACACTCCATAAAATTAGAGACTTGATCGATATAATTTAATTTTTTTTAATCTGAAATTTTCCAGCATTGTATAAATTCATTTTTTTCACATCATACATATATTTGCAAAATTGGAACAATGTTTATAAATCCCCGGCCCTGAAGATGATCTCAATAAAGATCGAAACGTTGGCACGATAAAGAAATGTTTTTCTAAAACCTACATTCTTTGAACGACTTAATCCCAATATCAAGACCAATATTATTTTCATCATGATTTTTATAATTTTGAAAATTGCCAGTTAATTTGTACGTAATGTACGTATGTTGTGGACTGATTTTTAAAGATTCTCTCGCACGTTTAATATATTTTACCGGCTCGGTATACAATTCGATTTTACCTGAATTCAGAGCACGTACCTCCGCATAGTGGAATCCCGGTTATGTGTGGAAACTGTGTAACATCCAAAGGTTAAAAAAAATCAACCCAACGTCTTAGTTGTTAACGACGTCTGAACATTTATTAATCATAGAGGATTCGAGAAAATCATAAGATGCCATTTAAAATCATTAAATTGTCCACAATTCCTAACTTGAAGATATATCAACACTATTCAATAATTGAAATGGATAGTTCTGCTCACAACATGTAGGCTTATTCTCGATTTGTAAATAGAACCATCCTTTTAAACTCATTGATTCTCAACCACTTTTGTGTGCCGCCAAATTTTAGACATTTTTTAAAAATCCGAAAAAATGAATTACTTGTTTTATAACTCGTACTTAGAATCATAAACTGATTTTTATGCCTTAAGTCAGCTCACACTTATCAGGCTGCCGGTCCTTTGGAAGCGTTTACATACAAATATCGTACGAATAGGGCCGTTTACGTACGAATGATACTATTACATTGGAACGACATGGAGGTCTTCCGCTGCAGCCGCAATAATTCTTGCGTATACAGACGAAAACGTGCGATCTGCAAAACATCCAAATCGAATGGGATCTGTTCGAGCGAATCTGACAAAGTGCAACTAAAACATTGCGATTTCTTCCTTATTTTTCCACCGATTTTTATTTCAAGAAATAAATTGTTATTGTGTCGTTTCTTAAACGGAGAAAAATTTCTTATTATAATTATAATATTATTATATATAAATTATAACAATTTTCTTATGGTATGGTATAATCAGAAATGTTGTAGCTTGTGGATCATATTACTTACGATGGTACTCGAACTATGATTGGACATCTAAAAGGATTTGAAGCTTATATGAAAAAACTGAATGGAGATATAATAGTTACCGATTGTTTTTTGCATCGAGAAGCACTTGTTACAAAATATTTGCCGTCAGAATTGAAATCAGTTCTGGTACAATGTGTTAAAATGGTTAATTATATCAAATCAAGTCCATTAAAGGTCTATTTTTTAACGAGCGTTCGCAACAGCTGGTGTTTTTGAAAAAGGCAAGGTCGGTTTCGAATGTGGGGCGGTGGATTCGAACCCTGGACCTTTATCTTACGGTGATGAGCGCCGTTTCAACGCCTAAACCGTTGCAGCCACCGACGCCCCTATTAAAAACTTATTGTTTATTTATCCATGTTCTCAAATCTCCATTGATTATATTAGAACAATATTTGGCCCGATTTAAAGAATAGGTAAATAAAATACAGATAAAATATCTCACTTGGGTTGACAATTTGACTTTGTAAATAAATTTTTGAATAGTGAATTTCTTCTTTGTTGCTTTTTCTGTAAACGGCAGAGGTTACTTCAAACTTCGGGGTATCGGTGTTTTTGGCAAAAAAGCCCATTTGTAAGATGTCGGGTTCGAATGGGGGGGGGAGTGGATTCGAACCTAGGACCTTTACCTGAACCTGTCAACTTCTAAACCGTTGCGGCCACCGACACCCCCAATAGTCGCTTATTGGGTGTAATTAAAATTACAATTAATTAAAATTGCATAGTAATTTATGCTAATTTATGTAAGCTAAGTACGAATCTTTATTACTGCATACGAACGTAAGGTGGTTATCCAAAGGAAAAGTTTTATCTCGTGTACTGGAATTGAAGGGCGAAATGTTTTGGGGACAAAATAAAAATTATTATTTTGTTCATTTATCGGATGATAAAATATGGTGTGCAAACATTCAGGTATGCAAGGGCAGAAAGAAAATTCATTCAAAACAACAGAAAAACTGGTCGGATCCAAAAAAACAAATATTTTCATGGGAGAATAAATCTGAGGAAGGCAATTTGGAAAAGATTGAATCAACCCCAAAACATTTTAATAAAACTATTCATAAAATTGTTATTGACCATTTGACAAAATGAGAGGAGAGAATTATTATTTACCAAATTTAGATATAAAAAAATTTGATTGGATTCGTTATCAATTTGTGTTAACGAATACTTCTGTATTTGAATTAACTTTGAATGAAGAGGAAGAACTAATTTCGATTTCTAATAATCAAGGTTTAATTTTAAAATATTCGAAAGTAACAATTAATTTATTTTTGATTAACATTAGATGCGATTATCCCATGATAGCCAAAAAATATTATTACAATTGTCTACATCTTATTTGTGTGGATCCAAAACGAAAAAATATCGAGGCTGTTAAATGTATAAGACGATATGAGAGTAGCATTGCCATTTTACGACCAAATATGAACGAAAAAATCAAGCTCAAAATTTCTCATTAAAAGTATATTTATTGCTAACTTGTAACTAATCCCTTAAACGTACTGTTGTTGTTTTATTATATATTATTTTATTTTACATTCCAAATTATTATCATAAATTATTTTACACAGTGTAATTATAGGCAAATAAACAACTTTTTAATTAATTTTTTTCTTTGTATGCCGCGCCAAAAAAAAAGGTTGAAAATCCCTGTATTAAATACAAAAATATTTACTAATAATTTTTTTATTTTTTTCGTTATGAATCATAAATACTAAATAAAGCGTTGACCAGACTACTTCACGGTTAGAGCTGCCAAACTGTCCACCTGCTATTGTTCTTCAAGTGGGTAATCAATACCTTAATAGCATTAATTTTACTGGCCTTTTACAGGAGGAAATTAGGAAATTTAGAAGTGTGCAGAAGGTGACAGAATAATGGACTCGTCTCCCAAAACCATTTCACAAAAGGCCCTCATCGGCCCAGGGAATCCATTTAATGGTTCATCGCATAAAAATACTTTGCAATGTAATCCATCAACAGCTCTTATCATAAGAGAACGGACGGTTGAATATCGTAACAAAATTGTACAAAATGGCACATTTTTCTTTTCTCGTTTCGAGAAGGATATCCCTTCAAATATTATTAAGTTGTCCATCTAGGCCTTTTGTGACTTTTATACAATACGGTTTTATTTTCATTTTTCATTATAAACCATTATAATTTATTTTCTCTGTTTACACATTTTATAATTTGGATTTTATTTTTAATTTGTGAAATGCCACCATGGGTTCCACTCCATAACTTCAAATGAGGTGGATTCGATCGAGTCCCATGACACCGTGGGTACGTCACTTGTGATTTAATTCAAGGAAATTGTTCTGTTCATATAGGAAATATCCCCGTTACTCTTGTATCCTGGTTAGTAATTTATGACCGATGGATAGCTAACACAGTAGACGCAGGAGTCATAAATAGAAACCTACTATAGCTTCATACGGGAGATACGGCAGGTCCATAACATGATTTCAAATATACTCAGAGCAAAAAAAGCTAGCCATCCTCCTTTTTTCGTAAAAACTTGCAATCATTTTTATTTTTTGTTGTTTACTTTACTAGATATTTTAAAGAAAAATATAAGATTAATTTTTTTAATTAAAAAAATTCAACTGAGTAATACAATTTTAACAATAACTTATTAGAGTTCGTGGTTCGATTGACCAGCAAATCATTCTGACTCAACTCACTATCACTAAGAAATTAATGGGGTTGAAGATCGACTAAAATCTTGTTTTGGCTGGGGTTTAACTGCAATTGAACCACTAGAAATGAAAACGCGTGTTGCTACTCTGATGAAAAAAAAGCAGACGAAAGTAAGAACCAACTGCCTGATGAAGTCGCTTTCTTTATTGTCAAACACTTACGGGCTTATTATCATCGAATTGTTTTAATTTTTACATAGTAACCGAATCAATTATAAATCTTTAAATTATTCTTGTTCTAGATCTACGAGTCAAACAGCACTGTCGTCACGCTGAACAACGTCCAAAAAGAGCTGTCCGGTCTTTACAAATGCGAAGTTTCTGCGGACGCACCACTTTTTCACACTGTCATTCAGAGCACACACCTTGTTGTCGTAGGTAAGCAGAATCTTTTTATTCATGATTACATGGAGATCGTGAGTTGCGGTCTGGTGTGACGTAGGTTTTAGAAAAAGATTTTCTTTATCATGCCCACGTTTTGAAATTTATTTAGATCGTCATCAGGGCTCGAAGGGTTTTAGTTGGGCACTTTCAACACGATACACAAGAATGACAAACACTTTGAGCCCTGAAGATGATCTAAATAAAGATCGAAACGGTGGTACGATAAAGAAAATGTTTTTCTAAAACCTACTTCACACCAGACCGAATCTCGCGATATCAAATGACCATTAAATAACTGTCACTAAAAACCACACTTATTAATTATTTTAAATTATAATTTTCAACCATAGATAAAAAGTATAATTAATTTAAAAATAATAACATTCATTTCTTTCAGAGGAGCCTCGAGGCGCACCGGATATCCGAGTTGAAAAACAGAAATACACGCTTGGTGAGAGAATAAGGGCGAATTGTACATCCAAGGCCTCTTTTCCAGCAGCCAATCTCAGTTTCTTCATAAACGACATTAAGGTAAAATATGTTGAAATAGTTAGACTTTTTGTACGTGTACCGTGTAAACAAAACAAAAATTCAAATGCGGTTTTATTTATAACGTCAGATTATGACTAGAATTATTATTCAACATGATCATGAAATAATGCTAAATAAGGAAATAATAAAAGAAAAAGAGGAAAATATTACAGTTCGAACTTTGAAAGTTCAATTTTAAGCCTACCTTTCAAGCCTATTTTAAAACCAATTACATTTTCGTGATCAGTTACTTCTTTCAATTAATTAATTATTCTTCCCACGTAAGATCTTGGCTGAGATAAAAATAAAAACCTATTTTAAAAGTTTAACTTTAAAACTAAGAACTAACAGAAATTATTCGGAGTGTGGGAAAATTTAGGCAAAAATTTAAATAAAAATCATTTGAAGAATGGGTATTTTGATAAAATGGATTCTTTCAGGCAAAAACCCTTGAAAAAACCTTTTTGTTTTTTTGATACCTTTGATGCTTATCTTGACGCAGAAATTATTTTTGATGATGATCATCATGAAGGATACTAGGACATGGGGATTTATGTTGCTCAAACAGTGTTGCCTTCTATTTTATTGTCTTTTATTAGTTCCTTAGTATTTCTATACGATCATTCTTTTAAGGACTACAAGGTCATTGTATTTCTTTATTACGTTTCCTTTCCCTGGGTTTTCTTTGATTCCCAGGTTATGTCACCATTGCTTGTTTGCTTCATATTCGAAGCTGATATAGGTGGCTGTTTCTTTCTTCTCATAGCATAGCCTTACAAATGGAGCCATCATTGAATATACCCATACTGTACAAAGGTCATTAGATTTCCTGGTCCGATTGACCAAATGACTCTTTCAATTAATTAACCTTTATGTAAGGTACTGGTTGAGATAAAAAAGTCAGTGTCTCGAGCGGGATTCGAACCCACGACCTTCGGCTATTATACTCCGCTTTTCTAACCACTTGAACTATCATGACTTCGATCCATTCCGACACCAACTTCCCCTCTCACCCCAACCTTTTGAATTTTCCCTACTCTTTGTCCATTTTTCAAATGTCAATGACAATTGAAATGGCATATTGGTGGAGATACAAATCCAAGTGGTTCGGATTCACGATAGGTCAAGTGGTAGAACAGCGACGTATTTAGCCGAAGGTCGTGGGTTCGAATCCCGCTCGTGACACTGACTTTTTTAATCTCATCTAAGACCTTACATAATGATTAATTAATTGAAATATTGTATAAAGGTTTTCTCATATAGCAGTGACCGAAAGACCCTACCATTCCTCTCAGTTTAGCCCTCAAAACCTCTAGGAATTTTCCAGACTTGGTGAAGGTTGTTTTAGCATAAGATTAATGTGTCTACCATAGAGTTTATCCATTTCTCTATTTGCCTTTTTTGGCTGAGAGGATTCTGTGTTTGTTTTTGTTACCCCAAGAATAAATTCAGGGCCGATGGTATAGGTAACCTCTGCCCAGTGTGTCTGCTTTTTTCACAAAATTCTATTGCGTCTTGAGACCCACGATATTATTAAGTAGTTGTGTTGCCCTGGTTTTGGAGATTTTGAGAGTATTCACTGATTTTTTTTCCGAGTAATGCTTGAATACCTATTTGGCTGACCGAACCTATGAGGGTTTTTTCAGTGTAACCTGTTTGAAGTTTTTACAAGGAATGTGGGTATTATTGAAAGATGTACATCCCAAATGAGGTCGATTTGAGCTTATTTATTTTGTGTATATAAGAAAAGGTACTTTGCAAAAAATAAGCCCTTGTCTCAAAGAATTTAGATGTTTATTCAAATAACGTAGGCTCGTGTTATTGACTATAATTTCCTGTGTCGAGAAAGATATCAACTGGAGCGTTTTCGCTGATAGCCTTCACAGAACAGGTGTCGGAAAATCTAACAAGTAGGCAAACAACTTGGCCTCTTTGTACATGGCAAATTGCCACGACCAACTTTCCTTTGTTGCCCTTCCGACCCGATTGTTTGTTGATCCCAGATATTTTTTAAGTCGGCCGTATTCCGGAGATTTTATGGGCTTACATTTATTAGCAAACGACGTGAAAAGGATCGGGTGTTGGAATGTCTTGAAAGAAATTGAATATTTGATCGTTTCTCGTCTGTAAAACGTTTGAGAATGAAAAGGGGAACAAAATAAAAGTGAACACCGTACAAGTTTTTCAACTTCAAAGTAAGAAGGGGAAAAATGTTTTCAGGATTTTCCTCAAAAGATTTTTATAATTGTCAAAATAAACAAGTCCGGTCAGAGAGTTTTTTCTTCCTCTGCGACGGTATAAATTTTAAAACGGGTAAAAAACAGACCAGCCTGGAGCTAACTTTCAACACGTGAAATTTCATTATAGGAGAAAAATCCTTAATCGTTCGGTCCATATTTAGAGAATTGAAACTGTGCCAGAAACACTTACCCAAAATGGTTGGTCTTTCGCCACTAACTGAATAAACCTCTTTCGAAACATTTAGCACACTCCTGGTAATTTTTACGTCGGTCGGCCTCCCCTTTACACGGCAAGCCTTTACGGTTATTTTCCACCCCAACACCAGCCCCATTTATAACTTGAAATTTATCACTTCTACTTGTAGCTAATTATCCAACAACAGAGCCTTCTTAATTACCCTCTCATAAAATTTTAACGATATAAATTTCTTTAATTGGTATTATAATTGTTTATATTATTTTTTTTAACGGTGCACTTGTTCGTAATGTTTTATGAAACGCATAAATCGAGTACGACGATAAAATCAATCGGTCTTTCAAGTTAGTATAAATTGTTCTCCCCCTGATAGATTGCGTTTGAAACGTATTACTGAAAGAAACTTTATCACCCGGCCTTTTTTCCCTACCCCACCCAAATTCATGATTAACAATGATTTTATGTCATCATTCTAAACTGGTAAAAAAATCCCTTACTTACGAAAACAGTTCTACAGAAAGAAAGAGAAGAAAAACCAGTCGTTTTGAACATTTTGTCGTAATAACTAACTATAAAGATTATTAGTAAATTTAATTGGTTTATAAATTTTTTGTAAATTGTAGTTGAGATGAAAATTTATTGTCACGGGCGGGTCTCGAACCAACGAACCCCAGGCTATATTTCGGGTTATACTACATCTAAGTATTCGTCGGTTCGAGTCCCGCTCGTGACAATAAATTTTCCATCCACACTTAACATAAAAATTATAAATATATTTAAATTAATTAATTTGGTTAACTAGGACCAACAAAAACCTATGGATTAATTAATAGTAGATTTAAATCGTAAACAAAACATTAAAAACTTATTGTTTACTTTTTAATTAATCCATGTTAATGCATAATTAATAGTTTAAGCTTGTGTTTAATTTTTTTAAATTGTTTTTAATGACGGATATATTTATGCAAGCAAGATAACAAACGCACTGAAAGACAAAAAACAATTAATAATTATTTTTTTATTTTCCTTAATAAACAGGTAGAAAGATTAGTAATTGATTTAAATAGGTTAATAAATTGTATGTGTATTGTGATTGAGATGAAAATTTATGAGTCATGCGAGTGACCCGAACCGACAAATACTTAGTAGTAGTATAACCCGAAGTATATCCCGGAGGTCGTTGGTTCGAGTCCCGCTCGTGACAATAAATTTTCATCTCAACCACACTTAATATAAAAATTATAAATATATTGAATTTAATTAATTTGATTAACTAGGACCAAGTAAAACATTTGTCGATTTAAAACGTAAACACAACAATAAAAACGAGAGTTCGCAAGCTCAGGGTATTTTGAACAAAATGGCCATTTGTATGTCGAGTTCGAGTGCAGGGCCGCTGGATTCGAACCCGGGGCCTTTACCGTACAGTGATGAGCGCCGTGTCAACCCTAAACCGTTGCGGCCACCGACGCCCCTATTAAAAACTTATTGTTTACCTTTTAATTAATCCATGTTAATGCATAATTAATTGTTTAAGCTTGTATTTAATGACGGATTTATTTTATATACCTCAACCTAAACAAACGCTCTGAAAGACAATAACAATTTGTATTTATTCGTTTATTTTCCATAATAACCAGGTATAAAGATTATTAGTTTAATTAAAATCCAACATTAATAACTTGGTTTGTACCTTTTTAATGAATATTGCTAACCCTTTTACTTTCTTTAGATTAAAAATAAAGAAAATCAGTTTAATTTCATATTTTCCAGAATCAATTTGTTGAGAGAGTTAATTGGTTTTTAAATTGTTTTCTTTGATGAAATAACATATTTGTAAAAAAATATGAGTAAAAATTAATTATTGATTTTTTTTAAATCATGGTTTTGAGTCGAGAACAGTGTACCTTCCACGATGGTCTTCAGAGATCGAAATCGAAGCAGTGGCCGCGATAGATGACATCTAGAGATGATCGTTTTATCGCTCTTCGCACAATGGAACGTACATTAAACATTCTTGTTATGTAGTCAACTCCAAATTATTAACCAGCAAAGCTGCGGGAGTTGATTAACAACCTGAAGCTAGCTAGTGATTAATAAAATTATAGAGCACACGCTGATCTCAGGTCGAGGTGCGGAAAGGCCTTGTGGCTCCTATCCTTGGGTCGGTCTTCACTATGATTTCAAGTGACAGTTCCTCACTGAAGATGGCCCATTACCGAAACGAACAATTCATCAAACCCGCTCACCCAATAAGAGACCCAACACTGGTTCACAATTGAGTAGCTTTCCTTACGTGGAATTTGAAGTTCCGATTGTGGCCTATCTACGATTTCTAGGTTGCATGAGTAAAATGGCAGCACTGTCGATCTGATCGAATTTTAATCAGGTTTGGACCACTTTCCTCAGAAGAAATTTCTTCAATCGCGCTTTGGCACCTGAAACTTTTCACTTCGAAACACGATTTTTTTCCGCTGTATGTAGAATGATTTAAAATGCTCCTATTAACAATATAATCGCCATTTGTACTATTTACCTTATGAATGTTTTGGCTTAATTAATAAGTGCAATTTCAACATATATCATTGTTAACGATTAATAATACTATTAAATTATTTTCTATTCATTCATCTATAATAAAGGTTTTGATTGAGTTGAAAAAAAGTCAGTGCTACAAGCGAGATTCGAACCCACAACCTTCGGCTAAATACGCCGCTGCACTACCAACTGCCCATCTCAATCCGATCTTTTGAATTTTCCCTCCTTTTTGCCATTGTTCAAATGTCCTATAATCTATTTGATTCTCGTGGTCCGATTGACCAAATAACATTTTTCAATTAATTAATCTTTACGTAGGTATTGGTTAAGACAAAAATCCGAATGGTTCCAAGGCTCGATAACTAAAGTGGTAGAGCAGCGACGTATTCAGCCGAAACTCCTGGGTTCGAATCCCGCTCGTGACGCTGATTTTTTTATACCAAACAAAACCTTAATTAAAGATTGAAAAGAATTTATTCCAAGCGGACCACGAAACCTAATAAATACAATTCAACTTTTTTAGGAAGATGTTACAGACCCCTAACCAAATTTAAAAAACGAAAGTTGATAGCGTTTTCCGTTTTATAAAAAAGATGTTTCTAAAGCCCCCCCCATACACCTACGATCAAATTCTGCAATGTGTGTTGTGCAACAGGCTCTTGTGCAAATCAAGTCTCCCATACACCATTTTTTGCCAAGTCCAGTTGCTTTTGTCTTGTTTCAATGGTAACATGGCGTCTCGCAACACAGCCTGTTCAGCTATAATAATTTCTATCGCGTCGGTGTTAAAAGAAGAAAAAGAAAGCAAAGAGTCTGGATAAAAGAGTGGTTAAAGAAAAATTGTTAGCCACGCAAATCTCCTCGAAAAATCTTCAATTGAGTTCATCACTTGACTATAAAAATTATTTGCGAATGCACCCCATAAACTTTTGGTCAATTAGAAATGGTAACAAATTATACAAAAAGAGTCCATAAACAATGCGACAATTGCGCAATGCTACTCGTGCAATTAATTTCAAACAGTTTTGGATTTCTGCAACTAGTTGCACAGCACCTCAAATCGCACCATACACTATACAAACCCTCAGTTGTGCAATTTGTGCGTAGGTGCGGGGCTTAATAATAAATGCAATTTAGAACGTTTTCATTTCATCGTAAACTAATTAAGTTCCAATGTTGACAAGTTAATATATACTGCACTAGTAGCCATCCCGAAACGTACATAACTTTTGTTCATTGAACAATTTTTTTTCTTCTGTATCTCTCTCTCTCTCTCTCTCTCTCTCTCTCTCTCTCTCTCTCTCTCTCTCTCCCTCTCTCCCTCTCTCTCTTTTCTGCCGGGAATTGTACAATTGCCTAATTTCTCCCCCTTGCTCCCATTTGATATATTTGTAACACTCTTGAATGTATACTCGGAGAATTGAGTTAGAATTTGCATATGAACGCGCATTTGCATTCATCCATAATATTTCAACTGGTGTAAGATTCGGACAGCTCACTCCTGTACCACGACAATTCCGACGGAATAAATGACTCGGACCCTGTTTAAAGTCAGAATAGAATAAGCAGGAAGAGACAAAAAGATTTTTGTTTTTTAGTTTTGTATCCTCCCTTTATTTAGAAAAGTTACGTCTCTTCTTGCAATTACTTTAGTTAAGCAGTTATTTATTATTTTACAAATAGCTTTTGCCTTTGTCTATGTCTATGAAAACTTTAATTCACTATTTTCGTGGTCCGCTCGACAAATTAAGTTGGTTAAGTTACCAATTAAGTTGAATTATTCTGTAAAATAAGTTGAACACTAACAGTCAACGAACTTAGGTGAGGCTAGAGGGTGATTTTGTATTCATCATTAGCAGCGTCGTATCTAGCCGAAGGTCATGGGTTCGAATCCCTCTCGTGCCATTAACTTTTTTTCATCACAACTAAAAACCGTAATTGATTGTCTATAAAAACAATGATGAATACAAAATCACCCTCTAACCTCACCTAAGTTCGTTGACTGTTAGTGTTCAACTTCTTTTACAGAATAATACAACTCCGAGTATGCTAGGGACGTCAGTTTTTTGAAAATTGGTTAAGCCCATTTGTAAGCATATTGGGTTCGAATAGAAGGGCTGTTGGAATCTAACCTTTACCTTACAGTATTAATCGCCGTTTCAACGCCTAACTCGTTGCGGCCAACGATTTTGTAATGAACAAATAATTAGTGGAAATTTATTTTTAGCTGTATTTTGATAGAACAAGATTCTAACTAAACTTAAATTCCACTTTTATTAATAAAATTTACATAATCCGATCAGGATATCTTTAAAAAGGCTTTCCCCTATTCATGGCGAATCAATAGAATCTGCTGAAACCTTTTATCAACAAATGCCGTCAAGTGTTTTATTGCTTGATTGATCCAGAATCGTATTTCTTTAAATAAGTTCGAATAGTTATGCCGTTACCAATCATTTTATTTAGGTCTGCCCAGGCTTTTCTCAATCAGACCAAGGTTTGTGTTGCCGCAACGCCCTGCTTATACCCCTGATCGGCACCTTTTGAAATCGTTATCGTATTGGAAACGACCAAACCGCAGTCTCATCTTCCAAATCTCACAATTTTGAATTGACCGGATTGTCCAAGCAGCAAACTTGGCCACCAAACGACCTGTAACGCGATTCATTCCAATCCAAGTCTCCAACCCCACCGTAATCATTGTTTCAATACAGTTCATTTTTTAAATTCTTTGGATGTATTTTGTATCCCAAGTCGATGCTTTACATTGATAATTTGTATTATTTAATTTATAAACTTTTTTTTCACTTATTTATGTACCTTTTTATAAAATAGAGGTAAAAAGAAAAATCATTTGCCTCGATGACGATTTTTGCAATTGGAACGTCTTAAATGAGACATCCTGTATATTGCTTGAGGCTCCTTGGATCAAATGAGCTTGTTTTCAACATTTTTATGAGCAAATCATAAACAATTAACATTTTTATATCTTCAATGGCAGGGCATAGCCCCAATTAGCTCGAGGAAAATGGAATGAATACGAGAATGTAATTTATTAGCGCGAATGAAACGGCATATCCCCAATTACTCCAAGTAATATTTAGTACTCTGGGGAAATGGTCATAAATGTATGAATGTAATAAAGAAAAGTTGGTTACTGTATCATAAAACATCAAAACTTGGCTGGAGAGCCAGTAAAAGAAATGAATAGGTTAAAACGATTTCTTTTCTTGAAATACATAGCTAAGGAAGGATGGCGATATCAAATGTAGTTTGCTGACCCAAAAATAAAAATAAAAAATAGTCCAAACATTAAAATATTATATTGCATATAATAAAAATAAAAGATGTTACAAAACAAAAACAAATAATTCTAAAAGTACTTATTTGTAGCTTGATTTTATGATTATCTTGCTCTGCGTAAATTGTTGATGGTTTTTTTATGTAAGACATTTTTCAAGATTGTAAAGATGAAGTGTGTTCAAACGACAAAATTTGTTAGAATAAGCGGATTAGACGATCAGTCATTCAAACAAACCATAGCTTCATCCCTTGCAGGCTAACAACCAATACTAGTTTTGACTACTTATTACACTCACCAATTTACATGAAATAATTTAATTCTTATGTTTGATCAGGTTGCAAATAATGATTTGATTGGGCTTTCCTGGTACGTAAAAAGTGAACCTGCAGGACTTGAAAGTTCATTGCTTCAGCTACACACCCTTGCAGTACCAATGATGTTTCCAGAAGGTAGAATGCAGTTGGCATGCCTAGCCGCGCAGTACACGCTGTACAAGCAGATGTCGTATCTCACGCTTTACGAAGACACGCCACAACTTGCCCATGTACTCGGTGCGTCCCTCCCTCACGACCGGCCAGGCAAGTTGTCATCCTTTCTATGTCCTTTTCTTGTTGAATTTGTCTTATTTTTTTATACAATTGCAGGCATAAAAAGTACAGCGAGCGTAAAAGGAGAACCGGTCGTCCTTTTGAGCATGGTCGTAGCGACACTCCTAAGGCCAAGATAGTGGGCAAGTGTTATATCAGTGTTTAACTGCTGTGATAGAGTGTAAGATGTACCTTGCCAAACATTTTAACTACCTGCCCTCCCAAGACTTTAAAGAAACTGTCGGTTTTTCTAGCAATAAAAGTGTAGAAATAGACAGCGATGTCAACGAGTATTTTAAAATTTACAAAATACTCCATTGTAGTACATTTATAAAATGTTAAATAATATTTAAATGTTGTTATTAATTAAACATTATGTGCCACAAACTATCAGTGTACCTAAATTAATGATAAACATAATTTTTTTTTTATTAATTAACTAAATATAAAAGTTTATATCGTAATTTATGATTTAACAATTGTAAGAGAAATAAAAGTCTAATAATAAAATTAGTGTATAAATTTATTGTCATGAAAGTAATGATGTGATAATGTAAGAACTTATAATAATCAATAAGATTGATCTTTAATTGTTAAGATTTTAATAGCTCTTTTTAAAAAAGGTAAAATGAGTAACCGGCCATCTAAATACTTCTGTTTGTAAATATGTATTTAAAAATATTTCTTCATCTTAAAAGGCAGAAAAATAGAAAAATACATGAATTAAAATTAAGAGGAGACTACAAAACCCAACCCTCATGATGTATTTAATAAAATCAATTATAGATATATGTATGTACATAGTAATTTAAATATTATTGTAACTGCATTGAAAACAATCTCAAATAATATTAACAAATAAAGTGGCAAAACCGTGAAATTTTTTATTATTAATTAATGACTGTGGAAGGAAAGGGAATGCCTACATTGAAACAATAAAATACTCAAAAATCGTTTGTAAATAAAAATAATTAGACATTGGTGTGACTTTAACCCACAAATTTATAGTACGTGTAAATTGTGCAAAAACCCGTTTTATTAGTTTGTAGTTTGTAGTTTATAGGTTTTGTTCGATTGCTCAACAGTTAAAGAGTTTGTGGTGAAATCAACTATTCATTTGTTTGTTCAGGGGTACAGTGCTTGTTCCCCGTTATAGACTAAATTTAAATGTATTTTTAATAAAATTAAAAAAAAATTGTTTTTTTGTTTTTTTATCACATTGCCAACATCTACGTATATCTATTCAACAAAATTGTATATTATAGTCAGCAAAGTACAGGAAAATAAAAGAAAATATTAACTGAATATTTTAAAATATATTTTTTTTTAAATATAATTTTTTAATAATATCAATTTTAAACAAAAAATGTAAATTAATAATACGTTATAACTGAGATAACTATACTTATATAATAAACTCCTGCTCAAAATTAACGCACCACCTTAATTTTTAAACAGAAATTCTTTTTAGAGAAATCCAGCTAAATCTCTTCATGTTTATTCTCTTTTTTATGCTTCACAATCCCACAAAAGTAAACAAGAATTGTTTACAATCGTGTTAATCCGCTTTGAAATGGATTTGGTAAGATACACAAGAGTTTCCTCCTGGTTTATTCCTCAGTTTCACTGCATCTGCTTAACAGACACCATTTCTTTTGGAAGTTTAAACTTTAATTTAGAACTTATGGCGCCCATAAGACATTTGAGTGAGCGTGAAGCCGTCAGAGCGATGACTCTTCTTGAGGAGGGCTACAGCCAGCGACAAGTTGCAAGAATAATTGGATGTCACCATACCACCATCGGAAGAACTCTCCAACGGTTCAATGAAACTGGCAGCAACACACGGAGGCCTGGACAAGGACGTCCAAGAGCAACGACCGAGAGGGATGACCGATTTTTGCGCTTACATGCCCTCAGAACGAGGCAGGTGACAAGTTCGGAAATGAGTAGCCTCCTTCAAAGCACCAGGAATGTCTCAATTTCGGCTCCCACTGTTCGAAGAAGGCTGAATGAGTTTGGCTTGAGCAGTAGACGGGTTGCTTCAGGGCCACTACTGACCAGAGACCACCGAGTAGCCAGGCTGCGATTTGCCCGGGATCACCTCAACTGGAGTTTTGATGCCTGGAAGAGAGTTTTATTTTCTGACGAAGTTAGAATCGCTCTTAATTCTCCAGATGGTCGTGCTCGGACATGGAGACGAAGTGGAGAAAGATTTGCTCAGTGCAATATTATTCCTCGCGTCGCCTTTGGTGGAGGCTCCATCATGTTCTGGGGAGGTATCAGCATGGAGGCCCGCACAGAGTTAGTCGTTGTTCCAGGACGGTCTCTAAATGCACCAAGGTATGTGGAAGAGATCCTCCAACCTCATGTAGTGCCTTTCGCTAGGAATATTGGACAAGGCTTTTTATTCATGCAAGATAACGCTAGACCTCACCGTGCGAGATCGGTGGAAGAATTTTTAAATGAACAGAATATTGAGCGGATTGAATGGCCAGCTCGTAGTCCTGACCTCAACCCTATTGAGCATATCTGGGATCAGCTAAAAAAAAGGATTAGGAGCCGAATACAACCTCCTAGCAACCTTTCGCAACTGCGCCAAGCGGCATTGGAAGAATGGGAGAATATTCCACAAGAAAGGGTAAAAAACCTCATCAACAGCATGAGAAGACGCCTGGATGCAGTAATCAAAGCCAGGGGAGGCAACACCAGATACTGAGTAATTAAATTTGTGTTTGAACTTAAATGAAAATTTTTGACCTTTTCAGTCTTTTTTATGGAATATTTTTTAATAAAGTTTACCGTCCTTTTCTGCTTTTCATTTTCATTTGTAATGTTTTATTATTAATAACCTACAATACTAAAAATAAAAATAACGTTCAAAAAACACCTGAGAAAAACATATGGTGAAATATTGAAGTGGTGCGTTAATTTTGAGCAGGAGTGTAATAATGCGAAACATAAATTTTGATTATACAAAAAATATATTACATAAGGAAATTGAAATAATAATTTTTTTTATATATATCACACCTAGGCACTTTGTACATAACCTGCTGTTATTATTTATATGCAGCTTCTATAATAAATCATTGTATAATTATTACTAATTACTTGAAAGAATTTTTTTTCAAGCTAGACAACTGTATGTAATAATGGACACTTGACTAGGTTGGTCTTGTCGTAGTCACTTAACAATATCTAATCACTAGATACAAGCTTATTCCAATAAAATGAATGCCGGTATCACAAGTATTTGTTTGGTCCTTAAGAATAAATGTATATACAATTTATCTCTAGTGCATTCTTGCATGTGTTATATTGTGTTTGTTGTGTATTGGCTTGTGTTTATTCATTGTCTTTTGCTTGTGAGTGAATATGTGTTCAAACTAAATCCTAAGTTTGTTGTTTAATTTTGAGCAATAGGCCACTATTATCATTTTGCTTATTGAAGGGTTATGTTTCTTACGTATATTATATGTAATAGAACCATCCAATAAAGCAATCAACTTTCCATCAAAGACCCGTGTATTGGGGGCTGTTCAAAGGTCGAGGTAAAGCAGGCCTTGCGCTACTTCTCGGCACAGGTGTCTCAGTCGGTTCGCTTAAACAAATCAAATTGAATTAAGTTTAATTAATGTGTCGTAATAGATGTTTGATAAGGATAATTCAGATAAAATATGATATTGAGTCAGAAATGTACGATAAATGTTACAAAAAGAGAATAGATTTTTAATTCAACCGACAGTTTTGAACTTCTTTCTTTTATTACATTTTAAATTTAATTATGGTAAACCACATTATCGCGATTTGCACAAGCTTGCCAGTTTTGGACGTTTTCTACAGACACAATGAAAATAGAAAAAAAAAAAAGGTCTGTTATTCCTTAACTAATTGACTGAGATAAAAATAGACAAATTACAGGCAAGCTACAACACAGTCACGCAAACAACCGCAATTAAGTATTTGCCTTATCTCACCATAATAATATGAGAACTTTCTTGTTAAAATTCAATTAAAACACAAAAAAACTCATATATTCAAAAAATAACAGTGATGGAATTAAATACATGGTATGATTAATGTACAAAAACACGCCCGTTAAAAAATAAAACATCACAGTGTAATACATAATTCATTGACATATAATGCACAAAAATAAACATACATATAAATAAAAATAGGATTCTAATTCAGTACATCATGATTTATGAGTTTGGTAATTTTTTTAAATTTAAACATTTCACGTTTGAATTTTCTGTTTGACCAAACAGAACTTTAATCTTTAAAACATACCAAGCCTGAATATATATATAAATCCAGAAGAAAAAAAAATATTCTACATAAATTTGACCTTTAAAAAAGTTGTATTTTTACTTTATCAGTTTTTGAATTATTCTTTAAATAAATGCTACAAATTTAACAAAGCACAAAGCCAAGAAATTATTTCTATTTCGTTATGTTTAGCCCATTTTTGAAAGTAGATGAAAATTAATTTACTTTTCTATATACTGTGTCAATTTGTGGCATCCTACGCCATCCTCAATGCAGTTTATTTCATTACTATTATCCTATTTATTAATCTTCTATTATTATTTTTATAAAAAACACTTTCACTCGTAGACAGTTTTAAACCATAAGGAGATCGTGAGATGCGGTCTGGTGTGACGTAGGTTTTAGAAAAACATTTTCTTCATCATGCCAACATTCCTATCTTTGTTGAGATCATCTTCAGGGCCTGGGATTTATGAACATTGTTCCAATTTTGCAATACATGTAGGATGTGAAGAAAAAAATGAATTTATACAATGCTAGAAAATTTTTATATTAAAAAAAAAGAATCCATTTATAGAATGCTAGAAAATTTTAGATTAAAAAATGAATTTATACAATGCCTGAAAATTCATACTCACTCAGCATACTATGATTGAATCTAAAATTTTATAGCAATGTATAATTTTTTAAATATATATATATATATATATATTTTTTTTTTTTTTTTTTTTAAAAGAAAAATATAAGATATTGTTAAATAAAAGCTGGGGATGGTTAAGGCTGAGTAAGCCAATTATTTTTAGTTCCTCTACATTCTCACACCAGGCTACTTTTTATCCTCTTTGACTTGTCCCAAAAGTGATATAATTTAAGTCAGGATTACCTGCTATCACTCTAAACATTGTATTGAAACCCATTCCAAGTCACGAACGATCCTAGCTGTGTGTGGCCTGTACTGCCATGCATAAAAATAAAAACAGTGCCAATTAGTGGCATATAAGGAACAACTGATTAGGGATCCTTCGATGACGATCAAGTTTGTGCGACCTCCTATAGAAATGCCTGCCCAAACTACCACCTTCATTGCTTCTCTGGAGTGAAAATCTTGAGGGGATATACCATTCTTTGTCCTTCTCCAAATCCTCTTTCGGCCATCAGAAGACCCCAAACAAGACCTTGAGTCATCCAAAAATAACATTTTATTCCAATCTTTCTTGTTGATGTTATTTCTTGCAAAACTTAACTGAGCTGTTCTTTCCCTTGTCAGGTGTTTTGAACCAGTGATAGGCCTTCTCTGCACATAATCCATCTTCTGAAAGTCCTCACCTTATAGGGTATAAACTGTCATTAATATTTCTTCTCTCAACAGTGGTAGAATGTCTATTTTGGAATACAGTCAAAACAATAACATGATCTCTCCGGTACATGATGGCTACCTGATCCATGCTTTCTTCAGCAAACTCCTGTACCTTGGTAGCCATAGAAGACCCTTCGGACAATTATTCTGGAAACGTTAAGCTCCTGGGCTACATATGTTTGACTTCTTCCCTCTTCTAACAATGCTATCATTCTAGCTGAATCTGTATCAATAAAAACCAACATTCGAACAAATTTGAAACTTAAAAATGGTACGAACCATTAAAAAATAATAATAATAACAAATTAATAAAATGAAGAGTTATAGTGATCTTAACCAAGAAGTAAGGCCTAGGTTTGGGTCTGTCCAGCAACTAATCAGGCTAGTGTCAACCGCTCCCACTTAATAATTTTGTCAGGACAATTAACCGGATAAATTAGAAATTCTAAGTACAGCAGAAATCTGTTTATCCGGACTTAAAGGGACCGGAACTTGTCCAGTTGATCAAAATTCCAGATAATCCAAAAATTTGTGATGTTATTAATATCGGGTCATAAAAATGGGGGGGAAGCATTAAAAAATGAACATTTATTCATATATCATGTTACATTTAAAGTAATAGATAGTTTTTATTAGTTTTTTTGTTTAAGTCTGGACACGCCTTTCTTAAAAAATTTATACGAAAAAACCTAATAAAATATAGGTAATAAAAACAAACCTTTTCAATGGAAGCCAACATGCGAATAACAGGACAAAAACTATTTCTAGTCTTTTAAAATAGGATACATCTTTTTTTATTTATTTTTTTAATATATATATATATGTATATATTTTTTTTTTATTTTTTTTTTTTTTACAGAAACAGGACTGTCGTCCGACCTCTTCGATCATGTGACTAGAATTTGGAGACCTTTACGAATTTAAAATGACAAACTGAAAGTCATTGAAATTGTGAATTTAAAAAAAAAATCATATACATACATTGAGAAATATGTGAAAATTATAAAAAATATTTTAACAAGCAAGTCCAGATAATCGGGGTCCGGATAAAGGGTTTCCACTGTAAATAGTACACAATATTTACATACTGAAAAATACGTATTTATTATTAAAGAAATTAACAATTCAACAATAACTTAATTTTGTGCGAGTAACACTATAACAAAATGAGAACAGACTTACAGACTAGATGAACCTATCTTAAAATCTAAATAAACTTTTATTAAAAACTAAACTTCCATGAGAACTAGTATCCATCTATGTTGAAAATCCCTACTTCTAAGAAAATGTGGAGCATCTTCTCTAAAGTTGGGTGGCTCCACCGTCACTTCAGTAGAGGAAGGAATTGTTTATTTTCTACAGATCCAGCCAGGACGGAGAGTTTGATTTTTGTTTTGTTTATTTTTTAAAATTGTTCTTTAAGCATTCAAACTTTATTTTGTTTTAGAAATATTTTTCTCATTTTATATTGCATATTTCACTAAAAAGAAGTAAATATTTTGTCAAAAATAAAGAAATATTTTGACTTTTTTTAACACATAAAAATCCGCTCCCTACTTATAACTTTAAAAAATATCCCCTCCCCCCACGACTTTGTTAATCTTAAACCAATTTACAACTTCTTTTTAATTACTGTACAGTTTGGTTTGTGCAATCGTTGAGAATCCAATCCGATTACACGACATTTGAAAAATGGCAAAAACAAGGGAAAATTCAAAAGGTGGGGTTGAGATGAGAAGCTGGTGTCCGAGTGGATTGAAGTCACGATAGCTCAAGTGGTAGAGCAGCAGCATATCTAGCCGAAGATCGTGGGTTTGAATCCCGCTCGTGCCATTGACTTTTTTATCTCAACTAAAAAACCTTAATTAGTTTAATAAGTCGTATTTTAGCATGTATTTATGTAGTATAAATGTACATACATTATATAATGCATACAATCTTCAAGTAAATCGGTTTCATTATTTTACGAATATATTTCATGTTATACCATGAGTTTAAAAAAAGGTAATTAAATGTTTTTATGAAAGCCGCGTTTTAAATAACGTCTCAAATGTTTACATGAGTTTTCGTGTACATAAATGTATGTCAAAATGAAAACATACTTTTCTTACCCAAAAAACGGCGTCGTACTGATGAGAATGGTTTTGCTTGGGCAGCTCGAAAGTTGTGGATTGTTGGCAATGATGTGATTGAGCAATCGCCTTAAATATTGTTGAAGCTTCAACCTTCTTTCCTCAACAAATTTAGCATCCTAAATCGGTCCAAAAAAAAAAAAATAAAATAAAATAGAAATGGTCAAACTCACGGTATAAGTTGTGATTTACTTTATTCCCTAGGGTCTTTTTCGGAGGAAACTGGAAAGCGGATATGATCGGGTATTGCTTCTTTGTCGTAGTGTGGAGGGTGTAAAATTGAGAATACCTCCTGTACACATTCCATTCGTCCTGACCTATCCTCAAATGAATCTGGGTCGTAAACATAAAATTAGATCTCATCTCGTAAAGTTTTACTTTATAGTTTTCACCTGGTAAACATGATGTGGTTTCGGTGAGCCTTTGAGAAAAACAGAAGGGATCCAGAGGCTGATAATATGTGTGCTGACATCGATTTCCGTCGGACCTAATGGGCCTCTCAAGGCCTCAAGTTCAAGGTACAACCGTCTTATCATCAATTCCTTAGTTACTATGTTCCTTTGAACTCTATCATTAAGCTCCATAAGTTCTCCATGCATTTCTGCAACCTGAAAAAGGCATGTAAATTATCATTTTCATTTTTCCAAGAATCAAGCCAAATAAAAATCAATCTATAAAAATGTCAATTTTTGTTTTTTTATTATGGAGTTTAATAATTGTGATTATTGATCTAAAAAAGGTTAAATACTGTTTACTTTTTTCTATAGTTGCTGTTTTTAAGAACTTCTTAATTTGACCAATGAAAATAAACGCACATTTGAGAATCTCTTTGAAGATCTCGTTAACTATGTAGTGGACTGAATATTAAAAAATTATAGGACAAAATTAACTATAAAAAATTGCAGGAAATTATTCTCCCCCCAGGAAGGAATAGAGAAAGGTATAAAAACGGAAAATGAAAAATTGAATGGAAAAAACCAAACCAGATGATTACCAACAGTTCTATGATGATCCATGGTGGCAAAACAAAGGATGAATGTTTTCACCGGACTAATCGCAATTTTCTTTAACAAGATTACAATAATTTAACACAGAACATGATGAAAGCAATGATCGACTACAATTTATTTGCAAGCCATAAGCCAGACAGAATATAGAATCCGACTAGATGCCAGATTAAAAGCTTTGAATCCAAATGTGTCGTAAACAATTATTGTCCCGTGCATGACTAAGCGAAAGGGATAGATTTTTTCTTTCTTTTAATGTCGCAGGTAAGTAACAAAACCATTACTGAAGATGGGAAAATACCAACATGCATGTGACAGGCCAAAACAGCAAGGCAGACCAGGGTGACCACCATAATTTAGTCAAGTTCATCACCCCACATACCACACAAAAGAAATTCCACAATTTAAAATCATTATAACTTCTTTAACCATTTTTGTTTTTTTTTACATTTTATTATTAGAAGAAATTCAATTTTAACCAGTTACATACGTTCTTCAAGTTATGCATAAAATAATTAATAAATAAAAATATCACAAGGAAAAGTTATCACATTTATAAATCAACTTCACGATTTTAACTTTTTGATTGGTGTGATAATTAGTGATCGTTAATCGATAATTATTTAGAAATCGTGAGTTGCGGTCTGGTATAATGTAGGTTTCAGAAAAAATTTTCTTTATCATGTCAACGTTTCGATCTTTGTTTGTAAATCCCAGGCCCCGAAGATGATTTCAAAATAAAGATCAAAACGCTGGCACGATAAAGAAAATGTTTTTCTTAAATCTACATCACACCAGACCGCATCGCACAATTGTTAAATAATTAGTTTTTGATTGGAATGCATTCACAGCACTTTAAGTTTTTAGAATATCTTGAAGCAAACAGGGTTTGAGCCTGTCCTTCACCTTTACGCTCAGGCTGAAGTGAATGACACTGTTTATGCAACCCAGGTTAGCATGGAACTTTTGCAATTTGGTCATAATAAATGCTTAGATGGTAGGATAGTTTAATTATTGATTGAGTTGAGAATTTCTCATATACCGTGGAGCATCTACCATTCTAAGCATTTTACTGCGGCTCCCTACACCTCACCCCTACATATAAGATAGAGGGATTATCGCCTGGAATAGCAATGTGCGGAATTTTGTTTTTAGTTCGCTCTTTCTATTTAGCCATAGGTAGAGTTTCAGTGCACTAGCATATCCTTCGGGTACTTTTTTCTTTTCGTGTTTGCTCCACGTAAGTAACCGTTTTTCAAGCAATCATTGAAAATTTGAACTACGTTCATAATTCCTTTGATCGGTATATTTTTGAAGAATGTGGGCACACCATTAGCTATTCAGCTTTTTAATTAACTTCTAAGGGCATTATGAAATTAGTGGCATCCAAAAGTCAGAGAATTTTTAGATAAATGATTTTAATACGGAGAAAAAAAGAGTCAGGTAAAGTGTTGCGAAAAATAAAATATGTTCATTATACTACCTGAACAAGTTTCTGTTGATAAAGTTCTTCTCCTTGAAAATCCTGTCCATCTTGTTTTAACATCTGCACAGCACTTACATATTTCCTCAACTGATTTTTTAAAAGTTCATTTTCCCTGTTTACACAAAAGAGGTTAATTTGCGTTATATAAAATCATGCAGATTAATTTTTTTTTACCTGTTGAGCTCTTGAATTCTCGTCTCAAGCTGATTTTCTTTATAAAGATGTTGAGCACTGAGTTGAGAGAGTTGGGCATTTAATAAAATGTTTGCTTCCTGACATTGGTCCAGTTTAGCTTGTAGACTCTCAATGTCATCCTTTTCTTTCTCATTTGTATTCCCTGAATTCAATATGTTATTAATTTCCTTTGTATAAACCAATTTTTAACACTTCACACTCTACATTTAAACAAATTATTCCAAGTTGTGATACTAAAGTTGGCCAACATTATAATTTTTAACACAAACTTCTTTTTTTCTTTTGCCCCTTTGAAAGTTTTAATATTATTTGGCTTATATAACAACGATGATGGAGATAAAAATAGATAGACATTTTGAAATAGAGACATTATCTCATCAGTATCAACTTAAATATTTATATTATATATATTATCTTTTAATTACCTATTTCTATGTTACCTAGTGCAGAGCCAGTTGACTCCGCTTCCTGTAACAAAATAAATATTTCAGGTTGTTTTATGACACTTTTACTACAGAAAGTCTTACTTCAGAAAAGCTAGGTACCGATATTGAGTCTTCCGATGACGGTGCTTCCTCTAATGGCCTCACTGGTATCAATTCTCCAATATTTGCATTATTAACAGGCCGTAGACCAGAACTACAGTGAACACAATTAATCTTAGCTACATGGCTGAAAAGTGAAAGGCTCTTTCTACGACTAACATGATTATTCTACTTTACAATATTTTTTGGATAAAACATCTGGGAAAAAAATACAAGTACATTTTTTTCTAGATAGGAGGTATTGAAGTTTTATATACATATAAAATTTCATTATGTTTTACATAAAAACCCATATGAAATGTGTAGTTATTGGGCTGTTCATAAAATAATGCAGGTTTTCATGTTTTCTTTCAATTATTCCACTGAATTATAAAGTGTTTACCCTTTTGTGCTAATGTCAACGTTCTTTTAATCCTCTTCCAAACTAAAATGTTTGCATATCTCAATAGATTTCCTTACTTGGGAATAATTCTTAGTCTTTACTAAGATGTCAATGTGAGATTCTCATGTAATTTAGTTTTATGAGATTAAACTCTGTCAGAATGGTGCCCAAAGGGCCAGAAACATTAATAACGCCTGGGCCAATGGCAGTGAGAGGGACAGCACTGTTCAGAGTTGCTATAAAAATTTTCCTGAGGGAGACCTTTAGCCTAAAAGACAAAGATGGTCGTGGAAAGATCTCTTCCCTAGAAGATAAGGTTTTGTGAGCTTTGGTCAAAGAAAATCCCGACAAAACTGGCCGAGAACTTGCAGAGACTTCTTTCTGTTAGCAATTAGCATCAGCCATAAACTTTAAGGCAATTGGAAATGTGAAAAAGCTCAAAGTTGTGTTCCTCATGCAACCACCAAAAAAAACTAAATTTGTGCAATGCTTCTTTGCAGAAACAAAAACCTTTTAGAATTGTTACTAGTGATGAAAGTGGATTTTATAAGATAATAGATGTCATTCTAGAGTGACTCAGCAAAGGGGAAGTAACGGCAAAGCCCCCAGCTCATTAAAAAAGGGTGATGGTGACTATTGGTGGACGTCTTTTACATTGATTTACAGCTTCTGGAATTTTGGTGAAACAATCAATGGTGAACCGTACTGCTCTCAAATTGAAGCAATACTGAAACTGGCAAGATAAAACCACCTTTGGTCAACTGGAAAAAGCCGCTTATGTTACACGGCTCTCCCTATTCTCTAGATCTCTCACATACCCACTACCATTTTTTTACACATTTGGACAATGTTTTACAACAAAAATTTATTGATCAAAAGTCTTTAGAAAATTAGACTTAAAATTGAGAAAGAAGCATGCAAAAGTGGTATCATATTGAGAGTGATTGAGGGTATTTTATTTTATTTTTTAATCATTTATCTAATTGTCTTTATTTTATAACCATAATCCTACATTATTTTCTGAACAACCAATATTTTATTATTAATAAGCTACGCGCGTACAAACAAACAAACAAAAAAGACCAAAAGAGCCATAAATATAGTGTCTATAATGCTACATTTCAATGTGCAGAATTTTTGGTAAATATGAAAATAGTGAAATATTTTTTTATAATAAAAAAACAAAAAAAATATTTTAACTAAATCATTATAGTAGTAAAACAGAAGCCCAAGAATATCCCTGAAATATCAAGTGATATCATCACTCTTGATTATATTTGCAGAGTAAAACTTGGTAATTTATTTGTTTGTTGTTTTTACGACGAATGACAGCTACTGACCTCGATTGCGATGCGGACGAATCGTCGTATTTAACTTCATTATCACTATTCGAATTTGAAAGATCTAAATCACAGAGAGCCCCTGTAGCTTCTTCGGCACATTCGATTTCCCCCAGACCTGGGATCTCACAATCCTAAAAATGACAATTATCAGTAAGTAAACAATCACGCGCTGATAAAATAATGCAACTCACGACAGAAGGTAAGTCACTGACGACGGATGAAGGAATGAAAGTAGTTATCTGTGTTTCGTTTGAAACAGGGTCAGTTAACACCTCTTCATCTCCAAATGAGATAATTTGTGAAGGTGCTTTTTTACCATCTTTCCGTTTCTTAACAGCTTAAAAAAACATGAAAGATAAGCATCATAGTTTTTTTTTTTTTTTTAATATTAATAATTGAATTAAGCAAACAAATCAAAATGTATAATTGATCAGTTGTCAAGAACATAAATAAACGAAACCATTGAGTACCTATTATTTTTTCCATTAAGAATTTCCTTCTTACAAATAAAAACAAAATCATGAAATTAATTATTAGTAAATAGATTTTCTAAGTTTAATTTAATTATAAAATAACTTTAATGTTACAATACAATAAATTTAAATTTAACTAGTTGATTTGTGACATATTTTATCACCATTCATGACAAATTTAATCAAATGAATTGCTCATAGTTTAAGATTGTACATTTATATTAACTCCTTAAACTCTTTGCATAATTTATTAACAAGCCATAGACCACATCTACCACGAGCAAAAAAACAAATAATTTTGATATGAGTAAAATTAAAATTTAAAAAAAGCACCAACTTGTTTTATTTGATAATTAAAAATGTCCTAATATGCTGGTTGTGTATAACACATATAAAGTTGTACAGGTAAATAAATTAACTTTTTTTTAAATTAAACTAAAAATGGTGTCTGATAATTACCAGGGGGTGGTTCTTCAAGTACTTTCTCATTAATGGAGACAGCACTGTTTTCATAAGGATCAGAGCAGCTTATATGGTTCAGTTCAGGCTTATCGATGCTGAGTGCAAATAAAATTGAGCTCAGACCTGAAAATCGATTGATTAACCAGCTTAATTTTAATGTTTTGGCTAGGTATAATAGTGGCAAATTTGAATACTAATTTAATATTTTGGCAAAAATAATATTGTTACTACTTTATTAACAAACAAGCATAAGTCCATTATATTAAGCGGTCCAATTGACCAAATAACTTCTTTCAATTAATTAATATTTTTATGTAAGGTATTGGTTGAAATGAAAAAGTTAGCGTTATGAGCGGTATTCGAACCCACGACCGACTCAATACGCCGTTGCTCTAACCACGTGATAGTTCTACAACACCTCCCCTACCACACTCCCCAGACCTGGCCCCATCTTGCTATCATCTTTTCTTAACAATGGACAACCATATGTATAATCAGGAGTTCAATAATGGCCAGCAGCTGGAAAGTGGGCTGAATTTATATTTTAAGTTTGGACCCAAAGTTTTATTAGAAGAATCAAGACTGGGATAATCGCTCATTGGGAGAAGACGTAGGTGTTGATTAACTAATTAATTTAATTAATTTTAATTCTAACAACTATTAAACCCTTTAAACCTGCAAAAACATTTCTGGTTACCTGGTAATAAAGTTGAATGTGCTACGGTTAGTAAACACTGAAATCTATTTTGTATAAGTGACTGACGCCAGAGATGTTGAGCTTTAAATTCAGGTTTTGTATGTATTAACACTAAAAATGCCACTTTTCATAAAAACAATGTAATATGTTCTAATTATTGTTTAAATTGTTCTAACAATTGAGTCAATTTTTCAGAAAAGTATAGCTCTAAATGACTGACATTAGTAATTTCAATTGTGTATGTTTTATAAGTAAATTTAATTTTTTTTTTTAATAAAAATTTGAAGGCAATTATTTTTAAAATTATGCCTCCAGAGACTTCAAACAACAAATTTGATGCCTGCCAAAATGCCTAAAAATTGATTCTTGACTCCTATGATTTTTTTTAAACAAATCTTTACATATAATGTTACAGCTGAAATGATGTTTAAATTTTTCTTCTTCTCCCATCAGAAAAAAAAAAAAAAAGAAAAGTCAGATGAATAACATAAAAATTAGTGATAAAAAATAAATGCAATCAGATTCCTGCTCAATTATGATAAAACAAGATCCATCTATTTCTACATGTAATACTAAAGTAAAGTGATAGAAAATCATCTTTACAAAGTTTGAAAAATATGACTTTTTTTTATACTTTTTTATTTAATGACTATTTAAAGATCGTGAGATGCAGTCTGATGTGATGTAGGTTTAAAAAACGTTATCATGCCAACGTTTCTATCTTTAATGAGGTCATATACAGTCAGAGCCTGGGATTTATAAACATAGTTTAAATTCTGCAAACGCATGTAAGATGTGAATATGAATTTATATTTGCTATACACCATTTTGAATACAAACACAATTTCAATTTTAACATTCCAAAAATATTAAACACAGAAAAAAAAACAAATGTAAACTTCATTTTTATAAATGGACTACATCAACAGAGAAAACTCAGCATCAATTACAGAACAAGACACAAAAACCTAGCCACAACTAAGTTAATATCATAAATTAAATTTAATATCAAAAACATAGATACAAGAGTACTCCATTGACCCAAATTAGAATAGTTTGTTAGGTCTGAATGTATTTACTTGTGTGAGTGCATTTTGAATGTATCATATATTTTGCATGAGCTCATGGCTAAATGACCAAGCTGTTGTATGCACCATAAAATAAAATAAAAATGCCCTGGATCCCCAAGGCTCAAAAATGTCTCAAAATATATCAAAAGAAAACGAGATGACTAGGGAAGCACTGTTTTTGGTGGTGGTGGTCGTGGTGGGACTAACACCTTTTACTCAATACTGTAAATAACCTGGGTTGATAGCCGGAAGAAAAAAAAATCATTACACTCCTCATTCTACATAATCTAAATCCCCGACAATTTATCTCTCCTTTCCCCCTAATAATCCATCTATAATCATTCTGAAAGGCTAACTAGGCCCGAATGACAAATCGTTACCTTTTTGTCATTGTCAATCCTTTTCACCTCAAGAAGCTCATTACTCAGAAAATGAATTCTATCCCTACTTCCTTCAAAATCAAACATAAAACTCACACTATCTCACTCACACTCTCAACATGGCACACAACAGTGTACATCTACTAGAAAACACACATTTTCAGAGAGTACAAATACTTTTATTCAATTTAAAATTTCTATATTGTATAAAATTATTATCTTCGTAGCTTATATGTATTTGAATAATTTAAACAATTTTTATACAACCCAGGCTCTGTAGATTATCTCAATAAACATCAAAACATTGGTGTGATAAAGAAAGTGCTTTTCTAAACCTACACCACAACCGACTGCATCTCACAATCTCTAAATAATAATTAATGGATGCTAAATACTACACACGTTTACTTAATGTTATTTTATTTTTGAGCTTCCTGGTGATTTCAGGAGTTATAATTATACATATTCATTGTCTTATGTAGAAACTGTATTATTTTGTAATCAAGACTTAAGAGGTTAGGCTAATTGGCAACGAACGTGCAACAAAACTGAAACCTGATGTTGACTACATTTAAGGCAATTTTTACATAAGAATTCTAAAAATAAGCTAATTGTTTTTAAATATTTGTGCTTCATATTGATCGAAATATAAATGTATTACAGCAATTTACTCAATAAGTCAGGTCCCAATCAAACAAAGTAAACATATTTGGAAATCAGATGTAACATGTTTTTAATCAAACCGTCATACCCGCAGCCATATTTAGGAGGATGCTGTTCAATTCCTGATCACAGACGAACGCCCACTCCTCATAATAGGCTTTGAGAGAGGGGCTGGCGATGAAAGCCTTCATGTACCTTTCCAGCGACCTCTCGTTTATCGCTGACCTAATCCACGCCCTGTACCTGCCCCTGTCCGTCCAGACCTGGTGGAGCAACTCGTACCTCTCCCTTTCATGGTTTGTAAGTAGTCCTTGAACGACGTCCCAAACTGTGATCTTAGTAGTGCTTCCTCTCATTAGGTCAGTCACTTGCCTGTTAAAAAAAAAAAAATTAAAAGTTGTTTAAACTGTTCTTTTTTCAACTGCCTTGATCAAGTCTTTAGTTGGGTTTTCTCTGATCAACCTGGTCTCTGTACCCTGACAATCGATATTTTAGTGAGTGGTATTTATATAGGAAATAATGCATGTGAGAATAAGAGAATTTGAATGTTTTGTTTTCTTTGTAACTTGAAAATGACCAAACTGTCAAAAAACCTGGAAATTGCTTCAGAGGACAGAATAGGTCCTTTATCAAATCAAGGGTTTTGATGGTGCTAATCACTGGAAAGTATCTAATAAAAAATAAATAAATAAACACTCCAAGGGGTCATATAATATCATAGTTGACATATCTATAAAAAATAATAAAATAAAATAAAACAAAATTAAATCAGATTAGGCTATTCTCACACTTCATATTACATCCTAATTACAGAATACTTAATTTCATTAATTTCGTGGTCTGCTTGGCCAATTTATACATTACAATTAATTAAGGTTTTTAGTTGTAATAAAAAAGTCAATGGCACGAGCAGGATTCGAACGTACGATCTTTGGCTAGATACGCCACTGCTCTACCACTGTTTAGTGTGAATGTAATTTAGGTGTATTTAGGTCTCTTTCAGGCAAGGTGGCTAGTTGATTCAACTTTTGAACAGATGGGTATCGAGTAAAATATTTTTGGGAGAATCGCCCCCAACCCCTTCACATGCAGTCAACTCGTCCACCCAGGTGGATGGCCAACAGGCACAAGCGCCACACTGGTTGACTCAACACAAAAGACACGGGCATTGTCCTTCACACCACCTAGTTCTGTCAACTGAGAGTATAGCGACAAAATTAAAAGAAACAAAGCTTGAAAAGTTGTAGCACAACACCATATTATAGAAAGCACCCGTTTCCCAATTTTATAACAATTGATAAACTTGCTTTTCTTTACTGAGTTTCCTCCTTTTTGCTTCTCTTTTTGCAGAGGACCAACCACAAGAAGTGCTCCTGCTTCTTCAGGTTCTAACAATGTAGAAAGAAGTTGTGACACTTCAACCTTCTGCATATACACTTCTGCAATTCGTGTCAAGAGATGTGTTTGTGAAAACCCTTCAACCTGACGATGAGCTAAAGGGCTTGAAATCCAGATTGTTCCGAAACAACTTAATGGGAGTAGAAACCTCTTTTTTTAAAAGGATTGAACTCCACACCCACCTCATCATTTATTTCTATTGTAGAAAGAGTGGTTGATTTCACAAGTTACCTGGTGTGAAGCCAGCAAAGAAAGGATCTTCACACAGCAGTATGCTAGCCGACGGCCAATCGGACAACTTAGTTGACTCAACCAAACCGCCTGGCCTGAACTTCATTTTCCACATTTTGCACTGTTCTTCAACGAGCTCAAAAGTTTGAATAGGAATGGAGTTGGGAGATAAAATGTAGTTATAGGTTATGAGGATGGTGTTGGGATCAGTCTGACTTCAGAAAACTCAGTGCCATCTCTCTGTACTAGTATTCAGTTTAGGATTTTAGGATTTGGTAATAAGTGGGTAGTAACACTCTAGTTTGAATAGAACTGGGTTCTACACCACTGCTCTAACCACTTGTTCTGATAGCTCAAGTGGGTATAGCAGCGGCATATTAAACTGTAGGTCAAGGTTCAAATCCTACTCATGACACTCACTTGATTCATTTCAACAGAGACCTTACATGCAAAGAATAATTAACTGAAAGAATTAAAATGAAATTTGAAAGGATGAAGTTGAAGCTTGATCATCCAAGACTAACAAGTTCTGTTTGATATGTTTTTTTTTGTTTGTTTTTTTATCGGTTGGTAATTGACATACGACAGGTGCATACAGTGAGGTTGGATCGGGCTACAACTCTACACGACTCATCACCCATCGTGTGTCATGATTTTCTGTTGTTTTTTTTTTTTTTTTTTTTTTTTTTAATGTTGTCATTGTTACCTGATGGCTGATGACTTCTTATCGACGTTCTTAAGACCATGAGAGAGGACCTGTTCCCATGAGGAGCACAAATTGCTGACATAGGGGTCCAACTCAGTCGCCAGCTCGGTCCTGCCCCCGAACCTCTTCTGGCAGTTTTTGACCGCTGCCAGGAGCTGTTGCTGAAGCCTGGCCCGTTCCGAAGCGCGGTTCTCAGGACTTTCCTCTGACGGCACCATCACGAGGGAGGCGGGAGGCTGTCCTCATAAAGCCCTTGGTGCGAATGTCACATTTTACAGGCCGCGAGGGCCTCGCTCTCAGGCAAGACGAAAACGGAAAAAGGACGGAACCATTGGACAAATATGGAAATTGAGAGGATTTCGGGGAAAAAATGTCAAAACACAAACATGAATAATGATGAGACTTTTAGTCTAACTTGCAACCTCCCAAGGAAACTGATTACAGCTACCGCTTTGGGGGGAGGGGGCTGGTTATCGTAAATATCACCTTATCAACACATTCACATTCCTTAAAATGTATATGACGACTAATCAAACAACTCAAAACATGGAAAATAAACAAAAATAAAAATGCCAGACATAATATTAAACAGAGACATAATTTTTACCCCCATCAACCCATAAGATACATTCTAAGTACAATTAAAATTTTTTAATACTCTTAAATAATTAAATGCCATTCAAATTGGAATTTATATATGACAGATTGTTAACAAAAAATGCTTATAAATTACAAAGCAATAATGTGTAATTTTTTAAAACTGGTCACACACTAGTAACAAATATGAAAAATAGTTCATAATGTCATGAATTTTTCATTCGCTTACCCTTTTGTGGTAAAATTTTGACGATTGGATTGGCCACAAATTGAGCTTAAAAAAGCACACATTCCACAGAACCCGTGCTTTCTCGAATATTAGTTTAAATATTTTAACAAGAATTTCACGTTTTTGATCAAATTAAATTTATTTATTTTTACAAGTAAAGCCTATTTAAAATTATGCAACAGTTATAAATATACTTAGAAGAACTAATATATAGATTCATTACAAAACATACATGGTAAATTAAAGAAACAACTGAATTAGAATTATAATACTTTCTCCCTGGTACGCCATATCTCTACAATGTCCCATGCAGTGACCTAGTACACAAACTGAAGATTCAACAATTTAAAGAATGGCAAAATCAATATTCAAAATCAAATAAAGAAAAGATTTTCAAAATTATTGTGGAGGCTGACTTGGCATCCACACATGAGTGATGTGCTAAAGAGATCACGATGCAGACTAATTGACCTCAAACCACTGCTTAAGTGCCCAACTATCAGTCTGAGCAACAAAAGACAAAAATGTGACAAAAAAACTATATGGCTCTGGTGTTTGGGCCTCAGCGTCGAACAGCCAAATTAAGAGTTAAGAGAATCCAGACATTTCAAAACAATGCCTTATAGATTTTAACTGCTGCCCATACATATGTGCGAAATGCCACACAGCACCGAGACCTGGACAATCCTCCAGTGGACCATGCACTGAGGGACAGCTACCGGAAGATGTTTACTAAGTTCCAGTCCCACCCAAAGACAGAAATCCAAGGAATATCGGACCACCTACCTCCTGCACATCCACATCGCAAACTCAAGCACAAGCGACACACTGATATGATAACTACAATTAACTATAAAATCTAAAATTAAATTAGATTAAATCATGTATAAATAATTAATGGGGGGGAGCTGCTGATCCAAGAACTGTTTGATGCCGTTAAACATTATGCCACAACTATAAGGTACTATGTTGGTTTACAGGATTATCAAAAAATATAAAGGACACTAAAAACATTTACAGAATTAAGTACCAATTATGCTGTCTGCGCAAAATAGCTTTATACAATACAAAAAAAAAAAAAAAAAAAAAAAAAAGCACTCAAACAAATGCAAGCAATGTGGAAATATTGAGGACTCAGAACACCTAATTATCCACTGTACTAAATACAAATCTGAAAAACATACTCTTTAATAAAATCTCTAAAACAATAGACTCACCTTACAATTACATTAGCATATTGATGAATGCAAAAACTATACATAATAAAATGAACACTTTCTTAACCAACTGCAAAATAAACCTTTAACCATTTCATAAAATATGAATTCTTTCCTTAAAGAAAAATAAATAAGGGTTATTGAGGAGTGGTGGTGTTTAGAGGGATGCCCTCGAGGTCCTGGCGTTGCTGGCCAAGTAAGGTTGTCCACAGTTACTCTGGCTAACATGAGCATCAGGCCTTACAGAGAGTGGATGGCATGGCACACATCCACACTCTGGGTAAGGGTTTCCGACTTCATGAAACGTTATTACACCACATATTATGCAGGCCTAATCATAATAAATTGGGAAGAGAGGGATCGGGATGGAACTGCCGGGCTGGGACTGTTGGAAGATTTTGGTCCCAAACCCATTACTCAGTTCCTCGATAAATATATGACCAATCAACTCAGCACTGAAAGCAACAAAAAAATATTACTTTCTCTTATTTATTAGTGATATAAGTTATTAGTAGTACCAAGTTTCTTTTATTAACTAACGACTTAAAAATATATACAAAAATTTATTCTTCCTTAGATTGAAATAATTTACGAAACGCTCTCAATAATCTTTCTGTCTGGTATCAAACTATTTGTACATAATTCCAAATGTTTTACTATAAATTTTTTCTTTAAAAATCTCTTATTTTCCACTCTTATACAGTTAATTAAAGTTTGCTAACCAGAGTAACTTGGATTAGAGATTTCAACATTTTTGTTAGTAATCTTACAATTTAGAAATTTTTCAAATTTACAAGAAAACAAGAGTGCTTGCTTGGCTTCGTCATCCGAAGTACCTATCAGTTCAAAAAATCCTACTTGCTGTGTCCATCTTCATACATTCAATGATAAATCCTGCTCCCATTAAATCTTACTTTAATATTTCTGACCTTAACTGCCGAAGAAAGTATTTTGAGTTCATTTTTTTATTTTCAAACATGTAAAAGTTACGATAAATAAAGTTTGATTTCATTTCTGTAAGAATCTAAAATATTTAACCACAGTTTTTGTTTAGATTATTAACATTTTAGGTTAAAAAAGTTAAAAAATGGGCTCCATCTACATGATTATAAATTAGAATCTATGACAAGTACATATTAAAAGAAATATTTAAATACAAAAAACTGACTTAAATTTTAAAGTTATATTAAGCTGAGTTTAAAGTAATATTTTTTTAATATGTACTTGTCATAGATTCTAATTTATAATCATGTAGATGGAGCCTATTTTTTAACTTTTTTTAAAATGTTAATGTTTGGTTTCATAGTCCATATGAAGGGTATGATAAATCCCTCAAAAGCTCGATGAAGGAACTGCATATTTTTTCTGTTTAATTTGCCTCATACTATGATTTTTCAAAATGGACTTTTTCTTTATTTTTTCACGATTGAACAAAATCGAAGCAGGTTGCCATAAAATATATTTCCTTTGTGGAACCAACTTTAATTGTACCTTTACGATTCTTTTAGTTAATTTTTTATTTATGTAATTGTAGTAGCATAAACTTTAGCATTTGACACGGCGCTCATCACTGTAAGGTAAAGGTCCCGAGTTTGAATCCAGCGGCCCTGCATTCAAAGCCGATTTACAAATGGGTGCTTTTCAAAAACACCAACACCTCAAGGGTTTATATAACCTCTCCTGTTGCAAACCCTCATAATTTTTTTTTTTTTTTTTTTTTTTTTTAATTTAGCATCATTTAAGTTGGTGAGAATAAGGCCTTTAATTAATTTTTCTGTAACAACTAGAATGTTGGAAGGGGTATCAGTGGCCACAACGGTTTAGGCTTTGACACGGTGCTCATCACTGTAAAGTAAAGGTTCCAGGAAAACTTAATGCACTAATAGGCTTTTTTCAAAAACACCAGCACTGCAATATTTAATATTTACGAACTGATACATTTTTTATTTATTTTTATTCTTCAGATAAATATTTATGCCAGTAAATCAGGCAAAGTCTACAGTGGTTGCTCAATATATTATATTATTTGGTTTTAAAATAATCTTTTAATCTATAATATGACGTCACAAATTTGAAGTACTAAAGCTAAATAAAATTTCATTTAAAACTATTATTTTAAATCAGGAACTGAACCTCTTTCGGTCAATACGTTATACACCAGGGAAAAGAATATCTGTATTCTTCAAATTTTCACGAATCCAGTTATCCGCTTTTTTAGCAAGTTCATCCGTGAATTCCTTCTTGTCTCCAGTCTTGCCTGAAAGTAAAATAAATAAATAAAAACGGCATCAATACATTTTTTTATCAACAAGATTAGCTTTTACAAATACCTGATCGAATGAATCCCTCTGCGTTCGGATTTGTCATTCCTTTCATCTCTACGTCTTCGTGAATTTTGACATTTTTCCTAAAATTGTTTATTTCAAGATGCTGCGCAAGCCTCTCGACATCTTCTTCCGAGGCAGGCTTGTTGAGGAAATCGGCAATTTTTTTTATACTACCTTTAAGATCCTAAACATAAAATGTTTTATTTTATTTAATAATAGACAAACACATTTCAGATTTGTTTATGTTAAATTTCTTTAACCTTGACAATATCTTCATAGTAAATAAATAACACGTTAGGATGATTCCTTCTTTCCCAGCCTTCTTTTACATGTTCAAAATAAGGAGAGTAGACCACTAAAACATATCGGCATTACTACATAGTTTTATGCATTGGAATAAAGTTAACAGTAAGATTAATATATTGATTTAATAAATGTTAAATTAAATTTTTAATATTTTAAAATTTTATTGTAAAAATAAATGTTTTCACTTACAAAGATCTTTTTCAAAATAGTCCCAATATTGTTGAAAATCTCCAACGTATCCATGAAGTTTGAGCAGCTTGTTGTGATGGTAATACGAGACCGCGACGTCTTTAGCATTTCTCGCGACATAGATAGACTTGCACGTATCGACCAGATCTTGTGGTAACAGACTGAATGGCAAATGCGTTTTGATGTGTCGAGGCGATGGAAGGTCGGGAAATGTTCTGTATCCGTGCTCTCTCCAATAAGCCAACACTTTCGCCACTTTTGGATCGTTGTTGTTCATTTCATTCACTTCTTCATGAAATTTAATATGATGTAAAATACTAAACCTGGAATAAAAATTAATTAAATTACGAATAAAATTTTCTTTCTTTACCAGGCCTCTGGTATAAAGAGAAAATTATTTTAATTTTGACTAAGAATTAATTAATAAAAATGTAGTATTATATCAAAAAAAGAAGATGTTTTATTATTATATGATTTTTTATGTATAACTGAAATTTTTAATTAAAAACTAAAAGATTAATTAAATTACTCATAAAATGGAAATTTTTTGTCCAATGTAGTTGAACTGGATTTTTCATAATCAAAATTATTGTTGACCATCCAAACAAGTTCTTGGCAAAGAGTTGTCCCTGTAACATAAATCTGTGCATAGTAAATTTCAAATATTAAAATAAATTTAACATGTCGGAAATACCTGATCTGGGAAATGTTACAATCCAGACATCATCTTTTTTAATGGGCATCGTGTAGTATTGTTCTGCATGCTGTTTGTAAGCGGCTGGTAAAAGCCATTTCTTGGGGCCGACCTGACAGAAACCGGTCCGTTCGCCGTCGAAGTGTGACATGAGCTGTTTGTTCATTGAGTCTTCTAAATCGACAATCTTGTAGGGAAACATGACTGCAGGATGTCAGTTGTCCAGGGAATTGAATTGTCTTCTTTCCAAACCAAACCGTCTGTACTAGCTGTCCTGACTAAAAGGTTTTTTTTAACTTTTACACACCTTACATAACAATTCTGTATTAATTTAGATTTTACTGATTTCAAATCTTTTTCCTGATTTTTCCTTTTATAAAATTGTCAAAATATGAAAGTGAGTTTTAGTCACAGTACTTACTTGTAGAGTTGTAGAACAAAGATAATGAAGACATATGGGGGGGGACAAAAGTCATTAACAGTCATCACGATGTGAGCCCAATGCCAAAGGTCATTACAATTACTGCCAATGATATTCCAAATTATGGATACAAGTCTACTTATATACTTGCAATTTTCTCTTAACAATTGAAACTGTTTAAATGTAGGACAACAATAAAAATAGAATACCGGTGTGGAGGGGACTTCCTGTGTGCAATCTTGGCTGGGATTATTTTTATGTAATTAAATGGAAGAAGGAAAAAAAAGGAAGTCATTACAAACAGGATTAACTGATCAAAGAGGATCAGATCTCCAATAAAAGTACCTTATTTCCCTCGGCTAAAATTTTAATGATTAATTCTTAGTTTTTCATGACACTATTCATCCTCACACACCAGTTTAATTAATGTTAATAATAACAACAACCATTAAAATTATGCAATGCAAGGTTTTAGTAATTTATTATTTTAAAAAAGATTTGCTTAGGAATTTTAAGAAAAGGAATTTGAATAATAAGAAACATAATTTGAATATGAGTATTAACCTTTGATTCTCCCTAAATTAGTTAACTAAACTATTAATTATTTTACGTTTGATTTTATGATTTAACATACCGTAATTAGAAGGTAGGTAAATTTTATGATTTTAGTACTGATATTTTTTTTTAAATCTTTTAGCTAGCCATCAAATTTATAAATAAAACGTTATTTTTCTATCACTTTCTTGATTAAATGCAACAATCTAGGCTATTCATGCTCTAGTTTCTCTATATCTAATCAAACAGACCAATTTGGATGTTATTCCGTTTGAAATATTTCATTATAAATTTTCAGAATTCAATAATTTAACACAATTGTGGCAGATAAAGTAGCATATTTTCTCTAGAGCACACCAATTGTAAATTATTTATATACAATTATTTCTGTTTAATTTTCAACTCAGGAGTCAATTAAACAGCTTTTTTTAAATTCTAACAAATCCCGGTTTTTATTAATTAAAAAAAAACATCACAGATTGCCTATCCCGTGCTCAGCCCACCTATTAATTTGTGGTATTTAGTGACCATTAATAAATGATTATTCGGAGATCGTGAGATGCGGCCTGGTGTGACGTAGGTTTTAGAAAAGCATTTTCTTTATCGTACCAACGTTTCCATCTTTATTATGATCAGCTTCAAGGCCTGGGATTTATAAATATTGTTTAAATTTTACAATGCTTTAGCATTGCATAAATTAATTTTTTCACATCCTACATGTATTTGTATAATTTCAACAATGATTATAAATAGCCTCCATTCTTTTCTACAGCTCAGCTTTGTCACTCCATCATAGAAAACTAAGAGTTATTCTTATAAAATATATATAGAAATATATTTATTAAAAAAAAAAAAAAATCCCAACAGGGCTTGGCCCCTTTGCAGAGAATAGACAAATATAAAAAGTTTACAAAATTTAATGCAAGAAAAAAATTATTATTAAAAAAAATTTGTACGAATATAATATGTATAATAGTTGTATATGAATGAAGGAAAGAAGTAGGTGTAAAGGAAAAGTATAAAAGAGAAGAAAAAAAGAACGAGATCATATTTAGTTAGTTTGATCAAATCATGGATTGCTCGTAAAAATGTTGAAATGCCTGAAAGCCCGAAGGTGATGTGCCAACATAATATGCTGCAGAAGGAAATTCGGCAAATGCACCACAGCAGCTCTAAATGAAACAATCCTAGATTTGGATCTGTTATGCAAATTTTTATAATATTTTAACAGCAGAAAGAATTAAAATCAATTATAATGAATATACAACGATGAGCAGAGCTTATTTTTAATTTTACATAAGTAAATAAGGGATCAGAGTGTAAGGTAATCGAATAAATTAATAACCCAAATGAACTTGTCGTGTGCTGAGATGTGCTCTCATCTTTGTAAACTTAATTCAAATCTTGTTCAATTATTAAAAAGTTTTAAAAATTTTTTACTAGAAGTCTGATTTAGTGAAAAAGATAATGCAGTACTGCAATAAGTAAAAAATGGTAAAGTAAGAGTTTTGACTGGTCTAAGTTTCAGAGTCGGAGAGATAAATTTATGGTAGTTTGAAAATCAATTTAAAGCCCCATTCACCTTTCTAGCAATAAACCCTAAATAATCATCCCAAGATAATCTAGTATTAAGGTTTTTTACCTGGTTAAAAGAGGGAAATAAAGAACTGCTAAGGCTAATGCAAGAAAAATCCTCAGTTGACAGATGTATGTTGTAAATAATGACCTATTGGATTTGAGTTTTTTTTTTAACGAGGGTTCACAACAGCAGAGGTCATATAAACCCTCAGGGTGTCGGTGTTTTTGGAGAAAAAAAATTGTATGTCGGGTTTGAATCCAGCGGCCCTTCATTCAATCTTTTTTAAACCTATACCTTACAGTGATGAGTGCTGTGTCAAAGACTAAACCTTGCGCCCACCGACGCCCCTCGAAGGTTGTTTGAGAACATTGTTTGAAGCCCAATTAACCGAGCTAGAAAAATCTTTTTTAACAAGTATGAATTCAATGGAATCTGGGATTTGGCTATCGTAAATTTGGGATAATTTAAAGAAGAAAGGAGGTTTCGAATAAAAATTGAAGACAATAAAGGTCCTAAAATTGCACCTTAAGAAACACCAGACTTAATAAAGTCAGATGAGAGTTTGTTACTAGGTATTTTGATTTATTTATGACCTGACAAATAAGAATATAGTTTATAATTAGTATTTAATGAATGTGAATAAAATTTAATGAAATTAGTAAGAGTTGAATTCATGAATTATTGTCAGTGTATACATTAAACATATTAACAGTAATCTACAGTAAACTGATAAGATATTTTGCCGACTTTCATTTATTTTTAAATCAAATTCTGCCCTATCGAATTTTGTTTGATAAATTTGTAAGTGGAAAACTTTTCCATCTTGGTCATTGAGTGCGCTCTAAGGCCATCATAAGTAATGTCAGGTAACCACTGCTGAGTCGTATGATTGTGATGATGTCAGGTTACGATATTTATGTTCTGTTCAAAATGAGATTCTCTGGTATACCAGAATGGTATTGCGAGGATAGCCAAGGGCGAATCATGTTCGAATAAACAATAGCACCATTCACATATCAACAAACTGCACCAACCTACAGCTCATATCTTCCCAACTAACAGGTTCTTCTAGTATTCAGTGTAATAATTTTAAACATGAGTGTAAATACGACGGAAGTGAGTTTGAAGAACTTTTTTATATTTCACGCAAAATATGGTGAGAAAGAGGGAGAGGTAAGAGGCAAACTTTTATTTTCTATTGCAAGTCTTTCTTAAATGTCTGCCTTGCAGGAAGAAGAGAAAATTATCTATTTCTATCCTAAAGGAACACCTTTGGATATGCAGATGAAGGAAGTTGGATTGTGCGAAGCAATAATTAAATTCATCCAGTAAGAGTTTGTATTAATTTCCCATTTAACAAACACACAAATTCAAGATTCATTGAAAAAGTAGTAAATAAACATAGATACAAGTAAAGCAGATCTTGATTATTTAATAATATTTTGGTGTACATGAGGTGGCCAAGGCCTGGGTGTCTCGACCATTGTGATCTGAGTCATTGATGCAAAACAATACAATAAAAAACATTAAAACAAAAGTTCCAAGATGTTTTATATATCAATAGGCGACAATGTCCATAGAAGAAGGATCATCCTCACCCGATTAAGGATAGGCCATGCAAAGTTAACTAACGCTTAATTTTGGTCCTGCATGTAGAGAAAGGTTGGTCGATGTGTCCCTCTCAAGGGTGCCATTCCTTGATTCCGTATAGAGAGCATATAAGAATGCCACCCTGTAATATGTTATGTAAGTTGTTCTTGAGTATAAGTCCCATGGAGGGGAGATTTGGAGATGCAGTCTGGTGTGATGTAGGTTTTAGAAATGCATTTTATTTATCGTGCCAACGTTTTGGTCTTTATTGAGATCATCTTCTGTGTCTGGGATTTATAAACATTGTTTAAATTTTACAAATACATGTAGGATGTGGAAAAAATGAATTTATACAATGCTACAACATTGTATAATACTGACTCTTTGCTTTCTGCAATAAACACCAAGTTTGTAATTGTATAATACTTGGTGTTTCTCCATCTCTACCACAAAATTACATTTGTTTCTGGATTTTTCCAAGAAATTTGCACAAATTTTATATTAATCGGTGCAACCATGCAATTGAAATCATTTCATAAGGAAGTTCGCATGCGACCAATTGGATACTGATTTCATATTGGTCACATTTCAGTTGACCCGTGTGTGGATCCCCGTCCAGTATATGCAGACGGCTAATGCTTGGACATCATTTTCATTTTTGTCACATCATTCTAGTATTGAATTTTAGCATTGCTCATGGGATTTTCTTAGATTTGTGTGCCCAATGATTTATAAATTAATGTAAACTTCCAGCAGTTGGCCATAAATTCTTTCCTTTATTGTGGCGGTTCTTGGTTTTCTTTCCATTAGCCATTTTATTAAATGATTAAGGGTTTTTATTTTTCCGTTTTACTAAATATATTTAAAGTGCAAATAAAATTGAAATTCTGTTGAGGTCTGTTAGGTAGTTTGATAATTTTGTGTAAGAAAATAACTAGATTGAACTAAATCTGCAGCTAAAAAATTTAAAACTAATCCGCCATTTCAGAAAATCCAAACTAGAGAATCATCACCCCACTGATTAATAGAATGTCTTGTAATTTATGTGTAATTTCATTTTTTTTTTTTTAACTTAGAAATTTTTCAACTTCTCCGTGTGAAGCACTAAAGACAGAAAAGACTCAGAAACTATTTTATCAGCCAGAAGAAAATTTTTGGATGGTCATGGTAAAAATTGAACAATTATATTTCGTTGTTTTAAAACAAATAATAATGTTTTTGTTTTGATATTACAATTGTTATCAAAGACAATAAATATTCCCTTTGGGCCGAGAAGCAAAGACGTTTTGGAAGGTTCCGAACACTTAGATCATGAAGTTAAAATGCCAGTTTTCAAGGCTGTTCTTAAACAAGCTTACCAGACTTCGAGGTTGATCCTGGGGCCGCTTCAGAACATCCTTGACTCTGGCAATGGAGTACTGTCTGAGCTGAAATGCAAATGCGACAATTTCTTCTCAAAAGTAAGTTGTTTACGTTCAAGTATTTCAAGACTTTTTCAAAATTTTCTTTTTTAGTATCTGGCAAATTTAAAATTGAAGCAATGTGACGTCATAGATGTTTTTCAAGGTGTAGAATATTTGGGATTAGAGAAACCTTTATTTTTATTATCACAAAGTTTAGCTAACCAAGTGGAGGGTAAATTTCCTATTTTTGATTATTCCCTTCTTCTGTATGAAGAAAAAATAGTTTGGTAAGTGATAAATTATAATTATATTAAATTACTAAAGTTCAAATTATACTGAAAATTTCTTTTGAAGGAGTGGTCTGGAGTTAGAAGATGCTCAATTGTTGTACAAATACCTAGTCAGTTGTTTGATTCCATCGTTTCTTTTCAAAACTAATAAGACTACTAGCTCCAACTTAACTCTCCCACCTTCAATGAGGTAAATTTAAGTTTAATTAATAAAATTATTGAAGGTTTTAATAAACTAGTGTTGGCTTTCATTTGATTTTTAAGGTTTATATTTGGTAGTCAAGGTAAAGAAAGGAAAGTGTACCTGTCCAAAGTAGCTAACCCAGGTTTTTACAATCTTATAGTCTACAGGGTAAATTTAGCAACACTTTGCCTACTTAGCAACTGTAAGCGATTTTTTATTTTTTATTTTTTTATTTTTTTTTAATAATAAAAATAATAATAACTTGAATTTGTAGGTTCATCTGTGATAAAGGACGAACTGTTTAGCAAACTAGACGATTTCCTTCGTGACAAAATGAACAACATTTGTACCGAGATTGTGATGTCGAAAAAGCCCAAACCTCAAATTACAGAATTGCCTGATAGTTCTAGTTTGAGGTACTGAACAAAAGTCTATACATATTTCAAGATTTACACGTTAAGAATTCTCAATATTTAAAAAACATTATTTTGTTTTACAGATTCGCTTATTTCAACTCCACAAATCTGGCTACAAAAAGTACCCTTCGTGATTTAAGGATCGGACAACCTCCAGTTCAAAAAGAGTCTCTAAGAATACTTGTTGACATATGCCAACAGCTTTCCGAGTAAGGCAGAATTTTATTAAATCAATCATTATGAAATGTTTATTTGTTTGATTCATATTTAGCCTTCGAGAACAAGGTTGTAAATCGAGCGAGTTCCTTTATAAATGCCTCTCTGACCAGTGGGTAATCGGTATGATGTCGAATGGAAGGCAGTTCTACGTTACCATTGACAGGAAAAAAGCCAACCTTCTCGACATAAGCAGTAAGCACTTTGAAACAATTTTTTTACCAATTACTAAAAGTATTAATTAGTAATAAAAGGCTTTTGTAATATTTTTCCAGGGGAGGTGAACTACGTTTGCGATAAACAACTCAAAGGGATTTTTTTTCATGTCTGAATTTCTGTGATATAAGCAATAAATTGGGATTTGAATCATTCCACAATTTTGTTTTTCCAACATTGATATTAGTTAATGCCATCCTCATTGATGTACTGTAATTATAAAAGGGATAGCCATGAAATTTAAGTCAAAAATTGATTCATTTTTAGGATCTATTAAAATATCAAATTTTAAATGTATTATTATAAATTTTTATTTTGTATTATAAAGTTGTACTATTCGATATCTAATATAAAAAATGTGTCCTGTTATAGTTTTGCATTTTGACATAAACTTATAAAACCTTTTCATCAATTATGATATGAAATATTTTTATAAATTAAATATATTATAAATTGAGCTTATAATGCTAGTAATTTTAAAGAAAATCTAACTAAACCACATTGTATAAGGTTAGTTAATTTTTGATGAACAAGACATATTTTGGACCAAGAAGTCCAGGTTTTCTGTTAAATTGTTGCCTGGTCATGTGTGGGGATTCCACATGAGTCTGCTGTCTAGCTATAGTCCTGATTATTTTACTTAAATGGAAGTCAGTACCACTTTGTTGTTAATGTACAAGATTGTTTTTCAACATGAACATACTCTGGTTACATTTTTTTATTCACTCTTGTTCTCTATATTTTGCTCAAATCTCTGATAATCTCAATGTGTTCTTGGTGGTTAGAGGTAGCTAGGGTAGGATTCAAGTCAGAGGATGGAATTGTGGTATCTGAATAGATGCTGAGGCAAGGCCAGCGGTTTGATGATATAAAGGATGAGATTAAGTATGCTACCTTGCAGGACGCCGGCTTATATCAGTCTGATTGCTAAAACTCGCCACACCTCACTTGGAAGCAGCGGGTGGTTAGGTAAGGTTCCAGAATAAGTTAATAACCTGAGCGAGAAGCATTTAAAATTAAAAAGCATGCCAGATCCTGTCACAAGTGTGTGTTACATTTAGGAATGCAACCACCCCTTGAGAAGCAACCTTTAGAAGCAAAATTGAGTTAATGTCATAAAATAATTAGTAGCATTTATGAAAGAACAAAGAAGGGGTTTAGCTTGTCCTGAGTTACGAGTATTTCAACCACCTTCAGTTTTTGTGCAGCCCTATGAGATTTATGAGTTTATGATTCAAAGGAAGCAGTCTGTTATTGCCTTTTATTTAGTGAAGAGTAAATCTCTTGTGTAATACTTGTTTTGTCTGATATTGCATTGGTTTGTTGCAGATGAAAATTTATTAGTTGGGGTTTGTATTATACTGCGCCTTTTATGAACAGTTGTATCCCTCCTTTGTGCTTTAGGCTACTGGTGAGTCCTAATTAAAAAAAAAAACTTGATTAGTTCTCTCTCTAGAATCTCTTCTACAATTATGTTGTATGTCCCAAAATACTTTCTCCTGAGAGCAAGTGCAGTGCCATAGTTTGTCAGTATGTGTGTTATTTCTACAGCTTCTTTGTAGAAACGGCACTTCCCATGTTGGGTTATACCAATCTTCCTCACATGTCCATTTAGTTTGCAATGCACTGTTATGATTCATTGTTTTTTCTTGCTTTCTTTAATGCGTTCTGTTACCTCTTTCCTTCCAACGTTTGTTAGGATGTTCTTGGATTGTGAGTTTCGTTGTTCCCTCATTTTATTTTTATCCTTCTGAGGTGCTCATTGATAGTGTGGATTCCTATGCAGCGTTAGGGTTTTTCTTGCAAGAGAGTCTGCTCTCTCGTCGCCCTCTATTCTCATACGTCTTGGTACCAAGCAGGAGGGTCACTTTGTTTAGTTTAGCTTTGAAATTCAGCACCATCTTTGACCTAATTGCTCAAACTTAGCATTTTGATATCTGTTTGGCTCACTGGCCTGATAGCCATTCTTGTTTTTATACCCGTTATTCAACTTGAATTGGGTACAGTTCTCAATTACGTGGACCTCAACTTGGAAGATCCTGGTGTGTTTTCCAATGGGTTTTAAGTATTTGGTCCCACAACTGAATACTCCTGCACTATAACTTCTTGTGTTCTAGATCTGTCTGTACCAGGAGGTGTTTTTCTTTATTTCCCATTAATTTTTGTTTATTTGGAAATTTTAATTAAACTACATCTTGTTCATGCCTCTCTCGGAGCCATAAGTATCGGATGTTTTTTTTCATCAGAATATTCATTTATTCTGTCTGAAGTGTTTACTGATAGTGTGGATTCATACACCACAGAACAAACCTTGCAAGGGAGTACGCTCTCCCATTACCCTCTAGTCCCAAATATCCTGGCACCAAGCAGAGGGTGACTGTTTTATATATCTAATTTGTTTAGTTTAGATTTGCTATTCATACCATCTTTGAGCTAATTACATTTGAACTTAGCTCATTGATGGCTGCTTGGCTATCTGACCTGATAGCTACATTCTTGTTTTGTACCTTTTAATCAGATTTCACGTTAAATTGGGTACATTTCTCGATTATCGATTATTAAAACCTCTTGTGGCTGTGCCATCCTTGCCCAAAAACAGATGTATCTGCACATTAGTTTAGTTGATATTTCGATATATTTTAGAAAATAAAGAGAACACTTTACCTAAAGACTTGATTGAGTTGAAAAAGTTAGAACCACGAGCTTCTTGAAGTCACGATAGGCAGTTGTGGTTAGAGCAGTGGCCGTGCCGAAGGTCGTGGGTTCGAATCCCGCTCTTGACACTAACTTTTTCATTTCCACAAAGAATTTAGGTTAAAAGTATAATTAATCAAAATAATTAATACGTTCAATTATGACTACTAAACATTTATGTATTAATGTAATACAGAGAGCGATTAATTCTGTCTATAATTAAGAAAAATTGTGGGGGGGGGCACAATTCAAGTTTTATGACAGTATTTAACCATTTGACCCTGTTCTTCGTTTTTACTAATTAAGTACGTAGTTTCTTTTTTATAATTTTGAATACATTTGGAATTAGGAAAATTGTTATTACATCTCATCTCTTGTAGTGAATCAATGGGAATAGATGGAAATCTGTATGAATTTTGAAACTATCGAAAAACACCACTCGGGCCACCTTACTCGCGATGATTAATTATAAATTACTTCCGGGTTTAAAATGGATTAATCTAAACTTTTAATCGTTAATTAAAGAAGGAATATGAGCGAAGTGGAAAGCTAAAAAAACTTTTTTTTATCAAGGAGGCTTGTCAGTTTGTCTGCCTTCTCTTCGCCTGGTTATAACCCATAATCCTGAAAAGAAAAACTCGTATCGGGAAATTCTCTTAAATAACTAATTAAATAATTAATTAAGAGATGGCCGCGATCGTGCAGGGTTTAAGCCGGTCTCTCGTTCGATGTTCGTCTCTATTGAAAGGCAATTTAATTAAAACGGCCGTAGTCGGTTTGCATCATAACCAATTCCATAGGCAGATTCGTCAAAACCCTTTACCACAGAGGAAGGTGTGTATAAGAATAAAGATTTACATTATTTTTGTCATATTTACACTCAAAAGAAATAGATTTTGTCAATTTTAAAACAATTTATTACAATTACCCGAAATACTTTTGTAATATGAACTTTTTTTTTCAAACATTTTCTGTGCAGTTTTTGGATAGTAAAAGTTTTTCTTCAAATACTAAAGTAGACAAGGCGAAGCTCGCCGAAATCGAAGCGCGCGTTATGAACGTTGTCAAAGCCTATGACAAAATCACAGCTGAAAAGGTAAACCCTAGTTGTAATTATATCCATCTTTTATTTCAGAACATTTTAGTCGGTGCGATTCGCTCCTATAGCAGCGAGGAGCCGATGTCGTTAGAACTCATCAGGGATAGAGTGCTACTTGTTCTCAAACTGTACGATAAGATTGATCCTAACAAGGTATTCTTCTCTTTTTAAGATAATTTGTTGTGTATGGTGCCTTGTATCGGTGTTTTGCCAAAACCATCTGGCAAGCTAGACTTCATCTTAAGGTGGTTCCAGACATGCGGTATTAGTCTGTCATCTTTGCATTCACAAAAGTGATTGTGTACATACACAGGCATTTATACAACCATCCAGTTTGTAGAGAAATTGTGAATACATATTTGCGAAATATCTCGGTCTTCAACTTAACTTCCGATCATTATGGACAACAGTGAAATTGTCATTATGGCATCTGCAGTTACTGTTTCTATTGGCTACAAACTCAATCTGTTTCCCCTCAATTATTGTTTCAGCTTGATTCAGATTGAAGAACTCCAAGACTCCAACATATACAAAACTATTATCTTCTTTCATTAATACATCTATACTAGTTAGGAACGATTTATTATTGAAATAGCAGTAAATAGAAATTTATATTTACAGTGAATTGATGATTTCAGATGATAGTCATACAGTACAATTGACTCCCGAATGTATGGTTGCTTTGAGTTCAGCTACTTAATGAATATTTGTGCAGACAAGGAAACTTGACAATTAGATCAGCAAGACGAGCACTGATATTGTTGCTTGGCAAAAACCAAGCTCCCATCCCCACTAATCGGGATTAGCAAATCTGCCCTGCACTCAACAAATCCTTCTTATCTGGAGCCACCTATTCACTTAAATCACATTTATAGACATTTAAATACAATTTTTCCAAGACATTCATGATGTCAGTTACAAGAAAATCCTTGAAAACTAAATTACAGTAGACTTTTGCTATTTGCACTTTCATCCATCCATTTCTTCTGCCCCCTTCTGTGGTATAGGAATCCACATATCAATGAGTACATCAGACAAAGATAAAAATAAAATGAGAAAAGAACGAAACTCACTCATTGGACACAATCAAGAACCTCCTATCAAACTTTGGAAGGAAAGATGTAATAGGTTTCTTTAAAGAAAGCAAGAAAAAACTACAAATCCTAATAAGATACTTAACAGGGCACTACACACTCATTTATCCACAGGTGAAAGTGTTTTGGGGCACAATGTAATCGACTCTGAAACCAGGCCTACTAATTAAGTTTTTTTATGAACTAGGTCTCACCAGTATTGCACAGAAAGGAGGGTTATAAGAGCCCTTGTATGGTGCAGGTTAATACACACCATGACTAACGATTATTCAGAAATCGTGAGATGCGGTCTGGTGTGATGTTGGTTTTAGAAAAACACTTTCTTTATCGTGCTGTTTCAACCTTTATTTACAAATATTGAAATTATTTACAAATATTATTTAAATTTAACAAATATACGTAGGATGTGGAAAAAAGTGAATTTATACAATACAAAAATAAATCAATCAGAGTATTTTGCCAATATCATTAATCAATCACACATGTAATATATAAAACATTCATTACATTCCACACGTCAAACATTTTTACATAGTCTAACTTTTCAACATTTTAGCTTTCCTTTTCCTATTTATCTCTGTCTATTTAATCCTGAAAGGATAATCTGGCCGAACCATTACCAATGTTTTTCCTTTTGTCGGCTCTTTTCACCTCAAAGAAACTGACTCGTTATATAAAGTCTTTCTATACTGACTTCTTTCCCCATCCCTTCAAAATCCAACGTATGTAAACATAAGACAGCAACATCTCACTGGCATTCTTCATCTAAACTTTTCAGTTCATGGGAAATGATTTTTACAAAAAGGTTTACATAAGTCGGTATTTTTCCCACTTATTAACTATAAACTTTCCCTGTATTTTGAGCTGCTAAACTAGTTATTTTATTTTATTATTATTTAACATTGATTTTGTATGGTTTCAGCTTACATTGGAATCACATTTCATGAATGATCTAGGATTAGATTCTTTAGATCATGTCGAAGTTATCATGGCCATGGAAGATGAATTTGGTAAATATAGAAATTTTCTTTTCTTTCTTTTTTTTTTAAATTAATAATTGAAAACGTTTTAGGCTTTGAGATCCCTGATGCAGATGCCGAGAGACTGTTGAGGCCTGCCGATATCGTCACATACATAGGCGACAGAAATGATGTTTATGAATAAGACCTGAAAATAAAAACAAATGTAGTTATAATTGCGGGTTAGATTTGTAAATAAATGATGAGCCATCTTGCAATTTTCAGGTTTATTTTCTCTATTTTAGACGTTTTGTAAATATCCAGTGAGGCTTTGAAAGTCTTTTCAGTCACAGTATATTTGTTAACTACTTGTTTTAAATAAATTAAATTGATCAACTGGTTTTTTTTTTAAATATTTTTGAAATTTATTTTATACTTGAATGTTTGTTCCTCTTCAACCTTTATAATCATAATTACTAAACAGTGCAAAATTTATAAAATCAAATAAATTAAATTCAAACAGAAGATTACGCCCTACAATACCATTCATTTCAGGGGGGGGGGATGTATAATTTTTATACAGTAAAATTTTGTAAGAAAGTGCTGGTCTATTGAAAAAATAACAATAACTTATAAAAGACATTTCAGCCCCCAAGGTGTAACATATTTTTTTCAGCCTTCGAAGTCGACAAAAAGTCGTATAATTTGTATTTTAGCTACGAAATTCTGATTAAATGTATGAATAGAGTGGTAAGGGTTTCCTTATAAGAATGGATCGAGCTCTATGCCACGGAGACCAAAGGTCCAGTGGCGAATATTTCCAGGATTTTGTTCGTACTCTGGTGCCACCACTGACTAAACGAAAAGCCACATTACTGTCATGAATGTTGCCAGCATGGAAAAAGGTAATGAAAACAAAATTAAAAACGTTTTTAAAAATGACTTCAGAACTTGTGGCTTCCTAAGGGAGTATACATTGGCCATGGGACTGGAAAATTAAATCTAAGCCCCTCATCGGCTGGCACTTCATCACTTTTCAGGAATTATTTAATTTTGACAATCTTACTGGATTGCTTAACGATTGAAATTTTAATGGAAAATAGACGACGAAGATTGTGAAAAGAACCTGGAGAAGTAACGACTTTCTAAAGAGGCCAAGAAATTGATCAATCATGTATGTAATTTTTTAGTGAATGAAAACACATGAAAAATGAAAACTTTACAAACGCACAATACTTTAAAAAAATTAAAACATTCAATATAATGTAATTTTCATTTTTCCCCATGATATAGCATACATATCAGACTTAGCCTTTGTCCCATTAAGATATGCTATATTGGGATATACATTAACTGCATTTTTTAATATGTAGGATGTAAAATACGTTGGGTTTGTAACTTACATAAAAAATACCATAGTTGATATTAAAACTGTTTATTCATGGAACACACTTAAAAAAAAAAGTTTTATTGTGGAATACAACTGTTGCACCAGTAGAGAGTAAATAGGCTAATCACAAATCAAATAGCTAACGATTAACAAGAAACACATTTTTACCAAAGTATCAACGTTTTATTTCAGTTTTTTGACAAATGAAAGTTTTAAGTTTTAAAATATCTACAGGAATCGCAATTCATCAGTCTTATTGCTTTATTTTCACTTACTGAATAATAAAATTTTAAATGGAAAGACTAACAATTTTCTATAGTCTAGTTTGTGAGCTTAATATAAAGAATAAACGTACAGTATGTGCCTTTTAAAAAAGCCAAACAATTGTTTTACCTAGTCAATGCTTGAAATAATAAAAAAATGGAAGAATTTATTCGGTATTCATTTTCTTACTAAATGACAAAATGGAGAATTTGTCAAAATTGAATAAATCAAAACTTTCAATTAAGTTGAGAAATATAATGTAACTACATTGACAGTAAATTATAGTCAAGAACGATAAAATTATTCAGTTCATAAAAAAATGTAAAAACAATATTGAGGGGGGGGGAAGTCGCGCTTGTGTGCCGGGTGAGGTAGAATGCGTTTGGCTATTTGGGAAATATACTGAAATAGGATGGAGGGGGAGTCGAATTGACCGCTATGTGGTACGGAGGCGGTGGGGCTTCAGGTGTCTGTACACTGGGAGTCGCCGGCTCCGGTTCGGCCGTCCTGCTTTCCAACCGGCCGATCGGAGTCAATGCAGGCTGGTCCCGACGCTTTGTCAACGCTGTCCAAGTCCATGTTGACAAGAGGTAGACAATCGGCGTGACTACATAGAGAAAAGCCATGCCAACATTGCAGAGCACAAGAAAAAGCATAATCTTCTCAACGCCATCTTTCTGGATCTGTCAAAACTCTTTATAATCATTTTTTTGAATATTGAAATAAATCAATTTGAAACAATATCAAAACGTATTGCTTTTCTATTCTTTAAACATACATATTTTTACTTTACCTTTGTTTTTATTAAGAAAATCACTGTGTCTGTGAATAGAACTAACATAAGGTATTTAAGTAAAGGACTTCTGTACTTCCGAGGACTTGTGTACTCTGTATTGTTCTGTGGCTGTTGGGTTGGCGTTTCATCAGGTGTCTCAAGATATACAGAACAGTCGACCTCAAGTCTGGTTGGAGATCTTATACGCTCATGATTGAAGCTGTACATTAAAAAAAAAAAAAAAAAAAAAAATGAAATTACCTTTAAAAAGTAATTTCAGGTAGAATGACAACTTACTTGTACGCCTGCGGTGTGGGGCTTTCGGGGATTACGAGCTCGACCGTCTGAAAGGTCTGGACCCCGGCAGTTCCAGACCCTCCAGTAGCCTTACCTGCTCCCCCCCACCGTCTACCGCTTCCACCTGAAACCGCGAATAAACACCGTTTATTATATGAATAAAAGCAAAAATACAAAAAGAAGTTACAGTAAAGTATTGTGGTCGGTTGTTTGTAATGGTGGTATGTGGTCCCACGGAGACCACTCCAGGTTGCGATCCAAATTTTGCTTTTTATAAACTAACACTCTGAAAAGAAAATCAAATTAGACCATTTTGAATTGGAGTTTTCCCAAGGATGCAACCTCTTAATGAAATTGAAAGAAATGAATCAGTTTTCATTTCTAGAAGAAATTTTAACAAAAAATGTGAAAATTGTACATTTTAATAAATGACCTTCTAACATATTTTCTAGAAACATAAGGACAGAAGTTGGAAAATATAAATCTGCAAGAAACAAAATTAACATTTTATCATTCATCACTATACTTTGGGTTAATTATCTTGTTATAAATAAAATTTATTTGATCAATTCAAACTAACAAATAGTGAACTGCTTCAACCTATTTTTTTAAACTGTTTGCTATTTGTTTGTCATTGAATAAAAGTCACTGAAAGAACAAACTATAAAAGCAAGAGGAATATCATTTTATAACAATTTTTTCCATGTATCAATGCAAAAAAAAAAAAAATTATAAAAAGATTTATGAAATATCGGAGTCATATAACGTCTTCTCTTTACCTTTGTTTTCATTGACTGGACTTAGCTTTTATTTTCCGCAAAGAGATGAGTTTAAATTACATTATATTCAAATGAGTGAATTTGTCCGTTAAACTAATTTTTAGTTTTGCATAATTTGTAGTTATAACAACACTATGTTTAGAAAATTAATTTGTACAATGCTAAAAAATTTAGATTAAAAATAAATGAATCAAATGAATTTATACAACGCTGGAAAATTTTGGATTAAAAAAAATGAGTTTATACAATATGCTAGAAAATTTTAGATAAAAAAATTAATTTAAAATTTTTCAATTAATTTTTAAAAAAGACAGAATTTATGCAATGCCATTATTATTCTAAAATTTTCTAGCATTGTGTAAATTCATTTTATTTAATTATTTGCTTTTAATCTAAAAATTGTTAGCATTGAATAAATTAATTTTTTCACATCCTACGTGTATTTGTAAAATCTAAACAATGTTTATAAATCCCTGGACCTGAAGATGATCTCAATAAAGATTGAAACGCTGGCACGATAAAGACAATGTTTTCTAAAACCTACATCACACCAGACCGCATCTCACGATCTTTGAATAATCATTGACTAACTGTCTCCAAGCACCACACACGATGCTATGAGCAGATTAAAAGAAAAAATAAATTACATTTATTTCTTTTATATTCATTAAAAATTTTATGTATGCTTTTAAATTCATCCATTAATAAATAAACTGTTTATGTAAATTTAAAAATATATATATAAGTTTGATTTATTATACAGGCAAAATTCACAGCTACAATCTTTGAATAAATATTCTATTCAAACAGTTGAGCTACCATGACTTTAATCAGCCTGTCATGGAATTTTTATATTTGAAAACTATATACAAAAAATTGAAGGTTGATATAATGCATATAATATTTATTTTTGTTATTTCTTATTTTTTATTTCTTATCTGATAGACTAAAGTAGCAAGTTCAGGTAGGCCAGAATTATCGGAAAGGACTACACAACATTATATTGTTTATTTGTCACAATGAATATTATTGTTGATTTATTGGTCTAATTACCCAAACAAATAGGTCTAGAGGGTGACAAAACCTCTGAACTTTACTGCCGCGATCACTCTGACACTAACAATGCAATAAAAACCCACTGATATCCCCCAAGTGCCCTCAGAAGATCAACTTGTAGAACAGAGATCGTCCTCAACTGATTAAGAATAGGCTTTGCGGGGTTGATACACATTCGATTAATTTTGGACCAAAGTCTGCACATGTATCCGACATGTAGAGAAAGGTGATGTGTCCCACTTAATAAATGGGTGCCATTCTTTGGCTCCATATAGAGAGCACGTAGGCATGCTACACTATATGAGAATTATGCTTGAACACAGCAGTGATTATTTGTTCCAATTTTTGGAATTGTTTTATTGTGGACAATACTGTTAGCTTTGTGTCTCTTGTGTGTTGAGAGTGAATGTTGGCTGTTTGAATTGGTGTGAATGTGAAGGGTGTATATTGAGTTCTCCATCGACCCTCAATTATTCTAGTCGTACAATAATATAATAAAATATGCAGAGGGTGTAGAAGGAATACTGAATACCACCACCCTAATCAACTGAATGGTACGTAAATGGGAAAGAATGTATTTAAGAGTGAGTTAGAATGATTTTGAATTTATGAAATGATCTCATTGGTTAAAAACATCCAGAGCCCAACGTCAACCAATGAATGGATAAGACCAAGGTCTGAGCCCAGTCTGATGATGCCAAAACCCGAAGCAGATGATTCTTGATGTATGTGGTGATAAATTATAAGGTTGATTCCATGCATGTTTGTATGCTAACAGATGCAACTGTACATGAAGTTACGTCATAAGGTATGGTGAACCCGTTTAATTTTGATGAATTTTTATTTATACAATTGCAAAAAATCTTACTTTTAAAATGATTTAATAAAGAAAATTATGGCAAGGATTGTTATATGACACAACATGAACTGTACAAAATAAATATCGACGCCTAGAATCGTTTGTAATATTTTTATATCAAACGTTTCTACAATAAAAATAACTACATTCTTTCTAAAGTGTTTTAATAGACAAAATTGTAAGTGCATTTTCAGGAAGTGGCAATTGTGAAAACAGTATCCAACATTAAAGAGAAATATTGTCAGCAGAATATTTTAACAAAGTATAAAAAAGAAGACGAAAACAAGAGAAAATCAAATACAGTTATATGGTAATTAATTGAATGTGAAAATTTTTCTTAATTGGCAGGATATTAAGAAAACAATTGCAGCAATGACATTCAATGGCCTATACTGCTTAAGAGAATTGAGTCAATTGAATTGAAAGGAACTAAGTACAAGCCAGAAAGCAGCATTGCTTGGGGGAGTACAAAACTCCCACTTTCTAGCATATATTTCCTTGTCATCATCTTCATCGTCGTAGTTATCGCCAATATTACAACATTAGATGGATTAAATTTTTTTTATGCCATTCATTTTGAAGGGGAAAACACAATCGTTTATTTTCAATTTGTTTCTACTTTTTGGCATCCTGTGTTATGTATTCGTGCGGTTTATACTAAAATTATGCTAAAACTAAAAATAAAACATAAAAAACATAAATAAAAATTTTTAAAAAAGGACGCAACGGTTAAGGAATTGACACAACGCTCATCACTGTAAGGTAAAGGTCCCGGGTTCGATACAGCGGCCTTGTAAACCCGACATACTTACAAATGGATTTTTTTTATTTTCAAAAATACAGGCACTCCGAGGGTTGATGTGACCTCTGCTGTATAAACTATAAATCCATTATATTTCGTGCGGTCCGATTGGCCAAATTACTTCTTTCAATTAATTAATCTTTATGTAAGGCATTGATTGAAATGAAAAAGTAAATGTCACGAGCGGGATTCGAATCCACGACCTTCGGCTAAATAGGCCGCTATTCAAGCACTTGCCGAGTCCCATTAGCTCAAGTAAAGAAGCGGCGTATTTAGCCGAAGATCGTGGGTTCGAAACCCCCTCGTCACACCTTTTCACTTCAACCAATGCCTCACATAATTAATCAATCGAAATAAACAATAATTTAACACAATTAATCCAGAATTGAATAAAGAAGGATAACAAATACGAAAAGATGAGAAGACGTAACTTGAAACATCATAGTCTGACGTGTTCAAAAGTTCAAAACTTTTTTATTTTAAGCATACATAAAGTTTTAAAACTTATTGAATCTATAAATAATATTTATGGAAGTTTACAGTTGTTCAAGAACGTGGTGATGCGTGATATAAGTTTTGAGGATTAAAGTTTATAAAATTCAACGTATGCGAAGCACGTACACGGTAAGATTTTCAACATCATGGCTTCTTAAAATTTACCGAAGTGTTTATATTTATTACGTTTCATTTTTGTATTTAATAATTTATGATTTTCGATTTTCAACCGAGAAAACTTTCGTTACATCGGACTGTCATATCGTCAGGAAACATCATCGGCCGGTACTTAACATATTTGGTCAACAGTTCGTGATGGACCTGCGTTGAGCGTGTATCTCTTATCGATCCAGACTGTTTAAAAAAATTTCAAAAATAAATAAATACAGTTATTATAAGATTAAACAAAAACCTGGCTTTGCTTTATACGCTAAATGGCCGCTTGATTTTAAACGTATGATTTATCATCAGTACCCCTCTATTCGGGGGAAATGGCGATTCAGTTGATGAAAAAACAATTCATGAATTATTTTTAAACTAAAACTTTAACATTCGTTAATAAAATTCAAGTTTACTCTTATGGATAGTTCGATATGCTTTTCATAACTTTTTTTATGGATAATTGTTTTAACTTTGAAAAATTATTATTGATGAAAACAAGTTTGAAGATTAACATTTGTAACATTATATATAAATTTAGGTAGTAAAATACAAAATTTAAAATTTTGAAAGTAATTATGATCAGAGCGTGTTGCTGGTGTTACTTATTTAAAGGCATTTTATAGCTTTATTTTAATTTCAATGAAAAATTTGTTCTATTTTCAACTTGTTTGACTAGATATTTACATTTGCTTATATTTAACATTTTTAAAGGAAAATAAAAGCGCAATATTGATGATGTAATGAATTTATAGTATTTGAAAGAATTACTATTTAGGTAAATACAAGAAGGTCTTTTAGTTTCAGCAGATTTTATTTATTTTTAAGATGCCATTCCCACACCTTACGAGCATCATCAGCTTTATTTTCAAACTCGTTTTTGTCTTATTTTTCCGTTTTAAAGAAGGCTGATGTTGCTCACAAAAATGAGTGAAAGTCGTCTTCCATAGATGAAGAAAATCTGCTGGAACTGTAAAAGCATTTCGTATTTATCTAAATATTATATGCAGAGAGGTACAAATTAAAAAAAAAAAAAAAATTTGAAAAAATAATTGTTTATTAGTTATCGTAGTTATTTGATTATTATTATTAGTTTTTTAATTTTATTTATGCAAAGAAGGTTGAGATGAAAAATTAGTGACACGAGCGGGACACTAATTTTATCATCTCTAACTTTTTTGCACAAAATAAATAAAACTTTAATTGTAACTATTTTAAAAAAAATAATGATGAAAAGTTTTACGAGTTTGTATTTTAGGCCGGCCTGTGAGGATTAACGGATGAGGATACCCACTCGTGAATTAAACTCCCTCCGGCTCCAGAGGCTCAGAGCGACCCAGGGCTCTAGACGCGTTTACAACTCGTCGCCGTCCGACGACAAAGACGACACTGCACTAAAAAAAGGAAGGACGCGACGCCAACGCCTAGCATAAACCGACTGGGTTTCTGTTTTGGTGCAAGCATAACGGCCGCGTACATGCGCCGTCGTCCGACGAATCCGACTTATTGATCAGAGAGGAATTTCACTCAAAAAATATCTTTTCTAAATTTTCCATTACAACTTTTTAACGCAGATTTCGCACTTTTTACAAATTTAATTATAATGAATCTATTGGAGTTTTGTTTTTTGTAAGAGGATTCTGAATTGGTGAATGTGCTCGCTTTAATAACAGGATCGATAAAAACAAGCAGAGTAGAAAGAAGGAATATCAAAATATACTGATTTTCCTAATATAAATCCTGATACTTTCCCACTCAATTTTTCTGTTTTTTTTTTTAATAATAAAAAATTGAACTTTTTAGTTATTTTATTTTTACTATTATATTTTTTGAAAAGTATCTTTTGTTAATGGAATTAAAGAATGGTTCAATGATAAGTTTTGATTTTTGAATATAGGCGGCTGTTCTCTGGTGGGAGGATGGGAAAGTTCTGGAACCTTTGCATATAAATAATAATCAACACAGCTGACTCATATTTGTTTTCCTTCATAAGGTTATAAGTTAAGTTTGTTGTTGAGATTCGCAGGATAGTTTTCGTTCTTCTTTAAAAGGGAGATCGAGCTCGAGTCTGACGACGGAGAACTTTTCAAAAGTCGAAATTTCACCCGAAAAGACAATGGCAACTGTCGAAAGGCAGATAACATTCGTCGAGGACAAAAAGGAGATCTGCACGGACGACTTCTGCGTTTGCCGATTTTCTTCTATAATCGACTATATGTGCGACAAGTACTGCGAGGAGTGCAACGGTGAGTCGAGGATTTACAGGATTTCGGATTGTAGGAGATTTTTTGAGGTGGGAAAATATTCAGGCCGGCGAAAGGTAGTTCATTCATAAATCGATATTTCACGGTCTCGGGGGGGATGAAATGAAAAACAAAAATTTTAATAAAAAATATGTTTTGTCCGGTCGTTAATTGTTCGTAGGCACGGCCAGGTTTTTATTGCAGATTTACTATAAAAATATGGCCTTTTTTTACAATCTGGGTCCAGTTCATTCCAGAAAACGAATGCAAACCGTAGAGAAATCAATTAAATTCGCAAAGAGTGCAAATGGCCACCTTTTTTTTACGATTAACTATGTCCCAGAAATGTTTAAACGGTTGAATTCGAAAAGCTTCACTATTTAAATTAAAAGTACTGGAAGCACCAAGCTAATAAATTAATCGTTATGTAGTAATTATTTAAACTTCTCAAAAATGTATATGGGTAATTTTTAATTTATTCTTACTCTCTTAATTGTAATTAAATTACCAGATATATTATTGTTATTTGTATGAAACAAAATAGAAAATACAAACCAAAAACAAACAACCTCATTTTTATTTGCGGATTTGCTTAGGAATAGTAAATACGAAGATTACTCATTTTGTAAACAAACACCTTTACTAGTCTTTTCTCCATTTTAATCCAGTTGTATTCCCGTTAACAATGGAAAGACTGGAAGATCGCAGTATTATCGTGAGAATGAGTGATCGAGGTCACAGGCAAGTATATATCACAGAGGCAGTTGGCGTTTCTTAGAGTGTGGTCTCCCGGGATTCAGCCCGATTCTGAGATACCGGAAGTGCCAATAGGAGGCCTCAGAACTTTACGACACTAAGGAAGGACCAAAATATCGTCATTGCCGCAAGGCACTACTCTTTCCATAGTGCCCGCCATATCCTAAATGAAGTACAAAATGTTTTGACAAGACCTTTATTGTTTATGATTAATTTGTAATCTTTGTGGGAAGTTGGTCACTCATCGTATACCCCTTTGATACAGCCCGCCAGCAACTCAGGAGGAACATCAATTGGAATGCAGTTATGTTTAGTGATGAGTCGTGCTTCTGTCTGTATAGTGACAGCAGGTGTCAAAGGGTAATCGAGAACAGGAGATGCTACAATGTTAATGCTCCCTTCAGTGCAGTTTGGAGGAGCGTTCTTAGGCTTGAATTTACACTGGGTGACAAACTGAAAGCCATATTGCTGTCCACAGGACGTTTTGTCCAAGAAATTATCCTTCAAACCAGAGATCTCATTGGCAGGGATTTTTAATGGGGCCACGGTAGTTGAGTGGTTAAGGCATCAAAACCATGGTCAAGGGTTCAAACCCCACTCTTGTCTCTGGATTTTTTCAGGCGCCTAAGAGATTGAAAGAAATTGACACAGCACTCATCAATGGAAGGGTTCTCAGATCTCAGCAACCCTGAATTTGGTCCCAACCCCCTTCAAAAATGAGTTTCTTCGATGGAAGAACACTGGAGCTCAAATTCACACTTGTGTTGCGAGCCCCCAAAATGGAACCAAGTACAATAAGCTGTACAGTATTCAGGAGAGAATTCCTCTAGTTCCTGGTATCCATTGTAAAAAAAAGAAGAAGAAAAAACAGGGATTTCTGGGTGACAATGCAAGACCTCATAGAGGCAGAGTTGTTCATCAATGTTTAGAAAATCTGGGAATTTCTGCATCTCCCCTTCTCCCATTGTCTCCAGTATAACATTGCGTTGCTGCAATGGCGCTTTTCGATCACCTTCTGCAGCCAGTTGACCTGCTGCAACTGAGTACAATGTTGCAACGTCAATGGAGAGAATTTTTTTATGAAATGTCAACCTTATTAACAGTGTGCTTAACAGGCGTTTTAGCTAACAGAGAATATACACAATATTAATTGCTTAAAAAAATTATTGTATCCAATAAATTTGTGAAATTAAACCTTTAATTTTAGTTTTAAAAATCCTTTAATTAAATTTTCCTTCAGTAAAATACAATAATTTATAATAAAATAAAAACGATAGGAATTGGAAGAAAAATGTTTCAAAATTGGTGATACCCCTGTTCATTTTTGAAGTTTATATTATGCTTCAAGCATTACAGATGATTAAATTTATTTATATAATTTCTTCCAGTTTTGTGAAGCAAACAATTTTACATTAGAAAAACAAATAGCGTGGGGTTGTCATCTCTACTCTGTATTTCAAGTTTAAAAAAAAAAAATTATAATGAGCAAACATAAAAATAACATGGATCCTATGTTTTCATTGTTATAATTTTCTTTTGTGTTTTGCAGAGCATGAATGGGCATGGGATGATCAGGGGTTGTCACCGGCTACTCTGCTGAGCCACCACAATCGCGAGGTGAGGTTCCATCCTGGCTACAGTTCCGGTACTGCTGCAGTTCGCGGTGATTTGCCATTGCAGAAAGGCAATATCTATTATTGGGAGATTAAAATGTTGACTTCACTTTATGGAACAGATGTGGTAATATGCAGTATCTTGTAGTTCTATTGTATTTGTATTTTATGTATTATTTTAAGAGATTAAATTTATTCAGCATAAAAATCACCTTTTAGTTAAAGGTTGTAAAGATTGGAGGATACCCTATTTTTTTTTAAATATTTTTTTTTTTTATTGTCGCTTCTTATGTTTATTATATTTGTGTTCAAACTTAGATGGTAGGAGTTGGCACAAAAGCAGCTGAATTGCAGAAGTCTGCGTACCAGTTCTGCAGTCTGTTAGGATCTGATAAAGAATCCTGGGGATTCTCGTATACTGGTATACACATTTATTCATTTTGTAAATTACAAGGGAATTTTTTCACCGCGAATTCTTTTTCTCAGGTCGCCTCCAACACAACGGCAAGTTTGAGTGGTACGGACCACCTTTTGGAAAAGGGAGCATCATCGGAATTTATTTAGACATGTGGAAAGGCACTTTGGAGTTTTTCCTTGACCGTAGACCTTTAGGTAAACACATTCGCATTAATAATTATTGAAAAAAAAATTGCGTTTGTAAAAATATATTACATTGAATTTATTATTCTTTAAGGTATTGCATTTCGATCGATGGGAAACAACATTCTTTACCCAATGGTCTGCTCCACAGCCGCACAAAGTGGTATGAGAGTCACTTTGTCAATCTCTCATCCGGTCTCGTTAAAATTGCTCGCTCTTCAAGCTCTCGACGGCGATCAAGAGACCTTGAAGCAGCTGCTTCAAGTCCCGGGACTTCGAAGATACGTTTCAAACTATTGGTGGCTATTGGGTTAGACAATTTTATTTTAAACTGAACACTGCGACCTTGTCGAATTTTTCCACTGAAACATTGATATTAACTTGTCTGTGTTTTGTAAACAGGTCGGAGAGACGAAGATTGTGGCTTGGCCGAGATAGCCGACCAAGGTAGTCGCGAGCACAGGACTTGCAAGCATCAGGAAGACGATGGTAAATGCGCCAGGCGACTCTGCGTTATGTGTGACATCATCCTGTGACTAAGAGGGAAAAATGGAGCCAGCATACCAGCACCACCAACAGCAAACCTAAGTAGTAGTCGTCCGTCATTTTTGTCGTATATATTGTCATCATTGTCTTTGTCATTATATTATTCATCACGTATAATTACTGTCTCGTAGTATTTTATCTCGTCTTAGTACAGGTGCTCGTTTCTTTTGCCTCATCCTAAACACTCTCCCTAGTGAGGGTTATTGTTACTATCACTGACCTCTTCTATTTTGGAACTGATTATTTTTGTAGTTTGATTTTTTTTTGTAGTTGTAAAATCTGTCTACACCATGGCACTTGAAATTTTTTAAAATTTTATTTGTCAAGTTGTTTAAACTCAGTACATACAGTTGTATGAAGACATAACTTAAAAAAAAAAAAAAAAAAATTCGGTTAAACAGAATAAAAATGAACTCACATTGCACAACTACCGTCCATACTCAATATTGTCAATTTCAAATAGTATGCACAAAGAAGAGGAAAGTGATTGAAACGATATTACAACGCGAGATTACAAATTTAAATTAAATTAACGTTAAAAAAAAAAAAGTTGAAGAAAGATGGGCTGATCGAACGAAGAGCACGTTTCTTGGGATATTTGAGGGTATTTTGAAAACAATTAAAAGCCAAATCGTACTTACCACATAGTTGCCCAGTGGTACAATTATTGGAAGGCTGTGCTTCTTGGCAAATTGATATTACCATTTGTCAAATCTATTTTTGTATTGAATTTTATTTTAGTATAGTTTTTATGTGATTTATTATGTATAAATAACAAACTTTTTTTTAAATGTATTTTCTTTTTTTAACATACAACAAGAAATTGATAAAAGAGTAATAAACAAGATATAATAAAATCTATTTTTTTTTTAAACATTTCATGGGTGGATTTAATTCGAATGTTATTGGGGCGACTTGGTCTAAACGGTAGGAAATGCAGAAGAAACGACCACCTATTAGTTTAGCTTTGTGTGTGTATAGGTTAAAAAAAATTAGAACAAACCAATCTATAACTGTATTATCTCTTGTCCATCGACTGTTTAAAACATGTCTTATACAATAATCGTCGATGTTACAAAAATAATACTAATCCAAAGGTAAATCTATACTTAAAACTTACCATACTGTTAGACTGTGTTTGATATTATTTTTTTTCTTGTGATATTTCCATAATATATTATTATAGTGTCACCACTAGTGTCAACAAATAGATTTTTATTGTTGTTTTAAAATTGTGAATTTTCATTAAATTCGTTGTATTATAAATTTTACGTTTTACGTTTTTATTTAACGTTAATTTACGTCGCTTTCTATTTTCTAACTAAGACAGCTTTCGAGCATTGGACATTTTAAAAAACTTATTTATTTTTATCAGTCACATTCGGCATGCTTACAAAATCAATAAAAGACCAGAAATTTGTAAAAAAAAAAAAAAATGTTTCTGGATATATAAAGTATGTTTGACGTGAATTGATAAATATCTGTAAATATGTTAGTCAGTTAATTTTAGTTGTTATCTATTCTGTTTATCATCCTGAGTATTAAGTCATCCTATCCTCGGCTCAATGATGATAACAATGACAAGCTTTATTTTACATTTTTAATGGTGTAATGTTCAAAAGTAAAAGAAAAAAAAAGTGTACACAATCAATAATTCTATAATAGTTTTATAGTTCTCTGTGTATTTTAAGATTCATTTTTAATTTTTGTTAATTGCTTTCCCCAATATAGAGGAAATAAAATAGTTTTATTGTATTTATATTTCTTTACAGATGATAAGTACAGTGCCATAACTTATATCATTGTATATTTTTTACTCTTCTTTTCCGGTTGTTGACTTTTTATACTTTTTGGGTTTCTTTTCAGAAACTAGACATCCGTCATAATATAAAAGAAAATGAGTTTGTTGTCTAGTTCGTGAAAAGAAAGGCAAGAAATATTAAATCATTGTTACTCTTGTCTTCCTTTGATGGCAAATGTTTGTAGTTAAACTAAAAAAAATTATATTTATCTTCTTTTTTTTTCTTTTTCTTTCAGATTTATAAAATTTATATTACAATTTATCAAGTGATCTACTTCCTTTTTATTGAAGTGATGCACTCATTATATTAGAGTTTTAAATTTTAAATAGATTTCTTCATTAAAAATAACTTTTGGGTTACAAAATGCAACTATACCTATAGATTAATATAAATAAAATTCATTTATGGCATTGGTACCTCATACCAACATGCTTAAATTGCAACTATATTCAGTAATGCTCTACATAAGAATTTTTAAATAAAATATACTGTACTGAGTGAGTGCAGTACTTCAAAAATACCAAACAACTACAATATAACTAATATTAACCATAAAATAATTATTGTAGAAGTGTTAAACTATCGATGTTTAAATTATAAAATTATATTTATCGTAATTTAAAAAGAATGAATGTATTAATGTTGGTCTAAGCTGAATAATCAATATAAATGGTATGTTGGTAAAAAAAAAAAAAAAAAAAAAATAATAATAATAATAAATAATACTCTTATAGGTATCAATTTTTTTTTCTTAACTTTTAACAATAACAGAAAAAATAAAACCTCAAAAATGACATCTCAGAGGTTGTAAATATAAAATGGATTTTGTATATAATTTGGTTTTGAATAAATTCAATTATGTTTAAAACTGAATAAAATTTATTTATTTAATCAGAAACCTTTTATTGTTACAACTAAAACAGGAGGATACATAAATACATTGAAAAATTCTGAAGTGTTTGCGGGTAAAAAATTTATGGTACAGACCTGCAAAATGAGAAATTGTTAGTTACTATATATAAAAAAACAAACAAAAAAACCAGTCTACTTACTAAACCATCTAATTAAAAAAAATAATACTAATTATAATTTGCATTCAAAATTGAAAACAAATGATTTTATGATAGTTTGAGAAAAGGATAAGATAAAAATAAATTCTGAATTAACTGGAGCAACAATATCAAAAACGTGAATAATTTAAGAGAATTTAAAATAAATTTGAACTACATGGTAATCTATTTTTTTAACACAAACATGTATACTTACATTGAATATTACAAATAAACATTACTAATAATAATTACTGACAAAAACCAGCAGCAATTAAAGGAATGCAAAAAAACAATTAACACACTGACACACTCAATTTCAAATGAAATACCTATTCCATTACCAATGCGAACCCAAAACAAAGTTACTCAGCGAATCAAAAAGTAGTGTATTTCAACAAATAAATGTAACATATATTTACATTCAAAATTATGAACGATCTTTCTTAACAATAGTTAGAGAAGATTGTGGTAAGAATCTTGGGATTAGTGTAGTAAATTAGAATGTCGAAAACCTGCAAAAGTTAAAAGAATGTTAAACAAAATTGAACAAAGTCGTACATTCCTGTCTAAATGAAATACCTTTCCATGTTCAATGCGCACCGTAAACTAAGTTTCTCAGCGAATGCGATGGAAAGTGACATGATCAATTCTGATGTACCTACAACAATTCTGAATATGTTAAAAAAAGTAGCTCACATATTGTATGATTTTTCTGTAAGTAAAGGTAACGTAATAGAAATAAAAATTCTGTTGCCTGATTCAATGAGCATCTTTGGTTGAACAAATAAATAATATAAAAAAATACGTATAAATTAAAATCGAACCACATATGAGAGTAAACCGTGTAGCTCGATGTAATGGAGTGGATCTTAAGGAACAGGATCGTATTGGATTCTCCCCTGCACCTGCACAGTTAGAAGGAATGTGAAAAAATTAATATATTGTGTTTTATTTTTTCATTACATTAAAAAACATGTTTACATTCCATTTCCATTATAAAACATATTTGCATTGCAGAATAAGAAAGCGTTGATTAACATAATCATCAAGATTATAAATAATACTCATTCTTGAATTAGCTGGATTGCTGTTGAATGAACAAAACCTGCAAAAATTAAGGGATTTTATGACAAAATTGTACAGAAAGTAGTGTATTTTAAAAAATAAATGGAATATATATTTACCATCTAAAATACGAACAATCTTTCTTAACAGTAGGTAGAGAAGATTTTGGTAAGAATCTTGGGAGTTGGTGTAGTAAATTAGAATGTCGAAAACCAGCAAAAGTTAAAAGAATGTTAAACAAAATTGAACAATGTCGTACATTCCTGTCTAAATGAAATACCTTTCCATGTTCAATGCGCACCATAAACTAAGTTTCTCGGCGAATGTGATGGAAAGTGACCCGATTCCCATGTACCTACTGCAATTCTGAATATGTTAAAAAAAGATACTCACATAGTGTATGATTTTCGTCTAACTAAAGGTAGCGTGACATAAAAATTCTGTTACCTGTTGCAAAACGCATCTTGGCTGAACAAATAAGTAATAGAAAAAAATATGTCTAAATTAAAATCGAACCACAATTGCGAGGACACCGTGTAGCTGGATGTAATGGAATGGTCCTTAAGGAACAGCATTTATTGGATTATCCGGCATCTGCCCAGTTTGAAGGAATGTCAAAAATAGAATGTCGAATACCTGCATAAGTGAAAAGAATGTATAACAAAAATGAACAC
>CM077108.1:13019402-13046036 GCA_039619505.1 Cimex hemipterus
TTGAGAAGCTCGTTCAGATCAGATCCTTCGTTTTTTTAATGAACTATCCATATTAGCCATTGAGTGTTTTTCAAAGAAGGGTATTGTGGGGGGGGACTAGAAGCAGCAATGGGAATTGAACACATGGACACGGGGTCCTTAATTATCATGCTAACAGACTTAGCTATTGTGGCCCCCATTCATTCAAGAATATGCAAGGCGACTCCTCAGTAGAGTCAAGCCCCTCCTGAAAGTCAGTTCAGGTAGTAAAGTCGTAAATGCCCCTGTAGAGTTCAAACAGTTCAGAACAGCCTGGACTATCCTTCCAGGTCTCTAGTCTTAATCTGCTAAGTAAAGCTAACAATGCATATTTATTTTCTACTACCTTATTTTTCCATAAATTTTATCTTTATGTAGTATAGTAGTATGCATGTTCAAAATTAATAGTCTGCCAGAATGTCTTTACCTAAAAGCAGTAATTTTTATGCTTTAGCACCTAGAAAAGTATTACCATTTTTCACATCACAAAGTTTTTTAACTTACTCATTTTGTCTCAAGTGTTGTTGGAAACCAACTTAGACAAAGTATGTAATTATAGAAGCATAAATTTTATATATATTGGGTTGTCCGGAAAATAATGCAGGATTTTGGTATTAAACAAAAAAAAAAAGAAACTAGTTACTTTAAAGCAATGTTCTTTAATCAAAATAATTTCCCATACTCTCAATACATTTCTCCCAACGTGTTGGTAACTTATTAATTCCGTCTGAGTAGAATTCAGAATTTTTAGAATTGATAAAGTCAATAAATGCATTTTCCAGTTCCGTTTGATTTTTGAATATTATGTGTTGTAAGTAGTGGTCCAGGTATCTAAAAAAATGGTAGTCAGTAGGCGAGAGGTCCGGAGAGTAGGGTGGGTGAGGCAAAGTTTCATAGCCAAGCTCCAATAATTTTTGTGACGTTACACGTGACACATGTGGTCGAGCGTTGTCATGCAACAAAATGGGCCCTTTCCGATTGACCAAAGAGGGCTTCATTACTGCCAATTTCTGATGCATGGTATTAATTTGGTTACAGTATGATTCAGCATTGATGGTTTCGCCAGGATTTAAGAAGCTGTAGTGTTGTATTAAACCAAATGAAGCCCACCATACCGGTGGTCAGCGACGGTCGTTTTACTGACTTTGAGTTGCTCTGCAAGTTCTCGAACAGTTGTTTTGGGGTTTTCTTCCACCACTGATCGCAGAACATCATCATTAAGAGAGGAAGGCCTTCCACGACCTTCTTCATCTTCAAGGCTGAAATCTCCCTCCCAAAATTTTTTAAACCACCTTTGCACAGTGCACTCATTAACACAACCCTCGCCCCAGACTTGGTTAATGTTTCTAGCCGTTTGGGCTCCGCTTCGGCCGAGTTTAAACTCGTAAAAGAAAATCGTACGAAATTCTCGCTTTGACATTATAAGGATGACTGAATTATTTCCAAGCAGCGGAATGCTACAGAGGTAAACAAACAATATCATTTGGAAGAGGATTAATAAGTGTTGACATTCATACAAATGAGTAATCCTGTAAATGTAAACAGAATATTTTATATAGATTTTTTTTAATGAAAACTTAAAATCCTGCATTATTTTCCGGACAACCCAATACATGCATGCTTGTGACTCAATGCAAATTATTAACAACATGGGTTTTTAAAAACAGAATGCTATAGAAGAAAATGAGAGTTTCCAACGTATTTAAAAAATAAAATTAAATATAAAGTACACAATTCAATTTGTTTAATTTCGTCATTACATTATGAGTTTTAGACCTAGAAGTACATGCTGCTATACTTTATGTGGTATGCAAGTAAAAACTTTTTTATCAGTTAGGGGGAAAAAATTATTTAGATTATGCACAACTGAGTGTGCTGCAATCCTAATTACTTACATAATAAATGTTACCTAAATCTAAATACTGTTGTTACAATATTTCCCCATTTATAAAAAATAAAAACATCATTGGTAAAGACCAATCTATGAACATAAAATTACAATCTCAACACAGGAGGGAAGGGAATTATACCATAACAAAGTTTAGCATTTTTAACAAGAAAGACTTCTAAAAATATGACAAATGCTTTTACTATTTCCATAATGTTTACTCACTAGTAATAATTAATAGTTAACCATCGAGCTGCAGAGCTGGTAAGGGTAAGGTAAAATAACTTCAAGCATGCGTTTTTCTTCTACATGTACAGAAATAAATGTAGTGAGCAGCAAATTTAATGAAATTGGTCAAAGATGTTTTCCCATTGGTAAAAGGAAATTTAATATCTACTCCTAAAAGCTGTAACCATAACAATGCAGTCAATTTTAACCATAACAATAATTATAAATTAATTATAATCAAATAATAAATTAAATATAACCTGATCTGTCAGGAGTGAGGACAGACAAACTCAGCCGAATAGTGGAGAAGGGGAGTTGGACTCTCTCTCCTCTCCTCTCTCTCTCTCTCTCTCTACCTCACATCTTTTCCAAGTGCCCAAAGATTTGAAGAATGTAAGGCACTTATTGTCCTAATTGCCAATCCCAATGACTCGATACCAGGCTGTGCCAAAATTCCCCCAGATTAACCGATAGGATATTTCTCCAGCAAGGTATTATTGCAGCTAGTAATGATGAGTATTCAACCTAGACCTAGGTGGTGTGCGAGACAGCAGGTATATTGGATCAAGGTGGGACTTCAAAGCGGGAAAAATAAGGGGTTATTGAGGGCAACTCTTACAGAGCCACACCACAAAAACTTGAAAGCAGTGGATGTAGTAGGGACAAACAGATGCGTGAGATTTTGTCAGTGAATTCAGGATCAATCAGCTCCTAAGAATGCTTCTCACCCCAATTGCAAGAATGACTTGACTCTGGTATGGGTTCCAGTGCATTCAGGGAATAGAGGAAATGCAAACATTGACATGTTGCCCCAAGAAGGAGCCAACATGGTCTCTCAATTCCCCAAACCCTATCATCGTCTAGCATCTTGCCATAAGAGAGGTATACATCTGAAAACGATGTATATACTGCATACAATACCTCGGGCATGGGGCATGCAAAGAGATTAATAGAAGAGCCATCCGCAAAACTTACAAAGAAATTACTGGAAGGCAAGCGCAACCGAACCAGGATGTTGGTTGGGCTCCTGAAAGGGCACTGGCGCTTAAGAAGGCACTTGCACTGAATAGGATAGGAGTACAGAAAGAAAAAAACTTCAGATACTCCCAAGGAAGGAGCAGGAAACCAAACCTGCTATTAAAGTCTTTGTAGGTGCAGATTCTTGAAACCAGGAGGAAAAATCGCAAGCAAGATCCTCAGTGCTGGCAAGGCTATGGAGATTGATTAACAACCTGAAGCTGGATGGTGAGTTATACTCATCGATGTGCAGAAGGCCTTGTAACCATCTTTTTAAATGACTTGTATGAAAGGGCACAAAAACAGTAAACGTTTAAAATAAAAATCAGGAAAAAAGGAACCAAATGGGTTATTGTAACCCTTTTGAGAAATCTGGCATCAACAAACTTATGGTAAAGGTATTTTTACTTATTAAAATCAGATTGTACACAATTTTTAATATCTGCTTATTAGTTTTGCTAATAATTGTAATCTATTATAATTATATTATTTAAGGTCAAGGATTGAGATGGAAAAAGCAAGTGCGACAAGCGGGATTCAAACCCACCAGCTTTGGCTATAGACCATATAAATAAAAAAAAAGTTATCAAATTTTTCGTCTAATTATGGTTCGAACCAGCTAATCCACTCGCTGCATCATAGTTAACCCTTTTTTAAATTGTGGACAAGGAGGTCTACTAAATAGTTTGGCAATGTCGCCTTTTTTCTTAACACCTTAATAATATTGAGTTTCTCCTCAATGTTTAACACCTCAACAGACACATTTTGAACACGAATGAACTGCCCAATAAGCAATAACTGTACGACATGCTGTGGTAAGAGAGCAAAGGAGAGAAAAGCTAATTAAAAAAAGAAATGGCATTCATAGAATCAAGGTTTCCATTCGACTAAAAAGGTAAAAATGTAAGCACGGGGATTAAAACAAAAAATCTAATTTCCAAGGAATTCAAGTTATTCCCTGAACAAATTTATATCAGTTGAGCATAAATTTGAAAATAAAATGTAATCATATTTATAATACGTATCAATATAGACAAAAATGGTAAAAAGTTTTTTCCCTTATTAATTTTTTTTTTTTTTTAATGGAGTTGAGAAGAGCTGATAAAGAGAGTGAATGAATTAGATTTTGAAAAGATAATAATTTAAAACTGAATTCTGTACAAAATAGGATTGTCTTTTAGGGTTGTTGAATTAAAAACTAGGGTTAATGATAAAAAAAAACTTTGGGCCTTTTGAGAAAATTTAATTTCGCCTTATCAGCCTGGATGAAAAAGCACAAGGTTAACCCTTCCGATACGGTTTTAGTTTTTTTTTTTACTTTCAAAAATTTGATATAATTTTTTTATCTTCGATTTGATGGAATTTTATTTCGGGAAGGGTGTATGAAAAACGTTAACTCGGTGGAATGAAATGGAATTCTACTTCGAATGACCTACATTGTAAATTTAACCAAAAACCCAAAGTTTTACCGTTTTAACATCGTGATTTTAAAATTGGTAAAAAGGTTATAGGAAATATATATAAAATTATCTATAAATAGGTTTTTTCCTTATTCTTTTAAAATCGATAATAGTGAATTTTTTTTATATTTTTGATACTTACGGCGGTTCTGGCAGCTGGTGCGACTAATTTGGCGAGGGCGAACATTTTTCAGCAATCGGGAGATTTACCTGAAAAAGGCGAAAAGGATGAAAATCAGATAGGGCCGGGGGGGCGAAAAGGTCCCGTGGAAAGAGAAAAGTGGCGAGGAGCGAGAGTGACTGATAAAAAATTAAAAAAGGGACGTGCTGACTTTGAAGAAAAAGGCTGACCTTTGAGGAAAATCGAGTCAAAAGGGCGAGAATAAAATTGAAAAGGGCTCGGCCGAGGAAAATCGGGTGCCGGCTAGGAGTGGAGAAAAAAGATGGCGACTCGAAAGGCTCCGAGTGAAAATTGAGGACCTAAGGCGAAAAGCGGTCCGCCTCGAAACGAAAACTCCTCAAAAATAAAAGACGGCCGACGAGCCGGGGGGGAAAATGCTTGTATTTGAATAAAAGGTTCTTCCGAAATGATCCGGATGAAAATGGATGAACTGAATCAGAAAAATACTCACTTCGTCCGAGGCGAACAGAGCGAGGAGAAGACGGGAGGAGACAGAATCGGGCCAGAGTCGAGTTCGGTCTGAGGAAACGGGGAGGGGACCGGATCAAATATGGCGGCCGTGAGTTGGACGGAAGCCCCGCCGCGCCGGCCAATCGGGAGCCTCCTCCGTACAGTTTTACGCCCCGTCCGTACGGCCTATTGATCCCTAAATTTAACCCGACCGCTCACTTGATCCGGCCCGTTTTCATTTCAAAGGAGGAAAATTCCCTTTCTTCCGGGTGAAAGGGAGTTTTTTCCTTTTCCCTTTTTTCCAGCCGGCGGCTCTCTTTTTTGAGAAAAATTTTCATCGGCTGCCGGCCCGGGTCCCGGTGTTATTTTCGACCGCCCCTCCCCCGGCCGCCGATCAGCTGTTCCAGGCCAAGGTAATGGCCGTATTTATGTTGAACATTTGCAAATTTAACGATTGTGGAATTACATTTCAGAATTTAGGGGATTTAATACAACATATCGAAGATAATCACATTGGTAAATAACTGTTTCAAGTAACTAGTCGTGAAACCGCTTTGTTTTTGTTTTCTTTCTAGTTTGGTTTCGATTTGTATTCCACTCGGATTTTATAATAAAGACGTTTTCATCCTCGTTTTTAACATTGGCCGGTTGTCGTGATAATCGTCCTAAAATAGAAGAATGTCAGAAATTAATTTCAAAACGTCTAGGAGAAAAGAACGACGGGGACCAGGCACGGCCAGGACCAGCCACACCTCCTGATAAGCCGTCCTTGATAACCGGCTTTCAACTAGTTTAGTTTTGAATTAACAATTAGACATTAAATTTTAAGATAAATGACTTCAAACCGTTCATCGAATATGAACAGAACATTAATATCTATAATTATTGTCATAAAAAAAGGATTTGCTCCTTACTGATTCCAATTCACTAGTTTGGTGGTCCGCTTGACCAATTAATATTGATTCCAATTTTATTCATCATTAACAGCAATGAATGCCTATCTAATATTAAGGGTAAGTTTTTGCCAATCATGAATGCCCTAAAACAAGCCTGTCGAACACCAGTGCAATTGACACACCTTGATTATAATCATAGAATCATGATTCGCTCCAATTTTATTCAACAATGATTGTTTCACATTCACATTAAGTGTATGATTTTGCCAATCATAAATTTTCTAATACAAGCCTTTCCAACACCTATGCAATTGACACACCTCGATTATGATCATATATTCATGAGTTCTTGTAAAATTAATTGCTTAACAAACAAAATCCGCACTTTGTCTGTTTAATACTTGTTTGATGCTTCATAAAATAATGGCCAATGGCTATCATTCAAAATGAAACGGATTTTTTAAAAGGTAAATTGAAATGAATAATTTATTGTGTATTTTCAAGTTGTAATTATATTAAGCCTAGTATATTGCCATTAGTAAATTGCCAAGAAAATCAGTCGTGCAGTAATAAAAAGCATCATAATCTAATGCTTTGAGTATATAGAGAAATTTAACATTGAAACCAGGCCTATTAATGAAATCTTTTTTTATGAACTACGACTCGCTAATACGCTATAGGTAGGTGTAATGGGGGATACAATAATTCTCAAAGGGTTGAGTTTATTAACACACCCCACATTAAATCTACATCTACATCATAATCTCCTTAAAGTCATTTACAAACATTGATTATTACCAAAACCCCTGACTTTTTAATAAATACCTTTATCAAATTCTGTAAATTCTTGTTTTCCATAAGATTTTACAAATCATGAGTTTTTGAAACAAATCAGTTGCCAAGCAATGCAATGTACATACCAAAATTATTTTTAAAAAATAATTAATTTAATTAAAAAAAAAAAGCCAAGAATTTCACCACTCATGGCTTTTTTACATCCCTATCAAGCACATACTATAAATATTTAAAAGATGCAATTTTGTTAAACATAATGTTGCTACATTAAAAGATTTTACAGGATGAAATTCAGCACTATAATTATAGAAAAAAATCAACATTTTCATTCATACATTTACATGATTTACACATTTGATTATAATATTATAAATAATTAATAAAATTAATATAATAATAATATAATAAAATTATATTTAATTTTATCTCTCATTAAATTCAGAAGTATTATTTTAAAAAATAGAATAGATAAACATTTTAGTCAAATGTGTTGTTCCACGCTGTCTGTCAATCATAATCAAAAATTGAAGGTGGTATTGATTGTTCCTCATGATCAATTTTCTAAACAAGCTTATTATTGAACACAAATCTTATAACTGAGAATTTATATAACTGTATATAGCTATAACACGAAATATATATGTGTATATAATAAAAAGATATGGTTTACTGCAGACAAACTTGAACATGATTGCTTATATTAAAAGTAAATTACATAATTATATATTCAGTGAACTAGGGTAAAAAATTAATATTTTGTCAAGTTGTATTGCTGGTCTGATGGTATTACTTCTTCGGGCTAGTCAATTCAAAGAAATTGTATTAAAAAATGTTGGAAGGAACCAATATACATCTTCTGTTTCAGCTTGTGCATTTTGAGATTCATACAACATAAAGAGATGTCAGAAACGCTAGTTGAAACAAAAGACGTATTTGTACCATCCTACATCCTTACATTACTAGTTTTTATTGTGTTTTGAAATTTCCTTGCCAGTAAATTATGAGATTTTATTAAGATAAAATAAAAGATTCAATTGTACAAATACACAGCATAATATTATTACTGATATGAATTTTGAATACTAAATGTTGGAGAGAAAAAACGTTTAGAGTTGATAAAGGGTGTTGGTGTGCGAGTCTTTGAAATAGTACTGAACATAGGTTCATCTATTGGGTCTGCAGATTTGTTGAATTACTCGTGTTTCAGCATTGTGCCATCTTCAATGACGAACAATTTTTGTTGCCATGAGTTCACCAACTCGCACAGCGAACATCAAGTTTAAACCAGCCAGTCAACCTACGTAATTAAAAAAAAAAAAAAATGGTTGGCCAAACTTTAACCTAAATTTAAGACAGCATTAATTTTGCATTTGTATTACCCTTAATAACAATCCAATAACAAAATAATAAGAAAAAGAAGGAATCACATTTTCATTACTGTAAAACAAAAATCTCCATTAACAAAGCCCAAGACACTTTTAACAAATATTTCATAATTCGAAGAACAAAGAAGAGAAAAATTAAAATATTTCAGTAAAAAATAAAATAAAGTAATTTTAATATATACCATTAACATTTATTTTTAAGCACTCTTAAATTTATAGCTAGCTTGCCTATGCTAGTTAAATTCTAAACTATTAATTGATCTAATTAAATAGAGAGACAGTGTGAAAGATGTGTGAAAGAAAAAAATGCAAAATTTAATGTTTTTGAATTGATCATTGTACTGAAATTGATTGAAAGGTTAGGCGATAGATGGAAAATTTACCTAAACATGGGTACTATTTTTTTTCTCATTTCACTTTCAAACTATTTTATTATGGCAGAATATCATTCTTATTTACTCAATAACCTTTTTCCGTTGTGTTGTAGAGAGGGCAATATTTTTCATTTTTATTTTAACTCTAGTTGCAAAGCTTAATTGTTAATAACCAAATAATTAATTAAAAATGACAGCCTTTTAAGTAGTAGAGTTAATAAGTTATTGATTTGTTTTTAAAAGTATTAAACAAAACTTTAGATGATGATATTTTGCATGCCAGTAAATTTAAGCGTTCAATGAACAAGTTAGTATAATTAAAAGAATTTTGTTCTGTGATTCTAATGTTTAGAAAATTGGAACTTTAGATTGTTATTGTTGTTTTGTTAACAATTGAAATTCGACGTAGGAAAGTACTTTATTCTCGGTAATAAGCACGAAAGAGTAAATTAGTATAAATGAAATTACCAAAGTTATTTCATTATAGACTACGATCCTCACATTATAGAAGAAAAAGAACAGCAGCAGCCATCATGTTTGCCGCTGAGCTACATTCTTCGGTTTTTTCCCGACTCTGCGAAGAAGGAAGTGTCGGATATGAAGCCGAAAATGAAGTCCACAGTAGAAAAATCTGCACACCCTCAACCGGCCATACCTACAAACCCGACAGGTTTGTCTTGTTTCTGTTTCAACTTTAAAAATTTTAACACGAAAAAGTCATAAATGTCTTGATTCTGTTCTAGAATCACCTCAGAAGAAAGGGCCTTCCCTCGTTCCAGGCAGCGAAGGTGATGATGATGACATCGGTAGTGAGTCCGAAGACAGTAACGACTCTTGGAGCACACAGGAAGAATTCAGTTCGGAATTCATTTTAAAATATGGGAGCAAGTCAGTTTTTACTAACAGTCAAATGAACCATCATAACTGCTGTCGCTTCTCTCTTTTTATAGAATGGTTAGCCCCAGCACTCTACCAGATGGCACAATCATAGAAAAGCCCTTTGCTTGTCCTGTTCCAGGTTGTAAAAAAAGGTACAAAAATGTTAATGGCATTAAATATCATTCTAAAAATGGACATAAAAACGAAGGAAAGTAAGTAAATTGAGTTGTACTGATTTTTTCTTTTTTTAATATATATATTTTTTTTGTAATAATAGTAATTGTTCTTGGCTTACAATTAATAATGCATGAAAAGTAGTCACGGCTATTAATTATTAGAGCGTTTAGAATAATGTGAGAAAATGTAAAATCTCAAGCCTCATATGAGAATTGAAATTAAACTATTATGGTATTATTCTCTTGTCCTTGAAAATTGGACATGAAGTGCCCTTCAATATATATAATCCAAAATTTGAAAATAACCCAAAATATTTTTATTAAAATAAATTGTAAATTTGTTTAAATGAGCAGGGAAAAATCAAGGTTACCCCTGAATTAGGACTAAATTTTCAAGTGTTTAATTTTCTAGTGGGCAAAAAGAGTCTTTTGAAATTTGAAGTTCTGCTTTTTAAACAAAATTTAGTGTTCCAAAGTTGCAAAATGATTTGTTGTGTTTTTTCTAGAGTCCGAAAAGGGTTTAAATGTTATTGTGGAAAAAGCTATAAGACGAATGGGGGTTTGAAAAACCATACAGCTCTCATGCATAGCGGTACCACAATGACGACGATAGCAACACAGAATGGGACTCCTCAAGTGCTTCAGATACCGACACTTCAGCCCATTCGTACTTTAACGCTTAAACATATAGCTAGTTTAGGTTTGCCGGTTAAAACATTAGTCGTGGCTACAAAATCGCAGGACAAAGCTGCTAAAACGACGAGCAACTTGGGCGTTCTTACCCCGGCCACTTCTCCTAATTCTCCAGATAAACCGAATGAGATTCCTATACCTGAAAATTAGGTCTCTATTTAATATAGGAAGTAAATTAGGGGTAGAAGTATAAATTATGAAACCAGTCTGTACTGTGCAATGGCTGTTTCTGGCTATTAACAATTACAAATTTTGTCCAATTGCCAATTTTTCAAAAGAAAAAGAACACTAATATTAACCAAGGCTTATCATGTCCATTTAATCGATGGTGTACAACCAGAAAAAATGTACGTAGCACTTGAACTAGCTATTCCTTCAATAATAGTTTTATTTAATTTGTGATATACAAAGCTGTGTAACTTTGCCTTTTATGATATTAATTGTACAAGCAATAATATGTTCTCAGATAATAATTCATAAACGCGCACAATGTATATATTATATAAAATTTGCCTCAATTCTAAAATAGAAGAAAAAAAAGTACTCACAACTTTTAAAGTGCAATAAATGTTATTTTTTTTAATTAGTTGTAAGGGAATAGATAAAAATACTTTAAAAAGAAAGAAAGTATATTGCTGAGTTATTTTAAATCTTGTGATTATTTGTGCAAGATGTGGTATGGAGCAATGTTTCTAGTCGTCTAGTCATCAGTAGATATTATCAATGAACAATACTGTTATTGGTATTTAGTTAGTTTTTATTTTATGAGGCCGTTAACTAGTCATATGTAGCAATTATGGTGCTCCACTGCTCATTTTTGTTTGCCTTTGGTTGCACCTAATGGGTAATTTAAAAAAATAAATAAAATAAGGTGGAAACCAACTTAAAAATTATATTGAATTTCATTTGTACGAACAAATTCTCAACTTTTTGTAGTATGGTAATAAATAAATAAAATTAATAATCAAACGTTAAATGTGCTTACTTGAGAGTATTATTGTAAAATGTAGAAACAAAGTACTGCCATTGTTCAGTTATTACTTTAAACTATTATCATTTTGTATTGTAAACCATGTGACAATCACAGTTGATGGATTGATTCTTTGACTAGCACTCATAAATGGAAATAGACAACTTGTTATTTAATTTATCAAAAACTTTTATCTTTTGTCCTACGCTCTATACCAATCAAATGATCACGTTCAATGTGTTCATGTGGGCATGTATCTAGTAAATTTATCGGACTGATTTGTACATAAATCTTTAAATAGTGTACAGCAAAAGAAGAAGGGGGATATGCCTCTCGTTGTTGACAGTAAATAAATTTAAACACTGTTATTAAATTTTGTTTGTCAATTAGTTATTTTTTATTCAGTTACATTACAAAAGGGTTTTTCAATACTAATTTATTTGGTTTTTGTTCTACATTAACAAGAAACATGTAAATTGTATTTGAGGATCCCATCCAATCCCACATCCCTCCCCTCCTACATCATGTTTTTAAATTATTATTTAAATTAATTTCTCAGAATTATTTGAACAGTTGGACATCATACATAATGACCAGTCATTAAACAAAATTCATTCTTTATTCAAAATATTCTTGGCATACATAAAATACATTTGAAAAAATTCAAAATTGGTATGGTAATTATGTATGGTTGTTGTTATATTATGAAATTTTGGTAATATTTATATAAAATTTCACTTAATTATATTTTTCATCTAAGGTCTTGGTTGAGATGAGAAAGCTAATGTCACAAGCAGGATTCAAACCCATGACCACGACCGTTGTCTCAATTCGCTGCAGTAACCACTTGAGCTTCCTTGACGTCTTGTAGAGTTCTTCTTTTGAGCCGCACGTCATAGGTTCAAATCCTACTCGTGACACTAGCTTTTTCATTTCAACCACATAATTGTAAGTATAATTTTTTTAAATAATTAATATAATATATCGAGTCAATTATGATTACTTAACATATATGGATTTATATTGTGAACTGTTCAAAATTATGTCCAAACCATTCCAAGAATTTTCATTTTTGATAGCAAACGAAAGCCCTGATCTTAATTTATTGGGAAAATTATCAAAAGGTTAAATTATCAATTGTGAGTATGATAAGTAATTAAAATATGACGCATGGAGGCCGGTACCAGAATAAATCATCCGTCTCTGCCTTGCTGTTATAGAACTTTTCAGTACTTAAATAAAAGTACTTTTCAGTACTAACATTGTTGTTTAATTGTATATTATATTTTTTTCAGAATAACAATATCAGTACCAAAAAGTACTGTAACTTTAATTGCCACAAAGACCTTATTTCACTCCCATAACCACAATTCAGTTTGGGGTTAAAGGATTTAAATAATAAATAAAAATTTAGACAGCACAGTTTTGTCAGTCCTTTGATTTTTGATTAAAACTACTTATATTGAAACATTCAGGACTGAAGGTAAAATAATGCAAGTTGAAAGTTTTAACTTGGACTAATAAACCTACAGCAGAAGAAATAGTTCAAGTTTTCTATTCCTCAGGATAAACCACCAGGTCATCGACACATAGTTGTGCACTACTGACAAAGCCTTTGTTACGATCCCGTGTTGTACCCGTTGATCTATTCCTGTGGCGAGCAAGGATGAAACTCCAACATGACCCATAACAGCATATAAAAACAAAATCATGAATAACTTACAACTAACTATATCAGATTTTGCATGCTATCAACTTGTTATTCCCTTGTTCATAAATCGTATCATTTCATGATTCCGATTAGAATGGGACTATTGAACAATTTGTCTGATGAATTAATAAATTAAGCATAAGTCAAACATACATAATCACTGCACATAGGAATGTATGATAAATGTATTAAAATTATGGAAGCTAGCATTCACCTAAGTAAATATACCATATTGGTCATTATCAATCATACGAATATCTATAATTGTATATTAATTTTTTTGTTTGTTTGCTCGATTACCAAATGCATCAATGAATTGGCCAATTGTTCATAACCATTCTAAAAATCACACATTTTGATGCTAAACAAGTTATAGGTCCAGAAACATTTTTTTATTTTATTCATTATTTATGTGTCCATTTTTTTGGAATCGAGGCGTTTAATTTTTTTGGATACAAAAATTCTGTGTGCTATGTTGTTTTCCACCTTCCACATAAGGGTGTGTTGATCTTCTGAACTTACTTAAAAAGATATAATTTGGAATTCCCGCGGTCCATTGGCATTTGAATCACATAATGATACAGACGATGCAAATAGTTAGCTCTCTTTAATTTGATGGAAGAATTTAAAAGCCAACCTACCCTCATTGCGGCTTTCCCATCTTGTTTGTTATCTTGCATCTAACCGTTTTTTCAACAACTGCAAATTTTTTGTTTTTTTGAACAATCCACTTCATGATCTTCGCCTTCTGACAAATTGTTTTCTGTCTTTGCCTAAGAGCAACCCAGGTTTGAAGGGCAATCCTGGTTTTGTCTCTCAGATGCGTATATGTGTTGGCATTTCTCACTCTTCACAGCTGAATATACAAAACGGTGATACAGTCTTTGTATAATTATTTGTATACAAATACAACTATTGCAATAGTTTAGTTATAGTAGTTAGTTTTTAGTTATAGTTTTTATTATTATTATTATTACTTTTTAAGGGCGTTTTAACGGCTAAGGTCATTTCACGCCCTAACATCCAAACATTCTATTTTAGGTTAGCTATATCTCTTCTGAGTGCTATAAAGCTCTGACTCCAAACATTCACCCGTAATCTAATTTATCCTATTGCCATCCAAGCTTTAATTTTCTTTTTAAAATTCTTAATTCAGAAGGCCAAATGTATGCAAAATTCCCATTTTAAATAACATAAAATTTAATTAAATTATAAAATTTATTTATTTATTTATTTTTTTAATTAAAATTGTGAGTTTTTCCATAATTTAAAATTTCCCCATAGGCTTGTATGGCTAATAATAATGAAGTCACACTAGCAACAGTCTCAGCATGATTATAGGCTCATCTTCATCCTTTTATTCTTCCATTCAAGTATGATAAATAATTCTACATAACAATAATTTAGTTATAGTTATATATGTGTGATGTTTATGTGAAGTGAAAATTACCAGAATTAGCAAACAGAAGTCTAAGGAACTATTACATTTTATTTACCTGCTGTTAACATAACCTCATGGTCATGATGATGAATAAAAAAACGGTTTTAATATTAATATATTTACAATATAATTATACAATGATATACATAATTAGATATAGCAAGTTTAAAAAATAATAAACAGCATAATTTATACAGGCATATTGACAATCACAGCTTAATAAAAAAAATAATAATTTAAAAAATGAAAAATAAATACTGGTTAAATTAATTTTTTTCATATACATGATTTTTTCAAAATAGATATATACTTAAATTTTTACCTTTTAAAATTCATTTCATATTCTTAAGCCGAAAATTGATCCTTTCTTTCAAATCTGAATCACACCTCGACTGTATCTGCTTCAGCAAAGCGATATCGTGATGATTGAATGCCATTTCAGCAGCTTCGCTGTACATTCTGCAGATGCAACGATTTTGTTTTGAGTACAACTATTATAAAAAAGAAGTACACATAGGCTTACTCGAGTTTGAAGTGACATTTTGCAAGGTGGTCTTCTTGAACACGAGGAAGATATTTTTTTGCTTCATTTAGTTGGCCATATTTCACGCAAACATCGAAGAAAGGCTGTACAATAAGATTTGTTAATGTTTGCAATACATGACAATATGTAAGCACCTACTTCATATCCTATGGGCGATTTTTTGTGTTTTGCAAATGCATCAAGCTCAGACCAGTTGTTCAAGGTCCCAAGTACTTCAACACGTAGCAACCAATATCTAAATGAAAGTTAAAAATGAATTAAATGTTATTATTTTACTTTTAAACATTTACCTTCGATCGGAAACTTTATATTCAACACGTAATTTGTTTGCTAAGTTGGTCTGATCAATCATGAGGAGCGCTTTGACCGTGTCATGTAGCGACTTTCCTAGAAAACTTTTTCTAAATTTGTTCTCAAAATTGTGCTGATGTTTCACGAGTTTTAATTCGTCTTCAACAAGGGCGGCGTTTGCTTCCATTTTGGCTTTCTTGTAAAATTCTTTGGCCGCGACTAGGGAAGCTCCCTTCATCTTGATTTCCTTTAGAAAGATTTATAAGTCACTATGATTGATTGTTGTAGAATGAATTTACCTTAGGATCATAGCTTTCTCTGATGTAAAATTCTGCCAGGCACTTGTGGTTGTCTTCTTGTGTATAAACATCTCTTAAAACACCTTTGTTATGTTCTCGGCAAAATTTTAAGTAAAGGGCTTGTGCCAATTGAAAATCTCTAATCTTCATCTGAAAATTAAATAACCTTTATTTTATTTAATTGTAAGTTAAAAAGATGAAAGAAACTACCTGAAATTTGTCTTTTCCCATATTTTTGTTCATGTGGTATAGAACCTGACTGACTAAATCTGTATTACCACTCTCAATTGCTTTTTTCAGTGCGGTCGTATCTTCAGGATCATTGAGCTTCAAAAGTACCGGGATTTGCAATCTCGCCCTTGGCTCATAATCTATCAACTGAGAAATAATGTTGCAAAAATTAATTTTAAAAGAAAAAGATAAAATATAAACACACACCTTAATAGCTAAATCAGTTTTCCCACATTCTAACGCTTTATTTGCGATATCTTTGTATGAAATATCTTTTGCATTGCCCAACTTGGCTGCGATATCTCGAGCCACCAATTCGGCATTAGCACCAACTTTACAATGTTCAACCTGAAGCAAAAATAAATACAAATTATGAAACATTGTGGCTCTGGTGAGCCTGTCTGCTAATTCCCACCACTTTTGTCGGCGCAATTTCATAAACATCTTAACATGGGAAAGTGCAAAATATGATCGGGGCAATCAAGCTGTAAATCAAAATATTCTTGATATTATCAGATAAATTTTCACCTTGTACGATGCCCAGTGGAGCTGGATTTTGCTTGAATCTGACATCTGAAGGAATTTTGCCAAGTCCAATGCTAAGAAATGGTGCCTCCTCAACATGAGAAGTTCCATAAGACCGACAAATCCAAGTGTGGTCAGCCTTACCAACCGTTAAAGAAAAGATTTATAATAATTACATTAGTAACAACAATAACATTAGAAACAAATTAAAATTAAAGGATACTGTGTGATAGTCAACGGAATTCCAACTTTCGAATTTCTCACTGCATTTAAACACCTCAGGACTCGAATCATGGAAACATAATCAGTAGGATCATATCCATCCATATAGATTTTTCCAAACTGCGCTGCCTGGGGGAGTTAAAAACAAAATATTTTAAATAATACTTATACATAAAACATATTTATCTGACATACTCGCATTAGCATTTTCTGGATTTCAGAATTGAACTCATGTCCAGCAGCATTAATGCACTGTTTAATAGCCCTGTCCAACTTTGGTTTAACTAAATGCAGATACTCGTTGGCACGGTGGCTTTTTCGCTAAAAAATAAAGTTAGTACTGTAAAACGTAAAATGTGTGATTGCATTAATATATGAATACTTTTAACTAGAATGAAAATTTTCTGTAATGAATATGTAAAGTAACAAATTTTATTTTTTATTTTTATCAACTTTACTAGGCTAATACAGAACAGAAAATAGGATAAAATTGGTACAAATGTTTAAGTACAAAAATATGACAAAATTGACTAATTTTCATCCTTGACTGATTAATATCTTTCAATTAATTAAGGTTTTTAGTTGAGATAAAACTACATTTGACGTGGCATTTGGGACATTTCAAAAATGGCAAGCAGGAGGGAAAATTCAAAGGTTGGGTTGATGGGAAGTCACGATAGCTCAGATAGCGATAGAGCAGTGGTGTTTCAAACCGAAGATCGTGGGTTCGAATCCTGTTCATGACAGTGACTTTTTTGTCTTAACTAAATCCTTAATTAATTGAAATATGGCAAAAGTTGGTTCTATACTCTTGAAGTAGATCCTGTGTAAGGACTGCCAGCAATACAATAATTTAAAAAAAGGTCGAGGGAAAATTAGTGAATTACTATAACATTACTAAACATGGACAGACAAAAATAGTAATAATAATAGTTACAACTTGCAAAAACAGATTAAAAAAACATGAAAAAATGAAGAATTTTTCTTTTTTTAATTATTGAATTTCTTTTATTTTTAGTTTATTTAATTAAAATTACAAAAATACCTGATACTGCTTAGAAGCCTCGAGCAAGTAGGAGCCAGGGGAAGAACTGTTGATCTTGAATATGTCACGCACATCCGGCGGTACTTTCTGAATCATATCCATCGTGAAAGTTGAAATCACCCTGATACAATCCATCTCCTGTACACAGAGGACAGTGTCATCGTACATGTACTGTATGCTCTCTTCGTCGACACCAATGAGCTCGATAGTTTTACCCCAGTTGATACTAACTGCATCTTGTCCACACCTGGGTATTTTCAAAATTAAAACCATAATTACACCGGTTTGACGTTAGAACGTACCAAAGCAGCTGAAAAGGTCTTGAGGGATTGCTCGTGTCGAAGATTCTAAAGCAAACAGAGCCGTCTACAGATCCTATCCACACCTTTCCTCTGTCAGTCATCACGGCTAATTTTGAATAATCGAAACTTGCAGCAATTTCCTTAATTTCGTAATTTTCATCTGCGATGTTTATTTTCTAAAATTTAATTTAGATTCAGTTGATTTTGCTGAATATGTTTTATCATATCAAACTTACTAATTCAACAGGTTTGCTCTCCCCTTCTCTCAGAGAATATAAAATCCTACCCTGGCCAGCCAAAACACTACTGTGCCTGTCTTCACAGACCACAGCCCAAGCAAAAGAACCACCACCTACAAATGTGTACAAATAGAAAGTATAATTTAAATTTAAAAAATTAATAATTAAACAAATATTCTACCTGGTGGCTCGGGTACAGATCGAACCTTAACATCTTTAACACTTTTAACACAATTTGCAAGAAATATTCTATAAGCTGATGTTAAAACAGCAATTCCTGTTCCCAGAACAGTTTTAAAAAACTTCGCTTCAATCACTTTAGTATCCTGTGCTTCCTAAAATAGAGAGATAGTTTTAACAGAAATCAATGATTTATTTTATCACCACACTTTATTTTAGTACTTTTTTAAAATCATTAACGATAAAGAAAATGTTTTTCTAAAACCTACATCACACCAGACCGCATCTCTTGATCTCCAATTAATCATTATTACTTATAATATTCTCTTCGTTGTTATCAGGGATGTGATCAAAGAAAGATATTTTTAATTTTAAATCTTCGCCTAGCTTTCGGAACTTAATTGTACTTTCTTCAGGGCTTGATTTCTGGTCAGATGTATATAAACATAAATTCTTTTATTATTACGTTAACATTGAAAACCTTTTTACTTTCTTCTTTGCACTTTAAACTATGAAATGGCTAGACATATATATACAAATATCGCAGACAGTAAAAAATGTGTAAATAAAAACACTTTTTATTTACAAGTTTTTTACTATCTGTTATATTTGTATAAATTAGTCTAGTCAGCTCATAGTTGAAAAGGTGAATAAGAAAGTAAAAAGGTTTTCAGCGATAACATAATAAAAGAATTTAAATTTATATTCTTCTGACCAAAAATAAAGCCATGATCAATGTGCAATAAAGTTCAGAATGCTTGGTGAAGATTTAAAATTAATTAAAAAAAAAAAAAAATAGCTTTTGTCAACTACATCCCTGACAACAACCAAAATATTAAATAAGTTGGTTGATAAATCTACAAAACATTATTGCTTATGTATAATTTAAGCTCTTGTAGAACTTGTAACTGGGTATATTTACCCATAAAAATAAGTCTGAAATGTAAAACCTATGAGATAATCTGGTAGTGGCAGGTTCATCGTATGCAGATAGTGCATAATAAAAATATCTATTAGCGTCTCACCTTCCCCATGCTGAAGTTAAAAAGTGGCTTTGAAAATATGTTGTACACCAAGACCTGCCCATCCTCCCTTACACAGAGCAGGTTGCAATTCGACGACCATCCGAAATCGATAATAGACCCACTGTCCCACTGAAAAAGAGTCGCATTCTCAACACACAATTCATACAATCAACAATGAAATATAACTAACCAAAAGCGTTGATATTTCAACTCCTGATGCGTTGTATATAGCGATGATGGGCTTGCCGCTACCTTGCACTTTCACCACTTTTTTCCTATTCCTTATCACAGCGATGGGGCCGCCGTAGAAGGACGAAGTGAGAGAAAGCACTTCCAGGTTGATCTCCGGAGACCAATCCATGTTGTAGACCTCAATTTTTCTTAGGGAAAATGTCATTATAAGTGTCTAAAAAGGGTCTTTAAAATTGAATAATTGCATTTACCTGTAGTAATCATCTTTGCCAAAAGGGCTCCAATCCCCAGTCAATAAAATAGTCATTTTCTATGATGTTGACTGCAGAAAATTATAATAGGAGAAACGGCTTAATCTATCATGAGATAACAGTATTTGTAAATTCTAACGAAACCTTCCTCACGTCTGTGATAAGACATAAAGACTGTCATGTTTTTCTTACAGAAAATTTAATTAAAAGCTTACAAACTTCAGCTTATATAGTGAGTAAATATCTGGTGCAAGTTTCCATTTTTCAATGGTATAAATTAATTAAGAATAATTGAAAGAATTAATCATGTAGAAACATCATGCCAGCTTTTCTTGAACATCAATTCAAAAATCAAACAAAGCAAAGCAATTGTTAAAATCAAGAAAATTACAGTTCAAAAGTAATTACTTTATCATTCATCAGTCAGACAACATCGACGAATCAGAATGACAACCGAGGCAGTAATAAAAAAAATTATCTTCTCGAACATTCATGCGTTTAGCACAATTGCACACATCGTATTCAGAACAACTCGGGCATCGGTGGCCGCAACATGTGAAGGTGTTGACACAGCGTCATCCTGGGTTTAATATGCCGCTGGATTCGAACCTGACATTCTTACAAATGGTTTGTTTTCCAAAACACTAAAACCATGGGGGTTAATATGACGTCTGATGTTGCAAACCCTTTAAAAGTAAATAACTATGCCAACTGTTCAGCAGTTAACAATAACAATAATAAAAAGTAATCTATTCTTAATTATCTAAGATTTTTATATTTTTTATTTATATTGGCCTGTACTTATATATACTTCTGTAAATATAAGTGTAGAACCAACTACCAAGCTATGACAATCACTTTTGAGGACTGGCAAACATCAGAGTTAGCCTCAAGGGACTGTTGACAACAATATCATGCAGCTTTAACATAAAAACTCACTCATTCTTAAATACATTCCCTCTTATTTATAAACCTTTGACTCAAGTAGGGTGGACTGAAGGCAAAAAGTGGCCCCATTTTATTAATCTTTTTTTTTTTTTTTTTTTTTGCTATTTACTGGATATTCTTAAAGCAAAACATATAGCTCCTTTAAAAATTAAACTGAGTAAAACAATTTTATCGAAAATGTTGCTATGGGAACAATGAAGACAATATTCAATCAATTTCTTGCGTTGATCGCCTTTTGTATTCAAAGTGGCATCGATTTTGTTGAGGTTTTTAGTATAATGTCTTGGAATATTTTCATACTCCTCCAACAGCGTCATTTTAACTCCTGCAAATTCTCTGGCATCGCTGGGCAACTTTTTTTACCCTCTTGACAAAAATTAAAGCCATACAGTTACATCGACAGATTTAAATTCCAAAATTTAACGACTTAAAGATTTTAGAAAAAGGCAAGATCCCATTGAAATCTACAAAATTATTTCTCGACTTCTATATTGCATAACTTAACAAAGTATAAATTCTATTGTGTATTCAAGTGCTTTCAAGAGGAAATGATCTACTTTGAAATTTGATCAATTAAAAATTTGTGTTTTGTTTGTTCCAGTTCCATCTATGGTCATCCCTAGAAAATATATGATTCAATATATTAACTTAAATTTTAAAAAAATTATTAAATCTATGTTATATTATTTTATGACCTACTTAACATATAAAAGCAGAATTGCATTATTGTTCATGAAAAGGTACTGAAATTATATGGCTAAAACAGTAGGAGTTATAAAATAGAACAATTTAATTAGAACTTATTATCAGCAAACATTCTGATGATAAGTGGAAAGGCTTTTTTTTTTCTTTTTAAGTTCATTCAACTTAGTATTTTATCAAGAATAAGCTCAACAGGGTTCCGGTAGCTGTAACAGTTCAGGTGTTGACACAGCTGTAAGGTAAAGGTCCTGAGTTGGAATCCAGCAGCCCTGCATTCGAACCCGACATACTTACAAATGGACTTTTTTTTTTAAATAAAATAATCTCAAGAACCTTGTTTGTATTTATCACCTTTGCAGTACAATCCTGCATTTCGTCGAGAATTTCTTTTGCTCATGCAACTGATTTTTATTTTCCAAATCGCATAGCTGTCAATAATTTTGACAAGTCGATAAATTGAAAAGAAGGCAGGACATCCTGGGATATACCATTGTAATAATAATATTTTGTATTTTTATTTTTATTTATTTATTTGTTTGTTTGTTTGTTAATACAATTGCAAAACTTGTTGTTTGAAATTCCTTTTTTAATATACAGGGAAAAAAGAAGGAAACCATTGGAATGCAAATTTCAAGCCAAAGGCATTCTTCAATATTCAAATATATGTAATTTATTCAGCTACTAATTTATTTACTTTGGGTTATCGCATTTAAATTGTTTATTATCTTAGAAAGTTTTATTTTTGAAATATTCATGCGATGTTTTAAAATGACATTTCTGTTGAAAATAACATTTATATGATAAATTATATTTGTATTGTAATTATATGCAGGATATTCCTTGAAAAACTTGTTTAATACGTGTAAACCAGGCTAAAGCAACCTTCAGTATCTTTAATATGAAAGATTAAAATTATAATCATCGTTATCTCTGAATATTATGGTTAAAACAGAAACAAATGTAAAACATTATTGCATCAGCCACTGAATTAGGGCATCTAACAGCCATAAACATTTTATAGGTTTTACAATGCATTTCTTAGTTGTTATCAAGTGTTTTTTATTTTAAATACCTGTGTAATTTTTTTTTTTTTTTTTTTTTTTTTTTTTTTTTTTTTTTTTTTTTTTTACAGTTGGTGATGGAATCCTCGCAGAATGTGCTCATTCAAGGATTAATTAAATGTGTCAATTTCTCTGCGGTTAAACATAAAAATCAAAGGAGATTGGATAAAGAGAAAACGCCTTATATCAACCATCCGATTGGTGTAGCAAATATTCTATGCGAAGAAGGCGGGGTTTCTGACCCCGATGTCATCATGGCTGCGATCCTTCATGACACAGTCGAAGATACAGATACGACTTTTGAAGAAATTGAACAACATTTCGGCCACCATGTCAGTTCGATTGTCAAGGAAGTAACCGATGACAAAAGCCTTCCCAAGCAAAGACGAAAGAATCTTCAGGTTGAATAAAATAATATGATAATATTAATTAATAATAAAACTTCAATAATAAGTTCTTTTACACTATAGATTGAACATGCGAAAGGCTCTTCTTACGAAGCGAAACTTGTCAAATTGGCTGATAAGTTGTACAACCTGAGGGATTTAAAAAGGCAAACACCTGAGGGATGGAGCGATGAAAGAGTGAATGAATATTTCAAATGGTCTAGTAAGGTTGTGGAAGGGCTTCGAGGTACAAATAAAAATCTAGAAGATAAACTGGACGATTTATTCGCTTCAGTAAAAGATGCCTAATAATATAAACTATGGCGATCACTATATTCAACTGTATTTATTCTTGAAATCGTTCATAAATTTGAAAAGAAATGTGGTTTCTTCAACTGAAATGGCATTATATATAGATGCCCTGATTCCACCAACCAATCTAAAAACATAACAGTTTATAGAAATATATATTGCTCAATTATAATTTTTTTTAAAAATACCTGTGCCCTTTCAATTGAATCATCTTCAATTTCTTTGCCTCCTTTAAAAATTCTTCCTCCAATTCAGTCTTACTTATTCTAAAAGGTACATTCATTCTAGACCTCACAGCCTCTTTAACAGGGCATAAATAAAACCCGTCGGAATTGTCGATTGCCGAGTAGATCATTTTGCTTTTCTCTTTTGCTCTCTTCTCCATTCCTTGCACTCCTCCATTTTGTTTGATCCAATCGAAAACTTCACTCATAACATAAATGCTGAAATATAACTACATGGTTACATCTGCGATTCAGCCGATAATTAGAATGAACTAACCAAAAAGTTGGTGGAGTGTTGTGAAGGGAATTGTCTTTCGCCATTACAGTAAAATCCCACACTATTGGACAAGTGGGCATTGGCTTTCCTAAAAGATCTTCCCGTACAATCACCAGTGTGACACCTGCAGGTCCGATATTTTTTTGAGCTCCAGCAAATATGACACCAAACTGAATTCAAAATAAAAACACCCAATTTGAATAGAATTGTTTCAAAAAGAGAAAAGCATCAAACCTTTGTCACATCGACCGGACGCGAAAGCATGTTGGAGGACATATCAGCAACAAGAGGTACTCCTTTGGTGTCGGGCACAAACTGAAATTCAACACCTGCAAGGTAAAATAATTTTCAACAAATTTTATCGCAATTCCAGTTTGTGATCAATTTACCATGAACAGTTTCATTAGCGCAGTAATAAACGTATGATGCATTCGGATCAAGGTTCCATTTTTCTTGGCTCGGCACATCTACATATTTGTCGGTTTTTGGCAATACCAAATTTACTTTTCCATACTTGGCAGCCTCTTTTGCCGCTTTTGATGACCAAGATCCTGAGAAGAAAACATTTTTCAATCCCATTCAAATAGAAAACAAGCATAAATTACCAGTTACTAAGTAGTCCGCAGAACCTGTCCTGTTCATAAGATTCATGGCAACAGCAGCAAAGAGCCCTGTACCGCCTCCTTGTAGGAAAAGTACTTTATAGTTAGCTGGCACATTCCTATAAAATTTCTTTTCTCATTTTTCCAAATTGAAATGTACAATGATGTTAATATAAGTTTAGAAAATATAAAAATGATGAATACTAACAAAAGTTCTCTGACACATTGTTGAGCTTTGTTATTTATGTTTTCATATTCGGCTGATCGATGGCTCATTTCCATAACACTCATCCCTGTGTTTCCATAGTCAAGCAGTTCTTTTTGTATCTTGCATAACACCTGGACAGAATGTAAATAAATTGTTTATTCATTTGCAATGCTAACCGTCCCTAATGCTAATCATATACTGCACATTCAAATATCAAAATTAGATAAACACATTTATATTTGTAATTTTAGATTTGCTCTGACATTTTTAGAAAAGAAAGGAACATTGATTTCATTTTTATTTGCAGATTTTTCTTTTTCTAGGAATTTTCAACTGCAGTGATCATTTTAGCCTCTTTCTTACATCCTTGTATTCATTCAGAATACATTCTAAACCACTTAATACAATTCATTTGGACACTTTATAAGTATCTCCATTGCTCCCTCTCTCAACCAGTGCTGATGAAGCACTCATTGTTTACTGACTTACATTAACACACTTGGAGCAGACAGTAAAAGTTCCATCATCCCCTAGATACCTTCTCGCAACAATAATTTCTTTGCAATGATGAGTGTTACTTTGCAGTTTATAGAATGGAATTAAATAATTTTCTTTTCTTTTTCATGACTTAAATAATTGGTATGAATAAAATATTCACATGTTTCAATCCATTCTCTTTTTACCAGGTAAATGATTGATCTTTGTATTTTATTTATTTAATGCGTTGTTAAGATTTATCAGTATTATGTAATTACTACAAGAAGCGTTTTCGAATAAAGCCCTATCTTGATTGGTAGATCGTATTTTTGGGAGTAATAATTCAAAAGATTAGATAAAAAGGATGTCATGCCATTGAAATGATAAACCCATTTAAACGGAAAAATTTTATTTTTAAATATCAGCCATGTCCTATTCACCAGAGCAATACAAAATATAAATGTGGTGTTTAGTGGCCATTAGTCAATAATTATTCAGAGATTGTGAGATGCGGTCTGGTGTGACGTAGGTAGGTTTTGGAAAAATATTTTTTTTATCATGCCAACGTTCCATCTTTATTGAGACCATCTTCAGAACTCAGTGTTTGTTTTCTGCATAAGGTAATATCTAAATTCTGAAATTCAGGATGACCCAATTAGGTAGAAAAGAAACTCTGAATTCTAAAGATATTCTCAATAAAGATCAAAACGTTGCTATGATAAAGAAAATGTTTTTTCTAAACCCTATCAAACCCAGACCACATCTCACAATCTGTGAATAAACAACATATAAAATAGTAATGTCGTATTATAGTTTTCAAAATACAAACTATACTGCCCTAACTTAGCAATCATTGATTAAAAGTATTAAGACAAAAAGACATTGACAGTTTCTATAAACTACTGTGTAATTGACCTGTGCATTCCTATTTCCTAAATATTTTTGAAATGATATAAAATCCCCTAATAGAAAAAAAAAAAAAAAAAAAAAAAAAAAAAAAAAAAAAAAAAAAAAAAGCCCACAAACAATTTAAGAAATCAAAATCACCTCATGACAACAGGTAATTTTAAAGAATACATGTTGAATCTAAAAATCTTGCATACGTAGACATAAAAATGTTAGAATACAATGTATCAATAAATCCTAAACATTTTTTGTCTTACATCAGTAATAAAAAAATATTTACAATATCATTGCCTGTGTCTATTTTGGAATGGTATATTCCCATAACAGTGCAATCTGTACTAGTATTAAATATGATGAAACAGAGAAGGTATGGATGGCCACCATATTGCAAAACAAAATTGAAAAAAGTGTTTTTTGTCACAGTTTCTTAGGAAGAATAGTAACAAATATTAGCTCCTTTCACAGCTATATTCACAAGCGCTTAACAAATTATTTATATAATGCCTCAGTCATTAGAATGTATAGAATGTACAGGGTGGCAAATCATGAGCAATTTGATAGATTGGTTTTGTTACTCATTCTCTCTCTCTCTCTCTCTCTCTCTCTCTCTCTCTATATATATA
>CM077108.1:13048037-13122933 GCA_039619505.1 Cimex hemipterus
TATATAAAGTTATATAAAGTATAAACCATGTACTTCTTGGGATAAACCCTGATTTAAAAACACCTTTTTGCAAATATAAAAAATAATAATATTGGTGCATATGAAATGGAAACAATTTTCCTCTTATCTAAAATCTTATTTTTCTTTTTATTTAAAAAAGAAAGATTTCTTAAAGTGATGCATCAGGAGTCACCCATGTAAGTGTGTGTTCACCCATGTGACAAAATTTAAAATCAATTAAACATTTTGAATGTTTGATATTAAATCTTTTCAAATCCATAAGTGTTTCTTATTTGAACAATTTTAATTTTAAATTAAACGCTATGAAGTTTATTATTAATATTGAACTTTTATTTCTTTATCTCTATGATAGTGTTTATATAAGGATAAGCAAAATTGCTTCTGGCCTTGTTTGCACTTTATAAAAATAGAAATCTGTTTTTGTTTTCTGCACTGAACTTTCACCATTTCATTTTTTCTTTCTTGCATTGAACTCTCGGCTGAAAGTGTTTATCATATAAAGCGATACGGTTGAAATTGGTATACCATATATGATTATTAACATACCTCTCTTGGGAGTTTGGCAGGGCCAGCGCCAAAATTTATAGTTTCCATGATTTTATTTTTTCCCCTGCCCAGTTCCACTCTGTACAAGGCTGACACTGAACTGCAACAATCTTTCAACTCCTGTTAAATTAGTTATTTATCAAAACTCAAGGTCTAATGACGTTTTTTTTTGTTTGATAAGATCTTTTATCTGTATTTAAATCCGACAAGAGAAATATGTAGACTGAGATCTTGCAAATTCTGCCTTTAATTTAGAGTGATTTCTTATTTTTATTTTATTTTTTTTTATTTAATCCCCACTTTGTTAATCCAAGGCCATAGTCCAGTGGATTCTTGTTTTGTAGTCGTTTCAATTTTGAAAAGTCACCCAAAGACATGCCAGACTTCAAACCCTACAGGATTCTATTGATTTTTTCTCTAATTATTTTAAAATGAGAGAAACATGGAATTTATTGTTGGACAATTCAAATGTGCTTTCTCCAGCCACGTGTGCTGCATCGAAGCGGGAGCGAGTAAAATGTAAATAATAATTTTTTTTTGACGAGCAAACGTTATCGACGGGTCAATAATACAGATAATCTTAATAAACGAAACGCTTCTCTTCTGTAAAGATTGTTTAGTTTTGTTTGTCGAACAGAGCAGAGAACGCCAAGCCATGAAAGCTATTGTGCGGCAAAGGACGGAATCGGGAAGATTTGTAAGTCTTGCAGAATCAACAAGTTGTTTTACCATTAGGGATTTTTTTAAACATTTTTTACGGTCTGAAAATAAAAATAATGTTACGTTAAATAGGCTTTGTTATAATCAAAAAAAGTTTTATCGACCATTTCCGTCAGTGCCAGGTACAGGTAGCGGCGTAAGTTCAAAGTTGTACCCTTCACCAGATGACACAATTCTGAGCTGTTTTGATTAAACAGCTGTGTTTTTAATTATTATTCATTTACCCCACAGTGATCGAGTCGATCAGACATACAGCTCGTGACCCACCCTAATCCTCCTCCTCGACAAACTCGATCGTGCACCGTGTTAAAGAAAAGGAAAAAGATCAATGGTAAATCACTTTATTTTCACTTCTTTCTTGAATTTCAGCCGAGACGGGGTTCGGAAGAGCTCCATGGAAACGAATTTCTGTGACTTTTTCCGTTCGTCTCTAAATCAGATGCGAACATTTGTCGTAGTCTAATTAAATTTTGGCAACGAGACACCGTCCTGGTTGAAATATAGGCGTCCGTTAGGTCCTATTAATACCTTTGAAAGACGATGTATTCGGTTTTGCTCATCGTCAGGCGGCTGAGTCGGACTTACAGGCTCAGTGGCAAAGAGAACCACTTGAAATCAGGCATGACTTGGACCACCGAAGACTCAGGCTACGAAGATCACCTGAAGGTCGTACTGCCTTGTCTCTCGTTTGGTACTATTGTGTTAGGTTGATTTTTCTTTAAAATGCTTTTAAAACGCTTAATTTTTCTATAAAATGCTGGGGAAAGTACATGACAAAAGATCTAAACTGATGTAAAAAAAAATATACACTATGTTAATACAAGACAGCCAAGAGATCCAATAACAATCCAAAATCCTTCACACGATAGTTGATGCTCTATTTTCTACATCGTCAATAACGTAACAATAAAAAACTGTTCTACACTACGTTAATCGTTCAAATTTGGACCTATGGACTTGAACTATACAAGACAGCCAAGAGATCCAATAACAATCCAAAATCCGAAGAGAGTTGGTGCTCTACTTTCTATATCGCTAATAACATAACGAGAACAAAAATTATTATACACTACATTGATCGACCCAATTTGAACCTATGGACTTGAACTTTACAAGACAGCCAAGCGAACCAAACAATCCAAAATCCTTCCCACGATTAGTTAATGCTCTATTTTCTACATCGCCAATTGTACTATTCACTCTGATCCCAGCTTACCCTACTCCCCCCCCCCAGTTTCTAGTCTTACTACAATAAGTCTCACTTCAAACTATCTTCTGACAACCTGTTAATTCCCACTCTGACCAGCTCAACCCTTTCTTTCAACCCCCATAGAATTTTGAAGTGCTGTTGGTCTCGCGGCCATCTGATTTTCTAACTTTGGTAACTCTAGGGACTGCTGTTGTCTTCATGTTATAATGGCTACTTTCATGAGATAGTAGCCGTTCAAATCATGCCAGATATGTAAATGTACATACATTATTTTGTATGTTAATGCATATATGTATATTATTGTAAATAACATAATTTTTGCTTGTTGCATTTTGTATGCAGTGGAAAAATAAATAAATAAAAATTAAAAAACATGAGACAATATCATCGAATATGAATATTTGTGGGGGTGATGTGGGTTTGCATTGTTGGGACAAAAAACAAAATTCAGGGCATTGGTGGCCCCAAAAGTTTATATGCTGACATGGCTCCTCTCTGTAAGTTAGAGGTCCTAGGTATAAATCAAGCAGCTCTTCATTTGAACCCTACATAATTATAATAGGGCTTTTTTTTAAATCGCCGGCTGATATGACTTCTGCTGTTGCGAACTCTTGTTAAAAAAAAATTCTTTTTATAAGAAATCATGACTTCTGCAATACAATAGCTCTAGTGGTTAGAACAGCGGCGTTTTGCGGCAAAGGTCATGGGTTTGAATTCTTATCGTGACACTAACGTTTTCATCTCAATCAAGACCTTAGATTTAAAAAAAATAAAATAGGATAATTAATTGAAATAATTAATATGGTCAATTATTAGCACTAAACATATATGGATTTATGATAACATTACACCCAATACAAAAAAATAACCAATACAAAAACTTGTCAAAATATTTGTTACTTCTGTGGTCTTAATGATGAGATACAATCTCTCAGCATACCTGCAATTATATAAAGCAAGCTTTTAGACAGTTTCATTAAAAGGAATGAATCTATAAACACATTGGATCATGTGATACACACATGCACACATTGAAATATAATCTGGAAGTTTCGAAAAAGCTGGACCTTGGGAGAAAGAGTAGCCATTTCTGCCTGTTTTGTTCTGTTTATCCGTTTCATCTCTATTCACTGTTTTAATATGTTGGATATGTTTCGGCTTCTTACCGTCTTCTGCATTTAATAATTTAATAAACCAAATGCGTATAATAGGCCAATAAGGCGAGGTAGGCAGACTGAAATATTCGGAAACAAACTACAGACTACTGTGGCAACAGGCAATGTAATGCGACAATAACTGACCATTAATACCATTGAATTTAGTTGAAATAAAAAAAAAAATTCTACAATGTATGTTGTGAACTAAGAAATTTCGACTTTTCTGACTGAAATGAGGGATATGGCGAACTTTTTGATTAGTGGGACTGCACTGTATATACCAAACACACACAACTATCGAGAAAAAAAGTTTATTTTTGTGAAATCATGGCCTAAACCGAAAGATTAAAATTTTTTGCAATGTGGTATTATTTTAGCTTTTAAACAAAGTGACATTTATTAATTCATATAATTAATTGGCAATGCCTGGGCCATTTAAATAATGTGAAAACGTATGTTTTTGCAATCTTTACTCACTCTATTTCACAGAAGACAAACAAAAGGACCATTCATCTGTAGAATAGAATGAGTTAAGATAAAAAATAAATTTTAAAAACAATCTATACAATAAATCAATAATAACAATATTATAAAGATAAGATAACATAGATTTTTTATGAATGAACCAAATATTTAAAAAAAGCTCGTTAAAATGTGAAATTGAAATAACTTTGGGTTCATATTGGCTGCAATTAGCCAGTACTAGCACCCTCTTAAATTGTGAATATTTTATGATTCAATTTCATCTGAGTATCAGTAGGGAATTTACTTGAAGATTTGACAATGTAAAACAAACTGTAAAAATCTGATGTCTCCATAATATGTAGACTGTGTGTCTTGCCAGTTCAGATAATCAAGCACCCAACTACTCAAAAAACCTGACTTGTATGTATAAAAGAAAAATTAATTGAAATAATTAATATGGTCAATTATTACTGCTAAATATATATGGATTTATGATAGTACACCCGATACAAAAAATAACCAAGCAAAGCATACATATGAATTAATTAAGTTGACCATAACAGCTAAAAAAGTTTTAGAAAAGAAATTTGCCATAATAAATCAAAATCCCATTAACCTAATACTTTAAAAAGTCCTTTTCATCAAATGGCCTTAACTCTGGGGCCACACAAAACCTACTGTCTGTTGATATTAATAGTCTACCTACTACAAGACGAAGCTTAATATGACTTCTGCTGTTATGAACCCCATATAAAAGAAAAGTGAATAAATTAAAAAAAAAAAAAAAAAATATTATTATTAAGAAAAGTTAATATCTGTCATATGGAAGGGCTTAATGTCCAACTAGTTGGGTTTCATGGATGAGGGGCCGACCAGTTCGTTCGTTTACAAAAGGTTTGTTTCAAAAATATTTATCCTTTTTTTTCTATCTTTCAGGCTATTTCACACCCAACATCAGTAACCCTCGGAGTCATGCTTATTCTCCTACAGTGTTTTCATATTGTAAAATATCTCTCCTGATGATCGACATGGACAGAAGCAGTTATTGCTTACCTTTCTCTAATTATCCTTCTTTGGGGGGTGTGACAATTGGAGATTTTACAGGACAAAAATGCTGTGGGAGAGTAAGCGAGAGCATGAGGTTAGCTTGATGAGGGACGAGAAATAAAAAAGGATACATTTTGGAAACAAATTGAGCTTTTTGTAAAAGAATCCAAAATCGTGCTCTTCTTAGAGAAAATCCTAATAAAATACTACATTTAGGAAGAAGAATAAATATAATTAATTGAAAAAGTAATGTGCTTTGCTGTAATTCAAACCCAAAACCACTAGCATTAAAATATGAGTTGGATGCCCTAACATCTTGGCCGCCAGGGTCCTCTAAAATGCATTATTATTACCAAACTAATAGAAATGATGAAGGTGGGGTGAGTATGCAGATCCATTTTTGTAAATGGTGGTTCTACTCACAGATTGGCGAGATCAACCAAAGAGATCAAATCTGTCGGTGCATGATTTACAAACAGTTACTGAATTAATGTCATGTGATTCTTTGAATATGTGCCACACTAGACATAAAATGAAGGGGGCTCCAGGCAAATGGTGTGATGATTACTGCCAAATATTTGCCAAGTCTAGAAATGCTCATCTTGGCATTCCCCAAATAGAGTGCCACACCCAGTTTGTGCAAGAACAGCGAATATGTAATTGCCAAGTGCTGGGCAAGCCCTCAACTTAGATGGGGTGTGATGGACAAAAGTGAAACCGTCATTGATACAGTTACTATGGCTACAAACCCAGTCACTGTTGTCCATCCGTTTCCAAGTATTGAAAACTTGGTTCAAATTTTTGCGATTCAAAAGAGATGCATGCCAAATTATTGGCTCAGATTGAGAAACTGTTAGTTGATACCTCAACAGAATAGTTGATTTCCGAATGTGTGGATGCTTTGTGTTCAGCTACTTCATGAATATTTGTGCAAGTGAACAAGGTGACAGTGCTTTGAAGTGAACTAATTTCTGTTTAAGCATGACCCAAAAAAGATAATTTTATAATTTTAATTAACAATAATAAATAACTAACGTCTATGTTTTAGTGAGAAAGACACTTTAGTGAGAATGTGTATTGTTTTGTCAATACGGCTGTACAATACCAATGAATAAAACATGCCTTATTATTTTTCACCACCCACAAATGACAAGCCTTCAGCATCCTAGATTGGTGATAATTAAAACACCAATGTCAAGAAATTATATTGAACAGTTTTAAGTACATAAGAAGTATACTTTTCAAACCTTATACATATTTTGAAACAATTTAATTTCGATCAGTTATTATGGATAAACATTTATCAAATTTAAATAACTTGTGCTGTAGCATTGCATTTTTGATAAGTGTACTTTCACACAATTATTTCTCTATCACAAACTTTCACTTTGCTCTTTTACATTCACATTCTTGCTAATCTCAAAATCCCATGTCTTAAATTGGGTTTAGTTTTCTCCAGATTGTCAAGAAGGTTGAACTACTAATTTTTAAAAATATATCAATGGCAAGTATTGTTATATTTTTATATGTATTTTTACAAATATCGTCTTTCTGGTTATTGTTAAATTTTAAAACCTGCAAATCATTCTGAAGGGACTTTATTATATTTTTTTTATTGTATGATTTAAATTAATATTATTTTGCAACAGAGTTTAAATTATGTATTAGAATAAACTAGCTTTCCATTGCCATTTTCACCTCTTCGATTTCACATTTACACAATTGAATGCACACGGGTTGGTTAGGTAGATTAGGGTTTTGGACAGGATGGATTACATACATGTCCATAATTCAATGTTTATCTATAAAGCTGAAAACTATGCAAGTACAATTATGATTGCGCAAAAAACAGTTGAGAAAAATCTATGTTTAAAATACAAATATTACCTCTATTTTATATATTTTTTTCAAATTTAAAGTTGTTTAAATTGCTTTGTCAACTGTTTATTTTTTGTTTAGATGGAAGACGGAGCACCTTCGATGCAGATGCGAGCCTGCCTCGCACCTACATTTGTAGACCATCTCTGCGAGCTGAACATAGATTCCAAGGCCTCTTATGTGCGGAATACCAGCATCATTTGCACAATAGGTAATTATTCAGTTTTTATGTCGAGAAGTTTTATTGACACTTTGTCATTCTCTAGGGCCCTCTTCGGCCAGCGTCCCTGTTTTGGAAAAGATGATTGATACTGGTATGAACATCGCTCGTTTGAACTTTTCCCACGGTAGTCACGATTACCATGCAAATACAATCAAGAATATAAGGGAAGCTGTTCAAAATTACAGCTCTAAGAGTGGAAGCCTTGTATCGATCGGCATCGCTTTAGACACGAAGGGGCCTGAAATACGAACTGGGATCTTAGAAGAAGTATGCATTAAATCATAAATTTAAATAAATTTCAATTATATTTATGATTTTTCTCAAGGGCCCCAATGCAGAGATCGAGCTTGTAAAAGGAGACTCAGTGCGAATTACAACAGATAAACAATTTGCCGAAAAATGTACAAAGAAAGACATTTTTGTTGATTACCCAAATATCACTAAAGTTACCAAACCCGGTGCTACAATATTCATCGACGACGGCCTTATTTCGCTTGTCGTTAAACAAACTGGTATTGATTTCTATATTAATTGCATATTCTGATTTATATAATTTTAAATATTTACGTATCTGTGATATTTTTTAGTGGGAAATAGTTTAGCTTGCAAAGTTGAAAATGGGGGAATGCTTGGCAGTAAAAAAGGTGTCAACCTTCCTGGAATTCCTGTTGATCTTCCAGCTGTTTCTGAAAAAGATAGAAATGACCTTTTGTTCGGTGTACAGCAGGGGGTAGACATGATATTTGCATCGTTCATTAGAAATGGATCTGCTGTAAATGAAATAAGAGAAATTCTTGGTAAGAAATTTAAATAGAATTTATGCAGGATATATACATAACCATGGGTTTATCAGTTTTCAATGCATAGAAATAAAAATCATTCATGTTAGTTTGGTTCAAAGGCATTTTGTTTGGTAGACAGTTAAAAAGGCCATTAGATTTGTTTCATCATGTTGGTGGGGTAATGGTTAGTAAATAATAATAATGCTAAACAAGAAAAACTATAAGTATAAATTATTTTACTTTCTACCTTAATAATAAATTTACTTTGTTGTATTCAGGCGATGCCGGTCGAAACATCCTTATCATTGCCAAAATTGAGAATCACCAGGGAATGAAAAATTTGGATGAAATCATTGAAGCTGCTGATGGAATAATGGTTGCTAGAGGTGACCTCGGCATTGAAATCCCCCCTGAAAAAGTCTTCTTGGCTCAAAAATGCATGATAGCCAGATGTAATAAGGTAATCTTTGTTTACAGTTATTACCGATTAACAAAAACAGTAACATACAAATGTTAATAGGTTGGTAAGCCAGTAATTTGTGCTACCCAAATGTTAGAGTCTATGATAAAAAAGCCGAGACCGACAAGAGCTGAGAGCTCGGATATCGCTAATGCCGTTTTGGACGGAGCTGATTGTGTCATGCTTTCTGGTGAAACTGCCAAAGGCGAATATCCCATCGAATGCGTCAAAGTCATGAACAACATATGCAAAGAGGCTGAAGCAGCAATTTGGCACAAGCAACTGTTTTCTGACTTAGCTAGCAAGGTAAATAACAAATTCATCAAACTTTACAACTGATTTTTTTTTTAAATAAATTTGTTCACAGGTTGTACCACCTATAGATGCTACTCACAGTGTGGCAATTGCTGCTGTAGAGGCCTCAGCCAAAGCCTTGGCATCAGCAATTCTGGTTATAACAACCAGTGGGCGCTCGGCTCATTTGATTTCAAAATACAAACCCAAATGTCCAATCATTGCTGTCACCAGGCATCCTCAAGTAGCTCGGCAAGCCCACTTATATAGAGGGATAATGCCTGTACTTTTTGAAAGTAAGTTTTTCTCTAATTAATTAGTCTTACGAAATATCTGTGAATCAACTTTAATATTATGGCTTAATTAGCTCGTATAACATCCTTACATAACACAAACAACACAAATACATTTTAACAAGTAAATGCAAAATATAAGTTTTTATGTGCATCCAATCAGTGGTGTACTAGGAACATGTAATATTCCATTACAGATATATTTTTTCTTTCCAAACGGGAGATTGGGGATGAGGCCAATCTACCTTTTGAAAAGAAAAATATATTTAAACTGAGAAGGCTGATCAATCACAAAAGAAAATATTTCACTACAGAATACAGTGGTACCTTGAAGTACAATTCTTTCCCTTTTTAAATAGTAAAACAAACCACCAATAGGTTGAATTTTTGTAAATTAATCAATTATTTGTGTATTTGATGATGCATTAATGCAGGGGAGGGAGGGGTAGTGTGAAAAAAAGGTCAGGGGCAATGTAAAAATTGAACCATAGCATCCCAACCGCAGCATCACAACCATCAAATGCTCAGATTTCCCATTCACTAACTTGTTTTAGATGTTTACTGTAGAAGCATTTCATCATATACATGTACATCATATATATATATATATATATTTAGTTTTATTGTATTTGTATGCAATGTTTGTTCATCACTACATTAGTAAAAAAACAGTTGTTTTTTCAAGGACTGGTATGAATTAATCTCATATCAATTAACTTCAATAGGTAAAATTAATTTAAAGTACGAGCATTTTGACTTACAAGCTCGGTTATGGGACGAGAATTAAACTCATATCTCATGGTACCACTGTATTAAATTAATAACTTTTGTACAAAAGTTTTTTGAAATTATTATTCGTCTGCAAAATTCCCTTCCTTTATTTATTTCATTATGGATTATTTTCATTATCACATTTATATACTTTCGGTCGTTTTTGGAAGATAGGTAAATAGTGACCTTTTTGTGGACTTTGGTTTCAGTTGGCATAACCATGCCATTTATGGCACACAGATGCTCGAGTCACTTGTAGAAGCTTACTTATTAAAAACAGGTTAAAGAAATGAGAGAGAATAAAGACAATAAGTCTATTAAAAAATCCATGTTATATAATAAAAATTATAAAAAATATATCAATACTTTCAAAAAAAAAAAAAAAAGATATAGGTAACTATAATTTTGACATTGATTAATCCATCATTTGAAATTTGATAAAGAATAATTCATTGTTTAAATGCCTAACTGTAGAGATGTTACTATAAAATTGCAAAAACGAAGTATATATTACAAAGAAAGACTGTAATAAAGCACCATTTTTAATATTGCAAACAGCACTTACTGTACACTACTATTCTGCACCCCATAGATGGTTAGAAAAAAAATAAAATAAAAAATAAATATAACACACAATACCTCTACATTTGATTTCTACAGAGGAGCCACTTAATGATTGGATAAAAGATGTAGAAGAGAGAATAAAGTTTGCTATGCATATGGTGTCGAAAAGAAATGTTTTGCATGCTGGCGATCCTGTTGTTGTTATCACAGGTTGGAAACAGGGAGCTGGATTTACAAACACTTTGCGTATCATTTACGTGAAAGAAGATGCCATAAAAGAGGAAAGCACACATTCGTTACCCGCTTGACTTTTAGTCATTTCATTATTTCATTTGTAATCTACAAGCGGCTAGTTATTTATTATGTTTTTAAATAAATGTTCTTCGATTTTAAAATAAAATTTAACTTTTCTTGGATTTTGTGAAGGTAGATACTTTTTTTATATCAATAAGAATTTCTATAATCTATTTTTTACACCTTCTTCAATACTGAAGGGATAATTGGTAGTTGATTCCATATAAAATTCAAATATATTATAATTTCTACAGAGCCTCGCATCCCGGATTGGACGCTTGATATAGACGAAAGGCTTAAATTTGGCTTGCAAGTTGCCTTTAAGCTGAAGTTTGTCAAATTAAATGACACTGTCATTATTGTTACCGGGTGGAGACAGGGTGCTGGATATACTAATACTATGAGAGTTGTGTCATTAACTGAGGATGGAGGATTAAATGATGTGTCGACTTTGTCAGCCTTATTGTCGCATAACAGAGTAGAGAATGAGTACCTTTCAGAAAATCGCTTTAGCACAAGTTCTGTTAAAAACAGGATGAAAGTTAGCGTTAATACCAACATTTCATCGTTATAACAATCCCATGGGCTGAAATAAATGACCACATCCCACACACATACACACACAAAATCAATAAACATTTATACTTATTCGTTTGTTTGTTGTGATTTATAATTTTTTTTTAAGTTCGTAATAAAATATCACAGGCATCATTAAGTTTTACTTAAGTAGGAAAAAAAGAGGTCATGTTAAGTTATAATAAATTGTTTATATAAAGCTATAAAAATATGAACTATGAAATTCTCATGCAGTCTTTTCCATTTGATTCTGCCACATTTGCAGGATAATAAATGCAAAAATAAATTCTGATTAAAAAAGGATAGTACAACAGCATTATAGTCAATTTTAAATGAAAAATTATTTATCAAAAATAATATATAGATTTTAATAATGAAAAATAACTACTGTGCTTGCATGATTTCTACAGAGCCTGTAAGTGATGATTTTGCAAAGGAGATTCTCGGCCAAATTAAAGCTGGCATCATTTATGGATATTACCATAAAATGATTTCTTTAAGATCTAATGTCATAATCGTTTATGAGAAGAAAAGAAGTACTCATCCCCAACAGGCATTAGAATTGGACGAATTGTTGAAAAACTTTGAACCACCAAACACAAACAGCTTATCCAGAATAAACAGTTTCTCTACTAATTGAATATTGTGTTATGTTCATGTATCTCTTAAGTACAGTTCCGTTTGGCTATAATCAGCCCTTCTTCTAAGTTTAATTCAAAGATCTTATTTCATAATATTTAATTTGAGTAACGAATCATAACAAAAACCGTTTTATTTCTTTAGAACCACTTCTGCCGGTTTGGAAGCAGGAAATGGATTCAAGAATAAAATTTGGGATATCTCTTGCGGTCAAGAGGGGTATAATACAAAAACATGATTTGTTAACTGTGATTAAGGGTTGGAAGCAAGGTTCCGGTTATGCAATCAGTTTAAAACTTGTTCGCGCTGTTGATGAGGGAGAGAAGGAGATAGAAGATGGAAGCAGCTGTTCTGTAGAAACACACCAAAACTAACTTGTCCGTCCCACAAAAATAATAATAATTTTAAAAAAAGCTTCTATACATTCATTACAATATACAAAACATACAAGGTATTTCTAGGAAACACAATTAGCCAAATTAAATACAATTGAAGTACATTGATTGCCATCTACTCCAAATTACAGTAGATTTTGATTTTAAAAAATTTTGACTTAATCAAATAAATTTGTGAAATTTTGTTTTTCCTTAAACATATTATTGAGGGAAATGTAAATTTGTACTATTCACACCATTTGGAAATTTTTTAATAGACAGGGAGTCCAAGAGAAAGTGCAAACAAAAAATTCTTGGGTGATAATACACCTATTTGCAACCTGCTGACGAGTTATGATCTTTTATTAGTTTTCCCACGGAAACGTTGATATTAATAACAAAATTTGTAATAATAAACAGATTGCTAATTAAATAATTACTAGAGAAAAACATCATTCATCAGGGCTAACACAGCATTTTAGACATTAAATTTGCCTTATATTTTCGTATGGTATAATTTTCAATTAAGCACTTAAAAATGCTCACATTTGAAAAATACCATAAAGTTTGGTTTTTGAAAGTCAGTGAAGGATTTACAAGCATTAAACATTACAAATTGTTTTCAAAATTATGGCGACGATGTCTCATGCTCATCCGTGCTTTTTTCTCATAGCACCTTTAGTTACTCATGCGGATAATTTGGTTTTATGTTTATCAGACACTTCGGGGATTTTAATCCTTAAATCTTAAGCTCTGTTCACTACTAAACTGTACATCTATACAACATAACTAGTTGAACTAGCAATATCTCATTTACACATCAGTAAGGGAGGAGTCATCTCGTGTCCACCCTGTCCCCCCTGGTTTTGTCAGGGATTTCTAAATTTGAAGATTCCTTAAGGGGGTGTACAGTAGTAAATTCAGTGGTATTTGTTTCTAAAACAGTGGTAGCCCTGATATTTGAGTTTTTCTCAAGTAAGGTAACGTTTACATGAAAAAACTTACAAAAAAATCATCAGGGTCTGAATATAGGTATAGGAACTATATGTTAGAAGTTGTTGTGAATAGAGTGCATTATTACCCAAAAATTATAACTCTAGGACACCCTGTGTATTAGATTTTAGGTGAAACAAATATTACCATTTACAATTTCACACTCAGACAGACAGACAAACGGAATAAGGCTCAATAAGAAATAAAAAAAATGAAATGAATGGTTAATTTTTTAAACGAGTATTGTAACGGCTGCAATAGTTAAACTGTTTCCATGGTGCTTGCCACTGTAAGGTAAAGATCACGGGTTCGAATCCAGCAGACCTGCATTTGAATGTAATATACTATTTTTTTCCCTCCAAAAACACCTGCACTCCGAGATTTGGTAGGACCTCTGCTGTTGAAACCCTAGTAAAAAAAATTATATATTTCAATTTACAAATAATTCAAAATTTTTATATACTTAAGTTATATTCTCCTAATTTTGTAAGAATGTGGTGGCCACAATGGTTTAGGTGATGATTCGATCTCAAGTTTTTCATATTATGTGTATCTTTTCAACCACAGGCTTTCCACTGGGGAATGGTGGTTCTTTGACCTTTTTCTGGTTTTTGGTCAGAGGGCAGGGCTCCTGTTGCTAGCAGTGCTTTGTAAGTAGGCAGGGAGACAAACATTGTCATAGAATTGAATGTAGGTCTTCTTGTTTTTTTTAATTAATAATTTGACCACCTGAGATAATAACAAGAGTTTAGGAAAGTTAAGAGGAAAACAGGAGAAAGAGTTAATAATGAGAGCGATGACCATTAATGTTTGTTGACCCAAAATTGATAACTGTAAAACTGTAGCAACCCAAAGATTTAGAAACATACTTGTTTAAAGAGCATTGTCTCTAATTATTTAAAAAAAATTGTCTTTCATCAAAAGGTAATGAAATATTCTAAAGTTTTCAATCAGCGAATTCTTGATTGATCTATGTTTTCAATTTAGATAAAAATTTGAAGAAATTGTGTTTTGTTTTTCAGTGGAAGATTCAGAGCTAGATATTTTAGTAAAGAGTGAGTATTGAAAGGTTGAGTGAGATAGTTTTGGATTTGGTTTTTTAGTTTTCAAATTTTAGTTATATATGCAGCATGGCTACTGTTTGAATCCTTAAGTAGATGTTTTTCTTTTTTAGATCCAGTGACAACTTCTTAATAGCAGTACTGTTAAAAAAAAAGTTTTAAAGCATGTTTATTTATCTCGTTGCAGGATGGCCTATCTTTGTATATGATAACCTTCTAAATGTAGTTTATATACAATATGTTATCATTACTTTTATTTTTTTTTATTTATTTATTGATAAATGAGAAAATTTTAATTTTGAAGATGATCGCATGTTTTTCCTTTTTTTTTTTTTAATATATAATAATTTCATTTTTGGAATTTGTTCATTTTAGAAGCGCAGTTGCCTGACTGGCTTAAAGACATAGACTCCCGTATCATATTCGGCCTAGCATTGGGGTTTAACAAAGGTTTCCTCAAAGGTAACGACCAGGTCATTGTCGTGACCGGATGGAAAAAGGGCTCTGGCTACACCAACACGATGAGGGTCATATCCGTCCCTGAAAAACTGGATGACCCAGCATTAGGTTTTATGCACTGATGGGTATTATTCTAAATTCTTATAATTGTTACTCTTCATTATTTTTTATATGTACATAACTATTTTTGTACGGTAAAGTGATAATTCCAACCCATGTTTTAGGTACATATTCTATATATGTGGAATTTTATTGTAATTAAGTTTATATTACATATAACTGCACTAAATATTTATTGCATTTAGATGTTTTTAGTTTTGTCGTAGTTTGAATTTACTAATGAATATTGGAACTAACTTTTGACTGTCTCATAAAACTAATTTTTTTAAAATTATTTTTTGTACAATATTTTCTTAAAATTATTACTTTGTTTTCATCTGGAAAAAATAATTTAATAAACAAAAAGTATTGTATAGTATTTTAGAGTAAAAAAAGTAATATATATGTACATATATGTAATAATTTATTTCAAAAAAAAAAAAAATCCTTATCAGTTCGAATCCTCTCTTTGTTTTATTTCCAACTAGGTATAATAGCATCTCAATAGAGCTTAATTGAGTACAATGATGCCATACCACCTGCATAGTGACGGTACGAACACTTCACATTGGGTTTTACCCAATAGAATTGTATGATTTGGCATAAGCTTCGGGTGATTCGAGATGATGGGGTGCTGTCTAACTTATCTGAACCGACTACCTCTACAGTTCTGTGGCATTTTTAAGTTAGGCACCCGTCGATTTTGATTAATTAAAGCCTCTTTTCTCAATCTTCAACTAGTTTTTGGTAGCGATAAAAATTATCCTGGGACACCCCCATAATCATACACACTTTTACTAGGTTATTAAGGGACTTTTTGCCGGAGATGTACCGGAACTGGAGTGTCCCAGCAAAACATCTGTAGTCGTCTGGGCCTTGGAGAGTAACAAAAAGGAACTGGTGGCTAAAGCCAGGACATCTCAACCTCCAGGCCAAACCACAATCCTCTGGAGAAAGTTATGCTGAAGAAATAAGAAGGATCATACCTGACAAGGTTGAAACACTTAATTTTTGAACCATAACTTGCATAAGTGTTCGTCACGTAAAATAAAAGTTACTCGCTGTGTCCCACTTAATTGAAAGGTAATTGCAAAACAAAAACACAATAAATAATTTGTTATTGTCGTTTAGTTTTCCTAATTGAATGCAAAATGTCCAATGTAACCTTTAAAAACAAACAGCTATGGGACATGTCGCCATTTTTATGTTTCTATTTTATTTTTATATTTTGTTTTAAATTTATGTCATGCAATAAATGGGGTTAACTTAAGTTTTCATTTACATAGAAGATTACCGAGGATAAATTTGGTTTTTAAAACCTGCAATAAAAGTAATATTAGTACACCAATTAGTGTATGACTTGTAGGCAAAGTTTTTGAAAGTATCATATAAATTTGCTCAATCCAATATTTAAAAACGTCATACAATTCTACTACAGAAATGAAAGGGATTAGACATATTTGATAACTTTTTTCAATGGTTTGCAAACTATTTAGGTCGAATGTTTAATTTAAAATTCCAATTGGTGGTTTTCCCTAGTTTTGTAGCAAGGGTTCCGCTTGGGACCTTTTCTGGCATCTCTGATTCTCTTCCCTCTGTCATTACCATACTTTTCTTTGCAGTTGATTTGAATATAAACTCTATTTCTAACTCCTTACAACTGTAACACCTTAGTAAAACTTAATAGAAGGTATTCAACTAATAATAGTCTTTTAAATTCTGATAAATTAATATCAGACTTGCTTGTGCTTCGACCTGAAACATAAAGATCAAAATCTAAACATTTACACACATTACTAAAACTAGGTCGAGAAAATGAAACTTTCGGATTTAAATTGTAGTTATTTAACGAAACATTTTCATGATCAAGATACAGTTACAATTGTATATAGACTGTTGACTGTTGTTTACTTCTTTGGGCATTCAACCGTAGAATACAAAGATATATCATACTCACCATAATCAGTTATGAAAAATGTTCTTTACAGAAAGAAATTCTTTGAATACATATTTTATATTAATTATTACTTTATTAATTGATTAACCTAATTAACTTTCATGTTCCATTTTATCATTCCAGAATTCAATAAGATTCTCTATTGATTGGCATAGAAATAATTATGTTATATTCAGTTTTATACCAAGAACAAAAAAGTATGTTATACTTGATTAAAAAAAAATTTAATTTTAGTTCAAATAAATTTAAGCAAATTTTATCATTAAAACTGAAATATTGCATTATTAATATTTATCTAATATGGTGGAAAGGGCTAGAAAATAAAGGGACTATTAACAAACCAAGGTCATTTAAAAGACTAGGCTGTATGATGATGACGGGAGCATTTTCCACACCTACCCTAGCACTTGAAATGATAACCGATACTACACCTCTACACATAAAGGCCAAGGTTAGAGCACTAACCAGCTGCTACAGACTAATTAGTGAAGGCAGTTGGAACCAAAATAGGACACTCGAAAATTCTACAATTATTGAGTAAGGTCAACAGCCAACTATTAAGCGTTAGTGATAAAAAGGTTAAAACCCTTTCCAAGCGTACTCCCCCCAACTAAAGTACTTATTCCAGGTGAATATAACTATAATATGGATGATTACCATCATAACCTGGACTGTTTTAACGATGGCTCACTCATTAAGGAATCGTAAATTAGGGATCGGCATCTCCTCCCCTCTTGGTAATAACACCTCACTCTTTCAGGCAGAGGTCTGGGCCATCAATGTTTGCTGCAGAACACTCATGGATAACAAGAATAGGGGAAAAGATATTAGAATTTTTCCTACAGTCAGGCCAGTCAAGTCGCTACAAAAAGAGCTATCAACATCTAGGTTGGTGGAGGAAACTGTTGAACTTATTAATAGGATTACTACCAGGTTCGACATGAGGGTAACCCTCATATGGATACCAGCTCTTAAGGGGCACTATAGCATTGAAGAGGCGGACAGCCTGGCCAAAAAAGGCTCAAATACTGCGTTTGTCGGGCCACACAACCGGTATTACCCCACTCTATAAGCACAGCGAAAAAGAGTATTAATTGTTGGGGCATGAAACAATTCCTTAAAGAATGGATTCTGTCCCCCAGACATAGGCAATCGAAGGGGTTTGTGAAGGAAATCAAACCAAAAGAATTGAAATGACTCTAACTCAAGGAGGGGAATTAGGAGGCTATAAGTATCCTGATTACCCCTTGAGAAGACACCTCTTCTTAATGGGTATTTTACCAGACCCCTTTTGCCGCTTCTGTGAAATAAAAGAAGAAAAGGCACGGCACTACCTCGCAGAATGTGATAGGTATGCCAGGGACAGATTTGAAACTGTCGAAGGAGAGTACATCGCCAAATCACTTCCCAAAATAAAATGGTCCAAAATCTTGGGGTTTGTAAACAATCCAAGAGGTTTATGCAGGACATGTGAGCCAACTGAGCCCCAGACCTTTTAGGGATGGGGTACAAGTCTACCTAGGCATTTAACCCCTCAGGTCTTGGTCAGCCCACCATGTGCAATATACATAGTTTATATCCACAAGAGCCAGCTTCTGACCCATTTTGGTTTATAAATCATATATGGTCGGCATTAATTGGGATACTTTTTTCCCAACATGCTCTACAAGGTATTTTGATAAGAATTTGTTTGTCAGAATTGAATTTAGGGGTCATGTATCAACAAGCATCCCTAAAGATCTGTCTAGTTGAAGCAAAGCTTTAGTTGTTCCTCTTTATGTAAGTAGTCTGTCCTGATGTAAGATCCTACCTAAAGATATGTAATGGCGGTAGATCTAGAAGGACTTCCAGTAAAGCTGTGGGTATTGTCCTAATTGCCCCAGTGATGTTCTGGCATATCATGTGCTATGCTTTCTACTTTTACTTTTAAGAAAATCGCTTTCATTTTGCTTATATGGGCATACTAATATAATATTGTTTTTATTAATTTTATGTATTATACATCATGTTTGTATCAATAGATTTTATTCCATCTGTTAAGGGATATGTGAGGGATAATAGTCTTTGTACATTACATAGGGTATCTGATGATTATCAAACTTTGTTTACTTTTCACTCTGGATTCGCTTATTCTCGCTGTGTCTTGAAGTAAAACGAGTCGTCTGTCGAAAAATAGTACATTTCATTTTTTTCAAATTTCGGCGGGCTCGTTCCTTCAGAGTGAATCAAGCAAATCAGCTGATTCCGACATAATTAAGATGGCGGAGTTAATGTTGTGTTATCTCTTTTTAAGATAAAAACAATACAAAAATAAACCTTAATTTTTTTAAGGAAATCCTTTTTTTTTCTTTTTACGGACAATCAAATTCATTCTGTCATACTAAGTTCTTCGGTAACGGTATAAAAAGAAGAAACGTTCTGGATTAAAATATAAAACTCTCCTGTAAGTAATAATTTGTCCTTAATGTTATTCGATTAACTGCTAGTACTATCTCCTCTATAAAAATATAAAACCGATGTACAATCTGCCCCCTTTTGTATTAATCGTATGATAAAGGTAGGATAATCGTTTTAACGACCAAGTTCTATCAGGATTTACATTTTGAAAATGCACTCCTCTGGCATCCTTTCGTATCTCGTTTTACTCCTGGAAAGCCATATTTTAAATAATATTCTTAATTGTGTTTTTTTCAAAATTAATTTGTGCAATTATTATCAGTTAATTAGGTTGATTAAAACCTCTTTAGCTCTGCCTTGATGGTTGACCTTCATTGGAAGTGACCTCGAATATTTAACATTCTGCCACATGTGCGAACTCTCGTTTAATATAAATACATCTATTTTGGCCTAAATTCTGGTAATTTCTTTTGTCTACAAACCTTATTTTTTAACCTGACGAGCCCAATTTATCCTGAAAACGATTTACTGCATATGTCACCTTCGTAGGTTTTTAGGTTATTTACTATTTATTAATTGGATTTGTCCTTTCTTCATATTTAATTAAATTAATTTATGTAAATATTATTTTTTTCAATAGTTTGGTAAGTTATTATTGTCCACTCTGATAAGTTTTTATCATTAAAAAAAACTATGTGAGGGGTTATTTATCATTTTCAATTATACCATATCTTATTACTCTTCTTGTTCTGTGATTGTTAAAAGAAAATATGTGCATCATTAAGTTAATTCTGTTTTTGATAAATTATCAGTATAAATCGGTATAAATCATAAATTGTTTTTTGTTCCAGGGTTCAACAATTTTCATTTGCACTTGGGCAGTTACTCAGTTCATAAAGGGTGAGTAGTTTTCATTTTAATTCATTACCAGCTTGGATTTTGGTTTTGATTAGTACAGGCTATCGCACATGTATGTGCATACATATACAGAGCCTATTTGCTTCTCGTAGACTTGACGATTCCATCTTTTGCTTAATTAAAATAAAGTGCTGGCAGACTCAGCCACTGAGATTGAGCGCTGGAGGTGGGGCATTGTTAACAGCCAGGTCAGTTCAGAACCCAACACATGCTGTTCCAAACCCGATCATTTTTCAGTACATTCTCTCCTATTTATATACCATTCATTCAATTACGGTGATGGTGCATTCTATATTTGTTCATCATCCTTTTCACATATTATGCAGTTAATGTAATTGATGGGGTACTCGGTATTCTGCTGTTGACACCTCACATAACACATTCATGTTAATAAATACATTCACTCTCAGCACAACCTTTAGACATAGTATACAACTATCCTAATTGATGGTCTATAGGGTACTTGACATTCCGCCATCAATCCTACCACATCACAAATTAACATTAATAAATACAGTCACTCTCAACACAAACTCCTATTTGATTATAAAATTACATTGTTATTTATTCTGACAGTATCAGTTTATTTATTTATTTTTTTCATCTACAACTGTACATGTATTTTGATATCAATTTGTGATAGTGACATTACTGGTGTTATAGAGAACGCTATTTATTGGCAGCCGCTCTTAATTAATATAATAATATGGTATTAATTGTTAAAGAGGTCTCTTTTCTATTCTTTCCAGTTGCCTATGGTGGTAATTGTGGGGAATGGAGTAATCGTATTTGTACGTTAGTGTGATTTTGTAATTTACTTTGAAAACATCTATAATATTTTGATGGGTTGGGGAAAAATCACATGTCAAGATCTCTGTGAAGTGTATTATTGTTTATATAAGAAGGGCAGAAACAGCTTTTCTTAAAATTTTGGATTGAAAACTTTGTCATCTTAGTATATTTATATATTCTTTTATATTTGGCCGATGCATAAGCTTGGCACCTGCACATTCAAATAGGTTTGAGCAGGTAAGTGTATGTAAAAAGTTTGATTTTCATGGTAAATTTGATTGTCAGTTGAATAGACAATAAAACATTTTAAATCATTTGTTAACTGTCTGTTTTTTTAATCGTGCGTGAGGATCCAAGTTAGTATTATATCAAATGTAAGTCCTAAACATTTAGTTAACTTTGTTTGATTTAGGAACGAATTCATAGTATAAGTATATGCTAGGATGTCTTATGATGGAGTGTAAAGGTGGTATGTTGTGACTTTGAGGTGTTAAACTTTATTTTCCAAAGATTGATCCATCTTTTAATTGTTAAGTGGTTTTGTGAAGTTTGTGTAGAAGAGGAAATGAGATGTTAGTATGGTGGTGTTATCTACTTATGTGGCCGTAAGTCCATTCTGATTTGTGATCATGCCAGAAGTAAAAATTATGTCTCCTGTCAATACTCTCTCCACTGTTGTACACAATTTTGACTTATATTATTAAGCCAAAAAAGTTGCTCCTCTTCTATGTAAGTTTCCTTTATGTTTTAAAACCACATGTCTACAATTACAAAATGGAGTGCTAATTGTAGAATAACTCAAAGTCAAAATACATACCTTTACACTTTGTCTTGAGGCATATTCTACCATATCTTTATATAATGAACTTATTCCTCATACCAACATAGGTTGATAGAAGACTAAGTTTGAACCTTCCCACACAATTAAAAAAAAAAAGGCATAGCAAATAATTTAAAATTCTGTACTTCTGACCTGACGATCATGAGATAGAGCTAGGGATAAAAGAATAAGCAATAAAGCCTTTTGCACCTCGATTTGAAATCTATGGTGATCCTTTTTTTGTAACTCTCAGGCCAACGTCAAGTTGTTAATCAGCCTCCATAGCTTTGTCAGCATGTTAGTGAAGGATCTTCCTTGCAGGCTTTCCTGTTCTAGTTGCAAGAACCTTCATTTACATAGACCTTCACAGAAACATAAAATGTGTTCTGTGGTCTCGTCCACTTCCTGGCAGTATCTGCACACTGTTTCTTCTATCTGTACTCCTACCCAGTGCATGTGCTTAAGCAACAGTGTCATGTCAGGAGTCCAACCAGAATCCACCTGATGTTCCAAATTACAATTAAAATAAAAACTTTCGACATACACATACCTATTCAAATGTACTCGTATGTATGGCTGCCAAGTTTATGGATCAACCACTAAAATTCCCGTATTCAAAGATTAAAGCTTTCAATTTATGATTTTATGACTAATTTTTTTCCGCCCCTTGTTATGTAAAAAATACACAGTTTACAGATATGTGTTCAAATTAAAAAAACAAAAAAAATTAATTCGACCTCTTGAATGATTATTATTAATTTGAAGAGGGTGCCAATTGGCAGCTTTCTCAGTAATGCCTGTAAGGTCACAATTACAAATTGAAATCCAATCTGCTGATTGTATAAAATTTTATGTACAGTTGTTTAAAAAAAATTAAGTTAATAAGTTTGTGTTGAGAGTGATTCTATTTCTTAGCAAGGATGTGTGATGTTGATGATGGAATATCGAGTGCTCCATCGACCATCAAATCCAGTCTGCTGCTTGTATATAATACATATCGGTTTTAGATGAAAATAGATAAAGTAAAAAAAAAGTAGGAAACATGATTAATGGTCGACATGATTTTACTTTTGAAAAAGAAGAAAAGGAATAGCATTATGAAAATGAAATTTAATATTTATGTTACTGTTCCTGTCTCATATATTTATATATAAGCATACATTTTTACACATTCATTGCCTCCAAGGATTTATGTGTTGGAAGTGATCATCCATAAAAATTCTTGTTCATTTTAAAAACAAATTTGAATTTAATGTAGTTTGATCTGTTATGAACTTTTTTCACTCTGTCCTTGTTGTTTTGATCTGTCAGAAATATTTTAGCTTTCTCACCATGGTGGGACTTTAAAATGAGATGTACATAGATGAAATCACTCAAAACATTAAGTTTATTAAGGGTGTATGTAGACGTTTTATTCATTTTTATTACTAAAGAGTAAAAAAATCAGGTATTATCTTTATAACACATACCATCTTTTATGCACCCTCAGGGCAAAATTAGATAACTCAAAATCACATTTCAGAATTGCAATTTTAAAGTTTATACCTTTGGTACAAATTCAATTTTTGTAGTATTTAGTTATTTTTTATTGCGTTCAAATTACATTCATTTCAATGTAGTTGACCTGGCAAATAGGCTTTTTAATTTATTTAATAACATCTTTACTTTATCACTGGTGCAGTTATTACCTTAGGATTTGCTAGGTGGGTAAATAGGATAGGTCGCGTTTTATTAAAAACGTACTGTATTTTATAGGTGAATAACTGCACTAATTAACAGCAGTAACAAAACTGGCTAAAACAACAAGGAAATTAAAAAACATAAAACTCATTTGAGTTTACAAATAGAATTATTGAAATGTTGATCTAACTTTTTGAGATTATATTATACATTTTTTATGGAACCCTTGTTTTATTTATATGATTGTAATGAATGTACAATGTAAATATCCTGTTAATGTAAAGGTTGAATCCCCCCCCCCCCAGTTGAATGCTAGTCCTTAACAGTTTGTCCCAATTATTTTTTTTGCACTATATCCTATACTTTAACATATTCATTATAAAGCTTCTTTTTTTAATTTTTTTTATTATCTTTAATTCAGCTGTAAGTAACATTCTGCTTGTAAATAATGAACAAGTGAGATGTTGTAACATACTGGATAAATTTGTAGCACATCCCAATCCTTCATGCCATGATATCACTCATTCATTACTTAAAACCAAAAACATTTAATGTAGTATATGTGTTATTTATTCTATGGTATTATGTCTTGACTCAGTAGATTCAGTATTATTTTGCATAAAATATGCATTTATCATTGGGATAGAGATGCGGATAAATGAGGCGGCAAAGCCTTCCATACCTCAACCTGAGTAGATAGTTTATAGATATGTATGTAAATAGATAGTTTATAAATATGCAGATAGTTTTATAATTCACTGGCTAGTTTCAACCCTTGCCAGTTACATATTAGTCTAGGACCTTTCTTGTGGCTTTTCCTCTCCCAGTAGCAAGAATCTACATTAACATAAACCTTTGCAAAAGCCTAGAATGTTTTCTGGTCTTTTCTTCTTCCTGGCAGTGCACATATACAATAAATGTATTGTTTAGTTAAATTGCTGTTCATCAGTTGGTTGGTAGAGAGCACTGTCCTCTATTTGATCGAATAAGAATATGTGAAATTGTACTCTTGAAAAGCATGTCTATCAATTAAATACACCATTATTGCTCATTGCTCTTTGATATTTGTATGAATTATTTCAATGATGATTCAAATGTTATAGTTAACATTTATCCCATTGTATCACTAATACAATCAGAATTGTTCAGATATTCCCATATCTATATTGTGAGAGTTATTTTTGGCGGGGTGATGAATCAGTTGTTCCATTGTTTCCGAACAGCATTTAACACAGCAAGACAAGTGTATTATATGTTAAAAATAAATAAAAATAGAAGGTTGATTGACTGAAATTCTGCACTATGTGATAATTGATGTATCAAATAGTTATCTATATCAGTCCAGCAATTCTACTGTAATAATTTTTGGATTTGTCAAGTTTTTTTATATTAATTTTAAGGCCAAGTAAAATGGCCTTGAGGCCTGGTTGTTGGGAGATAAAACCTTATCACATATATCATCATGTTGAGGATCTTTTCATATATGTATTGATATAACCCCTGAGATGTGGCGGGCCGAATTTTGGCCGTCGAATCAGCTCAGCCTTGGAAATGTTCATGTAATGTACGAATGGCCTAATTAAAAAATATCTGTCTAAGGAAGCCGCTTAAAAAAAAATATCTATCCAAAAAAAAGGAAAGTTAATTTTGAAAAGGATGTTCTAATTGTGTTAATTCGCCGGATAAGAACATAACGAAGTGGAAAAAATGAAACTTTTTTGGAGGAAAAAGAAAAGGAAAATCGTGCGTCTAAGGTGATCGATGCTTTCAGAAGTAGAAGGGATTTTGTATTTAAAAACCGTATAGGCTTTTAATTGAAGAACTTTGATCAGAGGAACAAGCGCATTGTATAAATAAAATTTGAATATCTCTAACACGACTTAAGTCACGTATAACTTGATAGTTTAAACAGAAAAAGGATAAATTTTTATTGTACCACAAGTGTAATAAAAAAAAGTGAAATTTTATAAGCTTAGGCAAGGATCGCTGTTTATTATTTTTTGTTGCAATTTATTAACTAGTATCCCCTGTTACGACACTGTTCTCCTCTCACTCCGCTTTCTTACTATTACGATGCCGTTTTCACTTTTGTGGGCGTCTTTGTTCAACTATTCTTATATGTGTAGGCTGGGCTATTATTTCCGATATGGGATTTTATAATCTGGCCGAATGAGGTAGCTTTGCTCGTTTTCAGTTCGTTTGTTTATAGCACGAATGTGAAAGTGAACTAATTTATCCTCCTAACCCTAGGAATAGTTCCATTTTTTGCGATGAATATATCCACGGCTTGTTCTAAATTCCGACGACTGTAAACATTATAATCATTACGATTACAGTTTACTATTTAATTATGTTTTTAAGGCATTGTTTTAAGAGTATTCCTTAAAGAAATCCAGGGATTTGAAGTTCACCTGGATCAATTATACCAAACTCGTTTAAGCTATTCTTAATCATTGTAGGCTGTCATACTTTTTTTTTTTTTTTTTTTCAATGAGCGTTAATTTATTCTTTGTATATGTTGTTGAGAGACTGGGATTTGAAATGCAGCTTGTTCGAGAATAGAATTGGATCAAACGAACAAAAATTGTTTATGTTGTGTATTAATCATTGTTTTATATTTACATATTATTTTTTAAAAAAGTATTATTTTGTTTTTTATATGATTTTAATGGAATATTTTACACAAAAATCCTGGGATTTGAAATTAAGCTAGCTGGAGAATATCATCAAAAATTGTTTATGTATTGAGTAAAGTATTGTAAATCATGTATTATTAATCACTGTTTTATGTTTCCATATCATTTTTAATCTGTATTACTTTATTCTTTATTTTAACTATCCGCCCGAAAAACTTGCGATTTGAAATAGTTGGATGTCATCATATTTATGAGTTTGTTGTAAATAAAGGAAATTTTCTGCATATAATTACTGTGGTCTTATGCCATTCTTTCGCTCTTTGCTCATTTCGAACTAGAAGTATTAATAATATATTAAATATAATGTAATAATATATATATATGTACATGCAACATACAATACATACCTTTATACTTATACTTAAAACACAAAAACATGCATAAACAACAAAAATATCGTAGTGGAGGCAAAGGCAGTTGAATACCATAACATAAATACACATTTACATACGTATAAACAGTTGTATATACAGAAAAATTAAATGAAATATTTGGTCCAAAATATTTACTATCAAAAATAGATTAATTGTTGAAATTATGCCACGTAGTAGATCATCCGTCATTGCTCATGCTTTTGGGACTTTTCATGTTTATTAGAGCATTTCTTTTCTAATTTTTCTTTTTGAGCTAATCGTGGTATGAAGATAGATTGTATTTATCAACGTGATTGGTTATATTTCTGAGACTTTTACCGACGTTTCCGTTATGCCAGATAAAAATTTCTTTGTGCCGATCTTGTTGTTCAATTTTTAAACAATAAATTAGGGCATTTATATAGAAAATCGATCATGTTTAATTCTATGAATATAAGTTCCCTGGCGATGCCTTATAGTTTGTAACTTTGTAACAGATAATAACAAAAGTTTAAAAAAATCCGTTAAAATTCGTTAATACACATATATATATATATAAAAACTAGTGGTTGAGCAGCAGGGTTTTTTTTAAAATGAAATAACAAAGAATAAGACAAGAAGGGGGAGTTGATTTTTTCCAAATCGCCCAAGGGGCAAAGCGCGTTTTGTGAACGGGTGAGAGATGGTGGGAGGACCCGGTGGTAATTGGAACATGACAACTGTACCCGTGTCTATGTGTAAGTTATGGACTTTGGAAGAGTTTACTTTCACTGCGAGGGGGGAAGGGGCTAAGGTTGTGGGGTTAGTATTGGGGTCAGCCCCCCTTCTCCATAAGCGTAGTCGACCCAACAAATGTGAGTCTGCCCTCGAAAACAGAAACTGTGTAATCCAGAACACACACCTCACCTCTTCTACATAACCCTCTTTCCTCCTATTCCGTGATCGGACAATCTCCTGTGGCACAGATAAACAACCTACCTTTTCCTCAGCCCCGTCTACCCTATTGGCAATTTGCCCCAATTTCGGGATATTGTCCTTTCAGATAAACTAGCATGGAATTTTTATTAAATAAACATAATACAAAATATTATTAGTTAGTTTTTCTAATTTGACAGTAATATTCAAAATTCTTTTGTTTCCTAACTCGTTTTAACTTATTAAACTAACATAAACGCCATATCTCTTTTTCAGCTGGTAAACTTTAACTAATTATACCATACATCTTTTTTTTTCATTCTACTTCCTCTCCTGGAAATTTGTATATCCTCTACAAAGTACATCAGTATACAGTACCAATGTATATAATACCAGTATATCTTTGTGGATCAGCATATCTCCTTCCATATTCAAATCTTGCTATTTTATATGAGAATATATAATAAATATATTTTAATTCTTTCTTAATTTTTTTCTTTGACGAAACTATTTCGATTAATTGGCTTAAAAATGCCTCTTGACATGATTTGCTTGTCAATAATTATTTTTATTTCTCTGTATTAGAAGCAATTTGTTGTTTCTTTTAAATTTTGAATGCCTGTGTTCTTCCCTTCATTTTCTTTATCTCAAAGAAAGTTTGATTTTCTTAATATCTGTTAGTATGAGATATGCGATTTCAATTAGATTACAAGTTTTCTAATGTAGAATAAAGAAATCTGTCAAATTATAGTACTCAGGATCAACAAAGTTAATCTTAAATCTAATTTTAAAAAGGCACATTTCTATTGTTAAAAATCATCATATTTTATTTATTTTGAAGTGGTCCATTTTTATAACTCTTTTTTACAACCGCATTCGTTAGATGAAAATAACATGTATATACATTTTAACAATAACGTGGAAACGTGCACAGCAACCATCTGGTAATGGAAGCCGTTATTACTTCAACATGGTGAGAGGGTTCCATCCTAGGAGACCGATGTCTAGTAGGGAGTTTGTCGCGAGGCTACCGACGCTTCGGTCTCCTGTGAAAATTGTTAGGCAATTTTGGCGGGTGACAGGTTTTTGTTGAAAGGGTCTGGATGATGGGATAGTTTGGAATGAAACATTTTGTATCGGAATTAGGTTAGATGAGTAATAAGAGGAACATTTAGGTCGGTATCGATGGAGAGATTGGGAAATAGAAAGGGGTATTGACTATTCTGAGGATTTTAGATTGGAAGGATCGGATTCGATTAAGGTTGTAACGCTTTGCAATCCCATAAAGTTTAACTACAAAAACAAGAGCAATACAAACTTTTCTTTTGTTTGTCAGCGTGAGTCTATCGAGTAGTCGTTTTAACATGACAAACCGTATGTTGCAATCTGTGCACTTAAGTCGTATATGTCGGTCATTTATCCACGTGGAGTCCGAGGTATCGTGCACGGTTCGCAACAGGGATGGGAACATGGCTGGGCTTTCTTGTTTATGTGTGTTGATTTTGGTTCGTTAATCTCAATTTTCCACTGTCGGAGTCCAACTATATTCAAGTGATTTTCGAGATAACTGAAAGGACTGGATTTTCATCAGGAGAAAAGATAGCGGTGTTATCAGCAAATGTGAGGGTTATGGTGTCCGGTTTTATAGGTAGGAGATATAAATTGAGTAAAGCAGAGGAGCGAGTGCACTGCTCTGTGGGATCCCTGCTAGAATAAGAGGGTAGGAGAAAATGAAGTTTTGTGGTATACTTGGAAGTAACTATCTTTAACATCTTAGCATAAGGTAATACTTTGCTGGTAGGATGTTATTTGAGTTTTAACAATCGATCGGAGTGTTATACTGGTCAAGGCTTGGTACACAAGAACACATCAGGACAATATTGCTTTAGTTCAATGGATGATGTACCATGTGCTTGTCGAACAGTCGATTGATGGGGAATTGTGATAGGAATTTGGTGGATCAATGGGAGCAATTTCAGTATTTTGTCTCTAATGGGCAAAATGGGCTGATTGGTAGGAGCTAGGAAGGTCATAAGGTTTTTAGGTTTTGGGATCATCCTGAAGAAAGAAAATTCTCAAAGAAAAATTTAAATAAATAAGTAATATTATATAATGTAAGGAGTGTGTAGTATTTAGTGTCAACAACTGTACAATACTCTCAACATGACACAAAGTGACACATCTTCACATAAAACACACAGTTTGAGCCGTGAAGATGGTTTAAATAAAGATCAAAACGTTAGCACAATAAAGACAATATTTTTCCCAACCTAAATCATACAAGACCTCATTGCAGAAATCTCCAAATAATCATGTAATTTAACGTTGTTTCGTATGTGAGTGATAATTTTCCCCATACAATGTAAATGTTCGTTCACTTCTCAAACATCAGTGATCAGTTTTATAAATTATCGATTTTTTAAAAGTTTGGCCTGAATGTTAGCCTGGTTAAATCAAATTGTACCAACATTTCTATTGAAAATACAATAACAACAATGATATTCCAAAAAAACAAGCAAGGGGTGACACCTTGGAAGCATATTGCTTTTGATTTATTATGTATTATTGATTTATTTATATAGAACTTACTTTCTAAAGTTTAATCTTTAAATTTCAGGTAAGAAGAGATCTTGTACACTCTTAAAGCCGAGAAAATAGCAGGATGAAATTTTCAAAAGGTAAAAATAAAATAACGATTATCAATCATCATTATATTCTTGAAATCGCAACTTCGAATATTTAAAATTACGATACATATTTTTATAAAATATCATTTGTGTAATATTATTTGGCTAAACTAAGTGACGTATTTGTCAATATAGAAGATATTTCGCAGGGGTTTAATAGCCCTTGCAGAATTTGACTTTCTTTAAGGGGAAAACTCTTCTTGCGCGAAGAAGTTTCGAATCTGCTCTCAGTGGAAAACCGACTTTTCTCCAAAAGCTCAAAAGGGGGGCGAGTGGGAAAAAATAGGATGATAGATTCGGTATCTGGGCCGTGATTGTCTAGGAGAGTGAGAGTGGAGCTCCATTGACATGTGGTCACCTACTTCACTCCCCTCCAACACTTTCACGTTATCCTGAATCCTTGTGCTCATGCCCTCATCTCCATACTCTACTCCATTTACAAACAATCATCACTCTACATTCTTATTTTCTTTTTGGAATTGACATGTTTAAAAATGTATTTCTTTTATCGGGTTTATGAAATTAAATATCAAATAAAAAAACGGTTTGGTATTAATAATATTAATATCGTTCAGAGTGGATTAAAATGCCATGATGAACAAAACATGTTATTAAGAGATCATCCCGTCGTGAATGGATTTATTAAATAATGAATTAGGGCCAAACCTAGATAAGGATTAGGAATGACTTAAATGAGGTTAATTAAAACCGGTAATTTTTAAAACTCCGAAATCAGCCGACACAGTATTACTTGTGTATTTGATGTTTTAATTTTGACAATTTAGTATGTTTATCAATTGTAAATTTATACAGCTCAGAGTTAATCGTTGTCAGAACAAATATTTAATTTCCTCGAAATCGATCGTTCATAAAGGTATGAAAAATCTATTAATACACGACCTCCTTAACCAGAGTAAACGTGCCTCTTTGTTCTAATGTGATGTAATCGGTATTTCTTTCACTCTGACGTTATCAAAGTATTTATTGTCACATTTAATCAGGAAGTTTGAAAAAAGGGAGAAAAAAAATTGAAATTTCTTCGACGACTCGATGAAACCAGCCACTTTGTTAAAGGGGGACATCCGTAAAAATAAAAGTTTTCTCGAGCCTTCAATATCTTATTCAATTCACCGATGAACTGTAAATAAGGTCAGACAATTGGATTGATGAGTTTCACCGGAATAAACCCTTGGCACGTTTACATTGGACATTATTGATTATCCAAGGACCTCCAAATAAGGACGACCTTAATACTTTTATCATTTGACAATTGCTAAACCCAAAACTGATGTCAGAAGTGTGATAAAACGTAGCTGGTGAAATATTTGATATTGTCCATGTCTGTTATTTAATTCGATCAAATGGAAATTATTCCTGAGCGACAAACGATTACGAATGTATGTACGTAGAAACTGGTTGTGTTAATCTGTCTAGACCTTCTTGAATGCTCACGATGATAACAAGAGCAGATAAATTTTTTGAATTATGTGAAGTGTTTAATATTTGCAAGATCATAGCTTTAGTTTCCCCATGTCTCTATTAAAATCTACTCGATAAAACTCGTTATTAGTATCAAATCTCTTTTCTTGAAATACACTGGGGAAAAATGGACACCGGACGTATTTTGTTGTTTATTTCAAACTAGATTAGTTTAATTTAATTAAAACTTACTTATATTAATTTAATCCAGATTAAATGTGATTAAAAATTCAAGAATTTTAACGAAAAATATTTTATTACGGTAATTTGTATGAAAATTCACCGAAACACCGGAAAATCATTTAGTGAAAAAATGAAAATTTAACCTACAATTTTTTTAAACGTAATTTTGCTCTTATGTCTTATTATGCCATTTTTTTACGAGAGCTCGCAACAGTAGTGGTGTATCAACCTTAGCGGTGGCGGGTTTTTTTCGGGGGGGGGGGGGCATTTGTCAAATGCAGGACCACCGGATTCGAACCCAGTACCTTTGCCTTACAGTGACATGCGCCATCACCACGCCTAAAACGGCTACCGACGCCCCTATTATGTTATTAAATGAGAGAATAAATTTGCAGTTAAATTCATGATTCTCCTAAATGATTTTCCGGTGTTTTGTTGAATTTTTTCTTAAGAACCATCATAATTAAGTATTTTTTAAATTAAAAATCAGGAATTTCTGTATTCTTCTTTTCTTTGCCGCCAACTGCACTTTTCCCGTGCTACCGTTTTTTTAATTGTTATTAGTTTTTAATTTTTTTAATATTTTATTTAACCCGTTTCATTAAATAGAAAAATCAATTCAAATCTTTTTTTTTGTTGATATTATGATATTATATTTTATCGTATCAAGCCTTACTAACTCTTATGTTCGTTTGGCTATTCCAAATTATTGATTGTATCGTCATAAAATATATTTGTCTACTCTATTTTGTCAAGAAATAGTTCGAAAAATTGAAAAAAAGTTAAAAATTAATACGACTGTTTATCTTTATCGTTAAATACCGAGAATATAAGGGTAAGTACGGGCTACTTACTCGCGAGCTAAAGCCCGCACAGAAAGGTTGCTCAGTGTTCTACATAATACAAGCTTGTTATGCCTTGGCTCCTTACAGAGGCGTGTAGGCATGCCGCTGAATTTATGAATGGTTCTCGCACGGAAGCGAGCTTCTGGGTCCCCTGTTGGAAGTCCCTTGGGAGGCTGCTTTTAAAATGAACATCTATTTCACGAAATATGCGGTGTTCGATGACGGTTACTTAGTTATTTGGAGGTAGTGAGACCTCACCAGACCTCACGATCTTAAATAATCATCTATTTCAAGCGTTTGGCATTATGTGTCTTGTTTGAGTGCGTGTATTTATTAAAATGAGTGGTGAAGGTCTGAAGGTGAAATATAGCGTGTATGCGTTTAGGATCGATGGCGGAATATTAATAAAAGCACTTCATCGATCAGATTAGATTGTTAATATTAATAATGTGGGTCGATGGAGGAATATCTAGACTAGATAGAATGAATCCAATGTCCGTAGGCGTGAATGTATTTATTTGTGTAATTGTATTTTAGACCTTTACTTTTAGGCAAGATTGTACATTTTATGAGTTGGGGCTAAAATGTCCTAGTGGCCTTTGGAAATTGACGATCTCCTGGGGCTTATGGGGTTACTAATGCGTCCCAACCTCAAACAGGGTAGGTAATCTATATACTAGAGTCAGCACATCGGGGAGTGACTGTCCTTCGAGGTGAAAGTCCCTAATATAAGGGTGAAAAGACATAAATCCACTTGTGAGGTGCCAGCAAAACTGCAACAATTTTTGCCGCGCCACCACCACCCCTGTCGTATTCGACGCCCCGACTGAAAACTGAAAGAATTCAGACTGTTTTTCTTTAATTGGCGAATTTAATTGGAGAGTTGGGAAACCGTTTTTAATAGAATTGGCCGCTACTCAATTAGCAGGTTGCAGTGTCAAGTCTTACTAATTCTTCATTTCACATCGAAGTCCAGTTTATAAGATAATTGAGGTCCATTTGGCTTTTACAAGATAATTGACAACTGCTAATGTGGTTTTTTAAAATATTACCTTATTTGTCAAAAAAACAACACTTAGTATGGATTATAATTAATAATATGAATATTATTAATTATGCTATACCATTATTTTGAAATTTTTACCTTTTACTAAGTTGGTTTTTTGACAAAAAGGTTAAAATTAAAAAAAAAACTATATTAGCAGTTGTCAATTATCTTATGTTAATAATTATAATATCCAATTATTTTGGAATTTTTACCGTAAAATTGTCAAGTTGTGTCTTTCTCGTTGCACAATTTTTTTCTGTAATTAATTTGACAATTAATTGTTCTTAAGATTGTGACAAAAATCGCTGTGGCCGCGTCAAATATGGTGAGATACCTTCTTGGTCGCCAGCCCTAGTGCAGTAACTTTTGCTATATTAGATACAATGTCCAGCTCGAGTTGATTGTTTTATTTCTTGTATTTTGCAAACTCTGTCGTTATCCATGAATTCCCAAGCCGGACCACAGAATCGTTCACTACCCAAAATCCGTACAACGTTCATTTCGACGTTTATAAGACGTCATCCGACGGAGCTCGAGGGCCTGCTGCTAGATTGCGAAAATAGGAAATAGTGTCGAAACAAATAGTGCCGATAGTTTTGAGGGCAACGTGTGGCCGTATCTTCTCGCTAATTTACATAGCTTATTTATCGAGGGCAGCCTCCCTCTCTGATGGTTAATAACCATTTTTTTCCTCTATTCCAGAATAACAATGAAGCTTGAAACAAACGTAGGCGCACCAAGGCTTGTGAAATATAGAAAGTGCACATGTTCAAATCCCGTGGCCGATCCGAATTTGTCATAACCATAAAACGTTATGTAAGGGCGAATAAGGGTCAGTGAATTCAACGTATGAAATCTATTTTTTTTTAACCGTTCGGAACGGAAAACCTCTTAAAAAACCGTCGTTGTCGATCAACATAGTCAATAGAGTAAAAAGAATCACAAACCAAAGATGATAAATGGTCAACCTCATTTTTGTTTCGTGACAGCCAGAAGATTAGTGCAATGGGCCTTGAACTTTTAAACAGTCAAAAATTGGACCTGATACACGATACTTGATAAGGAAGGCACCTTTGTAATAAAAAATAACCATTAGGAATAAATAGGTTAAACCTTAACATGAAAAATACCATATCTATTTGTCTTGTCGATCTCTCTCTGTCTCTCTCTCTCTCTCTCTGTCTCTCTCTGTCTCTCTCTCTCTCTCTCTATATATATATATATATATATATATATATATTATTTTCTCTCTATATATATTATTTTATGTAGTATGTGTGTATGTGGACATAAAAAATTAGAATTAGACAACTTTTTAGTCCCACAAACGATATTCATAGTAAAAATGATTCATGCTAAAATGTTTCTCACAGCATGTACCAGGGGTTTTATTTAAAAACTTTATACAAGTCGTAATTCAAAATATACAGAGACGAGTGAAGAAGAAGGCCGTCCGCATTGTAATTTTCTTATTCATAGAAAAATCCAGTCTTTGAACGTTTTCAGGGACCTCATATCTGTCCTCTATCGAGTTTCTCTATTGCTATGATATGTATCTAACTACAATACTCGTCTATGACTTTTCCTTTTATTGGAGATATTTTGCATAACGTTACCCCTATTTCAAGGTAACCGCTATATTTAACGTATTTCAAATAACGTTGACGCTATTTGAAGACTCTTTCATAACGCATTTTGAAGGCTAAGTTTCCAATGGAGTTTGAAGTAGTTTAGTTTATTCTTGTCCTAAAAGCTTATAAGCCCAAGGTTCACGGATATTGTTTTGATTGCTGAGGACTTGTTAATTGTGGAAGCTCTTGCATACAAAGTACATCGGGCGATTCGTTTTCAGTATAAACTAAAGTAATTCCGTTATTTTAAGCATACTTATTATCACCACAGTCTATATCTATTGTTTGAATTTTAGCTTTTTAAATTGTATTTATGCGTTCCAACCAAATTGACTTTTTTAAACAATTACATTATTAAAGGAAATATTTGTAAGGTTGCTGGATATCTAGCTGCATTCCTATTTGCATTTGAATAAAACATCTAAATATTTTAATGTTGGACCTCAAAATATAACTTTCTTAGTCGGGCATGAAAACTTTTACTAACTGTACAATGTTAACTATAAAATAAACAATGTTATTATATTTCTGCATAAATATATTTTTTTTTTTAAATAGGACAATATTTCCAGCAAATATCTATTTCGTTGATTTTAGCGTCACCCATTAACAATGCACGCAATTGAAAGACAACGTGGGATGCGATATCAGCGTTCCGTTAAATCTGCACATGCGCACTTCAATCAATTTAACGTTATCGTGCTCGCTATAGTTATGCAAAATCTCCCTACTGCTTGTCTTTAAAAGTCTTGTAAAATAAAACAGGTTTTTTTAATTTTTATTTTTTTCAAGTCGAGATTCGTTTCATATTTTATAAAATGTGATTTTGTCGTGAAATTTCCGTTAAATGCCATTTTGCATTTCACCTTGCTCGAAAATAGCAAATCTCCCATATCTCTTTAAGAAGAAATCACCTTGTAACGGATCTGTCGGTTGAACTCAGTTCTGAACCGATGCAAAACTCCCTCGTTCGAACGCATAGCCGTTGAGAAAATAATAAAAATCCAAATCTAGGCTGTCTGAGGGTTACGAAGCCCTGCCATGACCTATTACTCTACTGCCTATCACTCTCGTCTGCCGTCATTGCCGAAATCGGCAACGGGTTTGAGAAAGTCCCATAACGGCGTGGAATTTCTATTAATAAAAACCCTTTCCTTTTTAATTAAGGTGGGGAAAATAATCAGGCTAAGAGGTCAGAAAAAATATTACAGGCTGTTATTCTTAAATAATTAAAATAATCAAGTGCAATGTATGTGCCCATTTAACCCTTTTAATTTGTTCCAGTCATCAAAAATAGTTCATGCTGTGGCAGTTTTTTAACATTTACTATGGTTTTGGTATCAAAATGAAAAATTCAATAACCTAAAATAAAATCTATTATATATTGCAGAAAAAATGACCACAAAAGTCACATTTTACATAATTCGAAGTCATGAAAAACTGCAGGTTTTGATAATTAACTTCTTATCAATGATGGGACGTTTAAGCTCATGGCCTATAAAGTTTTGATATTTAAAATATAAAGCAAGGAATAAAAAGTTATTAATTTTATATATAGCGAATTTTCAATTTTTTTGAACGCACCCTTTGGGGATGAACATATTTTCAGAGGTTCTAATAATTCTTGTCGATTAAGCTCAAAATTAAATCTTGTTTTATAGTTTTTGCTCAAACATAAAGCAGTGAATGGAATTTCAAGGCTTGTAAATAAAAGCTGATAAGTAAAAAAAATTTTTCCTTGGTATTGGCCGAAGCTCAATGTGCACGGAGAATATTGTGAAATCCGACTCCCGGAGGTGTTTTAGATATTTTATGGCCCACCATTAAAACTAAGATCGTGTCTCGGCAATTAATGGAGAAGGCTGAATCCCTTGTTATTTTACTGAGAGGATGAATCGGTTTTAACCTCGAAGAAAGTGAGTTTTGCAATTCAATTATAAGAGTTTCGCACGTCGGTCGAAGGATGCCAGTGAAACAAGGGAAATATGACATAACCCAAAAATCGCTCGTGGATGAAAGAAGTTTTTTTCTCCTCTTTCCTTCCATTTTTAATGCAGTCTGCGACCCTGTTTCCATGTTTTGAGGACAGACGTTTACTACTTGGAAAAGGGAGATGGAAGTCGGTTGTAACTGCTATAAATGGATTCGTGTCAGGCAGTAAAAAAAGAACAAAAGGCAATATAAATGTTTGCATTTTTAACTGCCTGATGAACTTTTCACTGGGTGGCGTTTTCAAAGCAATTATACGTAATATAAAATAGACTCAAATTATTACTCCTATAACGCGTATTACCTTAAATCATCGAGTTCGAATAAATCGAGGCATTGAGTAAATAAGTGATCGAATTTTATGTTATGAAACAGAATCCCATCCTTCAACAAGAGTTTGAAGCTGTTCAACACTTGTTGGAATCGGTGAACGATGCCTAACACTTCTCTGTATAATGTCCCGTATGTCCCATGGATTCATGACTGGAAAAAGTTGCTGGCTAATTCATTATGGTAAAGAATGAACTGTGGTCGAGAATTGTCATGCGTTAACACGAAATTGTCCATAAATGGAACTTCCACCACCACATTTTCTAGAAGAACTTCCTCAATCTTAGTGGTCAAGATCCTTTCTGTATGCTAGCCTCATCCATACATGACTGCCTTTGAAAAGGCTGTGAATTAGTCACGGCACGTGAAGCAAAACGTTCTTCACTTCTCCATACCCGGTCCCGGTCATCGGAACAAACCCAAACGACGCGCGTGAAGAGCCCCAACAAATAATGGAAGCCTTTGTTCAAGTATCCGAGTTTGATGCTCATTTGCAAATAGTTCCCTTTCTATTCGATGCTGGACGTCTAAAGACTAGACTATTCTCAACATTCTGATTGTTTTGGAGCTCACCCGTACGGACCGCTTGGAGATGACTAACTAAGAAGGAAACAGTTAAATTGTCGTTCCGTAGTGCGATAAGAGCAAGAAAACAATCGTCTAGCCGCCGTACATCGCCACTACCTTCTCTTCGATTGAGACTTCCTGTGGGCTCTAAATCGCTGCATACCATCGTGGACGGTAGTGCGCGGCACACTCTGAATTTGGTGTATGTGACGGACGTCTTTTGGCCGAAGCATGTGCCCGGGCGAGATCTCGACTCAAAACCATCCTTTATGAAAATTAATAATTACTTATTTACTGAAATTTATTGTTTTTTCATAGTAAACAATTTAAAAAACCATTTAACTCCCTCGACAAGCTGGCTTTGGGAAAGATAGAATTGAACTGTTTTTCTTTATTTTTAATCTAAACGATTAGTAACACGCTATAAAGGCTAACCACAAGTTATTGGTATGCTTATGTTTGAAGTCAACCATTAATCTGTATACCTAAATATGGAAAATCAGCTCTTTGTCTTTGGGTGTATATGTCCGAAATGTTAAATGGGGATATTTAAATAACAGCTTTATTCTTTTTACAAAAATATTTATTGTTTTAACTAATTCAAGCAATAGATAATAGAAGTTAATAACAAAATACAGCACACGATTTAAACAAAGGATACTAGGTACAGATAGTGAAATTTGAAAAAAAGTGACTTTAAAGTCAGCCTTAAAGTAAAATGTAACGAAGACAAGAGTGTACGCCTTCAAAGTTGCTTACACACACATCTGTGTCGCTCTTTTTCAGTTTACCTGTTTCTCAAATTTCAAAATTCAAAATACGAGGGTTCGCAACACCAGATGTCATATCTATCCGCAGGGTGCTGGTGTTTTTGAAAAAAAAAAAAAAGCCCATTTGTAAGTATGTCTAGTTCGAATGCAGGGCCGCTGAATTCGAACCCAGGACCTTTACCCTACAGTGACGAGCGCCGTGTCAACGCTTAAAACTGCTACCGACGCCCCTATTATTTTATTAAATAAGACAATAAATTTGTAGTTAAATTCATTATATTCTCTAAATGATTTTCCGGTGTCCTAAACCGTTGCCACCACTGACGCCCTCATAAATGGTAAAATTAAAATGTAGTTAATATCAATTGCAAAAGGAAAAACGCAGTAAATAGTAGGGCATTCTCAACACTACACGCAAGAATAGTACAATTACATAGAAAACGAACACTTTGAGCCCTGAAGATGATCTCAATAAAGATCGAAACGTTTGCACGATAAAGAAAATGCTTTTCTGACACCTACAAGACACCCGACCGATCTCACGATTTCCGATAAATTAGCAATAAATAGTTTTTTTTTAATTTATATTTATCGGTGTTACGGTGATATATATGACACCCTCTCACACATTCTTAAATTATTTAATACTCCAGTTGTTCCAGGTTCTTTTTTTACCCCACCTTATGGCCCATTGTTCATTGATCACGAGTCAACCGTTTATACTTTATTGATATAGGCATTCAAGAACAATGACACCAATACGCAAAGTTAATTAAAAGTATGGCAGTAAGTAAATAATATAATAAAAAGAGGTTTTTTTTGGGGGGGGGGAGTGTTGATTATAATTTCATTTAATAATAAACAGGAAATAAATTGTGTAAATAATGTGTAGTGTTTAATGACCGTTTGTTAATGATTATTAAAAATGTGAAATGAGGTCGGGTTGTAGGTTTTAGAAAAAAATTTTCTTTATCCTGCCAACGTTTCGATCTTTATGGAGATCATCTTCAGGGCCTGGGATTTATAAACATCTTTCAAATTTTACAAATACATGTAGGATGTGAAACAAAAACAAAAAATGTTTATTTGAATTTATACAATGCTAACGATTTTAGATTCAATCAAAGGATATGCACTCACTCAAAGTGTTTCTTTCGTGTAGGTGTGTCATTCATGTGTGTCGTGTTGAGAGTGCCAGTGAGCTATTGATGTTTTATTATGTCTACATACGTTGGAGTGGTGAAGGAAGTCAAGATAGAAAGAAGACTATTTGTAAAATGTAAACAATGTTTATAAAAATTCCAGGCGCTGAAGATGATCACAATAAAGTTAGAACGTGTCACGATAAAAAAATGTTTTTTAAAACTTCCTTCACAGCAAACCAGTGTATTAGATGCTTTGGTACATTTCTACATTATTTACGTCTTTAATCATTTAGAGGGGGGGGTATCTCGGTGGCTCCACGGTTCAGGCGTTGACGCCCAACACTGTAAGGTAAAGATCATGGGTTCGAATCCAGCGACCCTGCATTCGAATCCGACATATTTACAAGTGGTACTCCGATATATAATCTGTATCTTGCGAGTCCTTGCTGTTTGACCTGGACTTTTTTGATTGGCCACTCGTCATATTCAGGTTCGTTATGTCGTGAAATCATTCTAAAGCGTACCGTTTCTATCGTTGTGAATATGAGAGTTTATACTTAAACATTAGGGGCGGAATTGTTGTTTCACCTGTGTAACGATTTCTCTCGAAAATACAAGGTTTTGAGTTCGTTCGGATTGGGAAGAAAGGACGCGATGATGCCGAGAACGTCCTGCCCCAATAACCCAGCCCAGATCCCGAACAGTCGTCCTAATCACCGGGGGCTTTCTCTAGCTAAATGAAAGTAAACTGACACCACGCTATTGTCCCCTTTTTTTTGCGGGTGAGGGCGAGAGAGGGAGAGAAAGAAAGAAAGACGAGAGACCCTAAACAAATGTTATTTTGCTTAACTTTATTTATAGCTAATGTCTCACTGCTCATGGCCGTTTCACCGCTTGAAAAAAACTCCTCCACGGTTCTCCGTTAGATTATTCCAGAAAGATAGATTAATCGAAATAATAATTGGCGTATATAGATTAGACAATTTAATTGTCAACCGTCGACAAGTAATAAACGGGGAACCCTTAGTGCTAAACCTTAAGGACATGGACGCGGAAGGAAGGGGCGTTTAGAAAGGAAGTGCCAATGGACATTCGGCCCCGGTTAAAAAGTCATTTATAATCGTGCTAAATTTGTGAAGCTTTCCCTTTCGAACTTTCTAGATTAAATTATACAACGCGTTTACCGTTCCGTTCTCTCTGTGTGGCGAAAGAAAATAGAAAATAGGATTTGCTGGAGGTTCAACTTTTCCCACAATCTGCCTCTTAAATAATACAGGGGATTGAGTCCATAAACTACTACATTGCATAATAAAGTATATATTAAATTGAACACAGGTCTATTTTCATTAATTGTTCTTTTATTGCCTACCCAAACTTGTATATTTTCATACTTAACACTTTAAGTCAGTGCTCTGTAATGAGAATTTTATATTTTTAAATATCAAATAGATTGCAATAAAACGTGTTTTACCCCTTTGTAACGGCGAGATGTTAGGCAAGTGAAAACAAAACCAGGCAGTTAAGGAAGTAAAATCGCTGACACACTTTTCCGTCATTTCTTAATTTTTCCTTTCGTAAATTTCGAAACGAGGTTTTAATTTGGTTTACATCTCTCGCTCTCTTGGACGATATAGAGCAATCGAAAGAACGTCACCTCTTCGCGATAATTTAAAGGAAACAAAAAGTCCAAGGGATTAAAATAATAGAAATTTTTTTTATAGATGCATTTATCTTAATTGTTAATTAAATTTATATTAAATTGTATCGGTAAAATTAAATTCATAATCAAATTCATTTCGCTTGGGCAAATTCTAAAATAGAGCTCTACAGAAAATAGACTAAAAAGTTGGTTTCAATTGGATTTTTTTTTCATCTGAATTGTTCGTTATTCAGTTCCAGTGTATTTTTTTATTTTTTTTTATTTAAATTTCGCATTTACATTTTACATTAAAATTCGATTGTTGACAAATGAATATTTGTCATATCTTGCGATTACCCTAACCATCCCTTACTCGTAGTAAATGCTTAAAGTCGTTTTTTAATTAATTGTTTGTCGTGATATCCAATTTTTGGCATGTCTAGCACATCTTCACATGGTTCACAATTGTAAAATTTGCCAAACTTTTCGTACTTTCCTGATAGATAAAACTGGAAAATTTTCAAGTCAATAATTTAGAAATTGATTTCATGTCGGTTTCGGTTTTCAATCTACGGTGTCTTATTTTGGAGATCTTTTCCCCATTTCATTTACAAATTTTGAGGTTTCATATGTACTATAATATTTGTTGAACCTTTTGCAGACGGGGGAAAAACTAGAAGCTTTCTTTATATGTTCGAAATTGTCACGGTGTCAAATTTTGGAAGCTTCGTTCAATTTTCATTTTGCTTCATTTAGTTTTGAGATTTTGTTTAAATATTTTATCGTAAAAAATTTTAACATTAGATTCTTGTAAAGGTTTAAAAATTTATGTATCGATAACCAACTTACTACGTTAAGGATTATGACAAGTTGATGAATTGTTTTAGATATTATTGACGACACTTGTTTAGTTTTGTACAATTATTAAAACAATAATTAAATATTTTATTTTTTTAATTTTCATCACAAGTAATTAATCTTTATGTAAGGTATTGGTTGAGTTAAAAAATCAGCATGTCGCGAAAGCTCAAGTGGTAGAGCAGTGGCGTATTTAGCCGAATGTCGTTTGGTTCGAATCCCGCTCGTGTCGTTGACTTTTTTTATCTCAACCAATACCTTACACAAAGGTAAATTAATTGAAAGAGTTTATTTGGACAATCGGATCACGAAATCGGTTTGATTACAAGTTTAATACGGTTTTAAGATTAAAACCCATTTCTTAAAACAACTATTAGAAATGATTGGCCAAATTGTTGCAGGGAATTTTTTTTAAAGAACAATAATTTCATCATCGTTGCAATCAATTTTACGATATTGTCATTTGTTTTATCGCTTTATGTTTTGTTGGCGTGCGAGTAAAAAAAGGCTTATCCTTGGCCTAGCCTATCGATGTGCGGACTGATATGTTATATTTATTCCGCGACAGCCTTGGTCCCTATGTTGAATTTGGTAGATAACGTATAATATCGTACTTTTTTCTTCTTTTTTTCTGTATACTCGTTTTTCAAACGAAACACAGCGTGGTTTTGGCCCTTGTTTTCACACTGATTTTAAAAGGGTTTAAAAATCTAAAGGCCTCCCTACCTCTTTTAACGTTTGCGGGTTGTAAATTCGGTAATTTATATCGCAAGAAAAGCACCTGTGTTTGCTTTAGGGGATTTCAGGGTGTTTATAAAAGCGGCCAAAGTAAACATTTATAGGACTAGATTTGACCTAAATACTTGTTGAACTTTACCCCACCAGATCTATGACGCATAAAGCCTTTCATTAATTACTTCTTTTTTTTTTTTTAAATTGAAACGGAAACTTTATCTCGATTGTTTCTGTTAACTAAACTTTGTACTTTCTCTGTCCTTAGAGTTGAAATTCAGTGAGACGAAGTAGCAAAACCGAGCATACCTCACTAGGCATAGTACTCGATTCCGACTAGGCAAAACGGTCAAAATATCATAAGAATACCATCCAGCATCACTTATGGCAATACCCGTTGAAAGTAAGTACAAAAGTTACTACGTAAGTACGAAATTTCGTCCGTATAAATCGAAAGTACTTTTAATAAATTGGCTTCCTTCTGATTATACTTTGCTCGTCGCAAGGTAAAAGAAAGTGAATCACCCTAGTCTCGCTTAGTGTTTTCGCAGTTCGTTTCTACCAAACTACCACATACCAACCGAGAACAATAGTTTTCGTCACGTATTTTTTCATTAAATTGTTTTTTATACAACGTAATTGGGTCCGATCTGCTTTGTTTTGCTAATTTTTTTTTAGAAAATTTAAAAAATGTAGAGAATAAGCTTTGTTTTGATCATTCCTTGAAATACCATTGTTTGAATAAGTGAAATCATCTTTTGATACCACTTTATCGCTATCGTCCTGGTCCGCCTAGTCTCGCGTTATGTTTGGCCATTCAATTGGATACCAAACAGTGGACAATTATTATTACCATTCGAAACATCATTAGACCCATTTATCTAGTTGATCCGTTTTGTCTCCTTTCTGTCGTCGGAATATTGATTTAAAGTAACAAGATATACGATCTAAAAACAAGAATAAATTGATAACAGTAATAAACATAAATTTTCTTTAAACGTTGATATATATTTAGGTCAGGCTGATTGGAGATTATGACCTCAGTAAAACCACTTGGATTTGTTTTCTAAATAAGGTGTGGCAGTATTTTTTTTTTTTTAATTATGTAAGTGCCAGGGCGGTTATTTTATTTTAAAAATCTGGAATTAGGCAGTATGAAAACTGAAAATTTGCGGAACACATTTGAAATACTTTTAACAAAACCTACTCTTACTCCCAGGAAAACAGCCTCATACGAGGCGAAGGCAAAGAGCGTTTGGAAATGCATGGAGGCCCTGACGGAAGTTAGCGACTATAATCAATAATGATCTGACCCTGGCCTAGGTCCCTGGACATTCTGGGCATAGAGGCAACGAAAAAATTAATATGCTGGCCCAAAAGAGAGCTTATGGACTCTATGGGCCCAGAACCCTACTGCGGCCAAGCAGCCTGCTACTTGATGAAAATGAATTTTTAATGACTCTGAAACCTGGGAGAACAATACCATAGGTATGAAGCATGCGAAGAGATTAATAGAAGGATCATCCGCAAAACTTACAAAAGAACTATTAGAAGGCAACCGAACCAGAATTCTGATCGGACTCCTGACGGGGCACTGCCACTTAAGAAAACATATGCACCAGATAGGAGTACTCAGAAGAAAAACCACAGGCAAGATCCTACACCAAGGTACTGCTTGCAAAGCTGTGGAGGCTGGTTCATAACTTGAAGATGGCCAGTGGCCTTATTTCCCGTGAGGGGGGAGGGGAGGAAAGAAAATATTCCAGGACGGACATTCCAAATTGGAAGTGGTGAAGAAGTGCATGGAAGAAGTGGTGAAGATGGCCACAATTAACAGAAGAGCACAATAGATCTATTTAGGTCGAGGTGCAGTAGGCCTTGTGGCCGCCTCTTTTATCCCTATCCCCAGGAGAACATTGTTTGCTACCTCAGTTTAAATGTTTACATATTGACTTTTTTATGGTTACAATTTACAATTTATTAGTACCATAACTAAGGGCAAATGTAAATATAAATTTGAGATAGCCTGGCGATCTCTTTACCTTCGATACTCAAACGTTTGAAACTATTCAAAACTATATAAATAATTTAAATCAGTTGATTAGATTAATGGTAGGAAGCACATTTAGGAAATAATATATATTTTGAAAATTTAAAGAGGGCTTTGGACGGGATAGAATACAATATAATGAGAACGAGACAATGAGAGTGTCCAATGAACGTCACAACGTTTTTCATATTGAGCCGTCCCTCTTAAATGGATTTAAAAGGATAACAAAAGGCTTATTTAAATCTTTTAAGCGGCAACTGACCTCTAAAGGCCAATTTGGAATGTCCGTCCTGGAATATTTTCTTTCCTCCCCTCCCCCCCTCACGGGAAATAATTTCGTGAAAAGAGAAAATCGGTCCGCTTGCTTTTATCGCGTGTTCCAGTTTGTATTTCCTCGCTTTGTTCAAATAAACACGCCGAAGGCTAACCTAATCAAACATCGCTAATCCAACCTCACTGCTCAGAAACAAGGTTTCAGTGAAGATCACCTCCATAGACGCTAATCAAAAGCTTTCTACCCTGAAAATTATCGCTAATTGAAAACGCATTTTGGCCTGTAATTGTTTATTTAGCAAATTAGCCGGGGTAAATAATTTGGCACATTGTCCTACATTGGGTTCGGATTAAATTATTTTTCAAAAAGATAGATTTATCTGAGAGTGATTTGATTTTTCACAATGAGACGGACAATATATAATTTGGTCTCTTTGAAATTTAACCCACGGAATTTAGCCGAGCCTAAATTTGAAATGCAGGCTTTTTTTTATAAAACAGGTTCAGAATTATCCTTCAGTCATGATTACACCGGTTAATTAATAAATTTGTTTCACTTGTTTTACTAAACAATTGTTATTATCCTTTTTTCTACGAATATAACACACAACATGTACACCTAAATAAATAAACTGCGGATTTGTCATTGTTCATCGTTTTTGAACGGTCGGTTAATTGTCGAATTTCCTTCTCTTCTAGGCATGACCAAATAACGTTCGTACAAGCGACCAGGAGTGATCATTGGTTAGAAGAAAATGACAAAACTTCCTGATTCTTTTATTGTTCCTCCGTTTTTCCACTATTCGTGATCATTTTCTTAAGACGACTTAAGCAACCCCCTTTCTTTCACGGTAACAAACTTCACTTCCAATAAATTAACATAAACACAACACCTGATACAAACATTTCGCTGTACTCGATATTCCTCGGGGCGGGGCCAAACCCACTTCATTCGCGCTAATAACTAACTTTTACTCTCCGGGCGTCACACACTCACCTCTGAGTACTCGATATTTCTCGAGGCGGGGCCAAACCCACTTCATTCGCGCTAATAACTAACTTTTACTCTCCGGGCGTCACACACTCACCCCGGAGTTCGTGGTATTCCTAGAGGCTGAGGCAAACCCATTCCATTCAATTTATTTATATACTTTTAATGTATATAAACAATGTCCATGCTGTAGTAGTTTTCGTTTAAAAAACGAACTCTCTTTCTTTGAAACGTAATTCTAATAAAAGGAGATAATTATGTCAAAAATAATCAAATATTTGTTGTTATAAGAGTATAAAGGGATATCCTGTGTAAAAAAACCATTTCTTTATCATCTCGGTACACAACTGACACAACAAAGTACAAGCAGACCAGAAGGTGATCAGAGTTGAGTTTAAAATAACAAATTAACAATCCGACGTCATTTACGATTTTATACTTGTTTAAACTCAAAATAAAAGAAAACATGTTGGAGGTTTTTAATTGAGAACATGAAGTAATACTTTGAGGGTTCGGTGGTATTCTGCTTACAAACATACCCAATTATGTTAAAAGGTTATCTTTCCTATCAGTTTGTTATTTTTTGAAAGGGTATGAAGTCAAGTTGTTATTTGGTAAATACTTATATGTATATCATAAATCTATTATGCTTTATTATTTACTACTGAATACATATGTACTTAAGCAATAGGTTATTGATAGTGATGGTTTCGGAAGCTGTATGTAAGCGGTTTCCGTTTTACACAACCGGCATTTATTGAGTTCCAAAATGAGTAAGGATTCTCAAGCTTAGTCTGGTGATTTGATGGATTGGGAAACGCAAATCGTTTCCCGATTGTTATCAATCGGCTTTCGTTTTCCGAATTTCGGAATCTAATTTTCGAAATTGCTCATTCGTGAAACACGGTTTTCAAGCCGCCACTTTTCCACGGTGGCTGTCCACCGGAGAAATCCGTTAACGTGCTTAGATTTATGATTTAGTCTCTTCGGTGTAATTAACCGTGTTAAGGCTCAATATAGAATCAGACCAGTGCGCAATAATTGTATTTTTGTAGGTGACGGCGGGATAATAAAACGAACGGAGAAGCACGAGTTCACTTTCGCTCAAATCAGAAAAGTAGGCGGCTTGTGAAAACTAAAGTGAAAACCATTTCTCTCCGGGGATCCTCACACGAAGGCGGTTCTTCTACCGAAGATGCCACATGATAACCAACCCGGAGTAGCCACTTTTTTAATATTGGTAATTTACCTCGTTTTCCTTTTAATCGTGGATTTATTTTTCAAATTGCTCGTCCACCAAGGGATCGTAATCTACCTAATCATCACAGTCGCGTTGGCGGCCTTGGTCCGGCTCGTACCCCGGTACATCTGAAAAAGTAATAAAAACTTTACACCCGGCTTCGTTTATCTCATTAGCTTGTACTCTACATTTCTAAGGGATTTCGATTGTAACATCTGTAGAAAGGGATAAAGTTTTTTTCTCAGCATGCTGCACCTGCTTACCACTTACTAAAGGAAAGTGTGCAAACATTTTGTAAGACCTAAATTTTTTAGGATGTAAGGTGTACATTTATTAAAAGAAATATTTAGATTACGAAATTGGCATGTTTCACAGCCTGGTTTTGTTAAATTAAAATGACTTTAAATTTCCTAGCAGGAATAGAAATGTACGTTATTTGATCATTTAAATTAAATTTTTCGTGTACAAAATTAATTTTGTGCCATTTCACAGTGACAAATACAAAGGATATGTAGCAATTAAAACAATATCTGTCATTAAAAAATTAGAACAGTATGCAAATGATACTATTTTTATTGCTCACGACTCAAGCAGACAAGTAAGTACAGAGTCTATACTTGGAATAGTTGAAGACGAAGGTGGGGAAAAAAGATAAAAAGTTAAACCTAGGCTGCAGGCGGGATGAAGGCGACCTCAGCGGACCTTGGAAGCCGAAGAGCCCCGAGAGCGGCCAGGGTTCAATATTTCATCCTGGGACAGAAATAAACGAGTACCACTCCGATTCGACTCGTTTATTTATTTTATGGCATCCGATAGCGTGACCAATTTGAGATTCTGTTACTTCAAAGCCACGCTTCGGTAATCTCGGGTTTAAACTCTCACGGATGAAATATTTATTTAGCCCATTCATGTAGTCTTTAAAGTAAAAATAAATGTGAGATAATATAACAAAACTATTACACTATACGGTGGAGGAGGTAAAAATCGGGGCGGCAAAATAGTGAAAGCGCCTTAACTTCTGTACCGATACAATCACGCATTGCGCAAAAAAGTCGTTTATTATTAGTCTTGAGCAGAAGTAAATCTGGATTTGTATGCAATAAAAGTTCTCAAATAAGCCATATAACACACTAATAAAACTCAGATATGCAGGATTATATGCATCAAATGTACCTAATCAATTGCACTACAAATAAGAAAAGAAGCAACATGAATGTCTGAGACGTAACTCGATTAATAATTAACTTTTTTAAACCTAGACAAAATATAACCATCCCTAAGCACTTTCTTTTTCTTCTACTACATATTCATTTTGTAAAGGAACCGGGCAAAAAAATCATAATTTTGAATATATAAAATAAAATAGTAAGTTCCTGATCTGAAAATACATTTCAAAGTTAGTTTCTGTAAAATTACAGTGTCATCGGTTACAAAATCTGTTAGTCAATTAATAAAAGATTATTCGGAGATCGAGAGAAGCGGTCTGGTGCGACGTAGGTTTTGGAAAAACATTTTGTTTATCGTGTCAACGTTTCAACATTGAGATCATCTTCAGGCCTCAGAGTGTTGTTTTCCGTGTAGATGTGTCACTTTTGCCTATCGTGTTGAGGGTGCCCATTCTGGGCACATCTACACGGAAGACAAACATTTTGAGCTCTGAAGATGATCTCGATAAAGATCGAAACGTTCCACGATAAACTGTTTTTCTAAACCCTACGTCCACGACGACTTTTTAACGTTGATAAAGGAGATGGGACATATTTGAGGAACTTAAATACATAACTCGTATCCCTGTACAACCACTTTATTGGACCTTCAACCCGAAGGGTTGTCACTCCCTGATGAGCTGACCCTAGAGTCTATACATGAGGGGGAGTTAACCTACCCCGTTATTCGGCTAGGTCGTAGTATCTACCTTGCCAAACCCTCAAGAGATTGTCGCATTCTTATCTATAGAGTTAGGCAACGAGGGCTTTCCACATCTAGGTCATATGAGTCCCCAACACATGCAAACTCTAACCTGAAACTAACTAATTACAGTCGAACAAATAAATACATTCTCACCTATGTTCACTCATTCTCATTAGTCGATGGAGTACTCGATGTTTATTCATCGACCTACTCGCAATATTAATAATATAATCGGAATTAGGGGGCGATCGGGTACTTTTATAAATATTCCATCATCGATCCCAAACCCATACATTCCTGGAATGGTGGTGTCGCTAAATTTCACCATTCATATTGCAAATTTGAATTATAGAGAAAACAGGTAATTAATGACATGAGCTGAAAAAACAGTAGCCTAAAATTTGATACGACTGAATCCCTCGCAGACGTCTCTTACACAGAGAAATGTGTCTGACATAATAGAAGCTTGCCATGTCTTGGTTCCGCCTCTTTGCCGCCGAATTTAAGAATGGTTCTTGGGCACAGTAGCGAGTTTTTAGGTCCGTCTTCTGTTCTTCTTTGTGTTTAAAATGGTATATAGACCTGTTTTGTTTGACTGCGTGTATGTATTAGTGTGAGCAGTGAGGGGCTGATGGTAAAATATAGCATCACCATCGTCCCTCCAGCAGTGGGTGTGTATAGTGTCAACTCGAACGACTAATCAGAATGAGTGGAAAGGTGAGCATGTATTTATTAGTGCGTCTGTATTATAAAAGTTAGTTTTAGGCTAAATTATATTGTGTTGCGTTGGGGACTGAAATGATTTTTGAGCCTAACTCCGATGGTTGGGAAGGAATGATCTACTGGGGCCTCTCGCTACAGGGAGATACAAGCGAATCAGCCTCATAACACGGGGTACGTGAACTCCCTGAGGTATATTACCCAAGGGTCAAAACAGAGGCGTGCCAACCGTTCGGGGTCGAAGTTCAATAATTGCAATTTAATATTCGTACATCGCGGTCAAAAAGTAAACATTAGCGAAATGGTATTGCTGAGTGCCAGAACAAAACTCTATCAGAAATTGTTCCAAATCGTATTACTAGCAACACAATTCGGTACTGTTAAACTTGATTACAGCAGTAATCGATAATTAATCAAACTCTAAACAAACGCTTCGGCCTGACCGAGTCTATGGAAATTGTTAATTAACTACCCTTCTCACAAGCGATTGGCAATTTATTTTCTTTCTTTTTTTAAACAAAAAAATCACCGTAATTTTAAAATTTTGATCCATATCCCTAGCAATTTTATATTATAAACTCAGTGATGCAACTTTTTTCGTTTAACAGTTGCCATTTATTTAGAGGAGATATGAACATTATTTACCGTGAACGTCCGTCAGTTTTGAAGAAGGGTTTCGTAATAAAGGACATGCCAACCCCCCGACACGGTCAAAAGCCGTGATGTTTGAATGAAGTCTGCCGTTAGAAGTGGCAGTTCATTTAGAGCTTTCTCAATGATAACTGCCGAACTGTATTGTTATTCAGAATCCCGCTTTCGTATCCGGTCATTAATCTTCCGAGTAATGGATTGTTATCTCCACGCTTTAAAAGCGCAAACCGCAAAATGAAAAGCGATTTCTTAAATGGGTGCAGATTAAACAAGTAAGCCGAGACGGTTAATTTCTACGGACTTGGAAACCATTCCCATTCTGTATTCTATATTTTAGACCACTATTGTAAACTTGTGACAAATAGAATTTCATTAATCATAGTTTATTTTCTAAACGCTCATTTAATTTTTTTTTTAATATTGTGACAACTCATGACAACACATATTGTTGGCACTCTCAACAGGACACAAGGATCGCACAATTACGCAGAAAACAAACACTTGGAGCCCTGAAGATGATCTCAATAAAAATCGAACGTAGCGGGACAAAGAAAATGTTTTTCTAAAACTATGTCACATCAGACCGCATCTCACAATTTCCTCATAATCATCAACTCACGGTCACTAATCACCACATATTGTGACAACTTTGACCCTTGTCAAATTAGGCCAAAGTAATTAACAAAAAACCATGACCCAATTTGAAAATGTTCGGGAATATAATATGAATACCGTTCTGCATCCTGAAAACCTACATATTTGGCGAAATTCTGATTTTTTCTAAAGCAAAAATCATGTCTTTTTTTACCCACATAATTAAAAACTCCCGATTTTTCATTTTTCAAGGTTCCGTTGCCTTTGAGAAGCTCCCAGGAACTGCGCTGCGTGCGTAGAACTGAATGAGAGATAAATGGAAGCATATTCACCCTACAACGTTTACCCTCACAATGATTCCTTAATAGCAATCCTACCACACAATCCGCCGAGCCGTTGAACGGCCATCTCATCCCTTCTATCCATCCAGCCATAGCTCAGTTAATATGGAACTACGTTGACAATAGGCGGTACAGTTTGTCCGTTTGCGGGGTTGCAACCTGAAAAGGTCACTTCCCTTTCTCATGTTTTTCGACGTACTTCCTTGAGACCTCTACCAACGCTTGGATGCAAGGGGGTATCCAGGCACAACATATTGGTGTAGCGTTGGGACGTAGCAACCTCTCTTAAGAACAAGCTGGATTCTTGTCGGCCTCCGGGTCGGCAGCGTTCGGCGGGTGCTTTATCGGATGCATACAAAATTAGGGTACCAGAACCGGTCTGCATAAACGGGGGAGGGTGCGTAACCATCTTAACTACGGGGTAGAAGAAAATGTTACAACATGGGAACGGAATCATAGTCGCTTAGTGGCGATGCTGCTGCTACTTAGTGTGAGCCTTTTGCTTGGTTTCCTTCCGAGGGCAATGTTCCTCTAGTGGGTGATTATTCCACTTTAAACAAAACCGCGGCTAGAGCGAATCCTAACGTTCGTACACTGGAGGAGCCACAATACCCTGGGAGATAGAGTCGCCTTTTCTATCTAGGACAAGGACGACCCAGGCTGATGCATTTCAGCCACCTGGTGTTACCCTTTCCGAGCGGCACACGATCCACTCGGGCTCTTAGGTGTTTTAATGTACACACCAAAACTTGTGGCTGTAATACCCGTCCAGTCGCGAGCGCGGAGTAATTTCATCTCTCATCTTGAGAATCAAAACTTCCGGAAGGCCGAAAGGGATAGGTACGGACGTTAAAGATCCTCGTATATATCCTTTTAAGTGCTCAGAGTAAATTACAAAAGTACCCTTATCCCATAGACTGGCGGTTTACTTTGGCTAGTATTTCGAATTTCGATTCTCGTCTGTTCTAGAACCCACATTCACGTACTAAAAGGACGCTCAGACTACAAATTATTATAAAAAACACATTACAAAAATAATAAAATAAAAACTTCATAAAACTGAATAACTGATTTTCATAAACTCTGGGGCACCACTAAACCTTCCAACATCCAAAAAATACTGCCCTCAAAGATCCATTGTCAATTCCCAAAATACCCTTCGTTAAGAACCCCGACCAATTTTTCACCGTACATGAAAAACTATCCTTTTTCAAATATCGTGTATTCGATTCTCGGTGACAAATGAAATGGCTACGGAGAGCCAAAAGGGAAGAATTGCAAAACGGAGGGGCAGTTCGAAAGGTGGGGGTTGAGATGGGAGGTTGGTGTCCGAGTGGATCGAAGTCACGATAGCTCAAGTGGTAGAGCACCGGCGTACTTGGCCGAGGGTCGTGGGTTCGAATCCCGCTCTTGACGCTGGCTTTTTTATCTCAGCCAATACCTTACGTAAAGGTTAATTTCGTAAAAATTATATTCAAGCACGTAAAAAATAGATTTAAAGAACAATGTAAACCGTTCTTAAATTTTTTCGGGAACAATTTACCATCTTTTTGAATTGGGCAAATAAATAGTTAATTTAGCAAATAATTTTCTTGACTATTAACTCTCAATTACTGAATTATTTTATTTCGGCGCGATCGTCTGACAAAAAATGTATATACAATTAAAAATTAAATCCATAAAAAACAGACTTTGATCGAAATTGGACGCTTGTACACAGCCGTACACCTTTATGTGAGGGGATCATTGCAATCCTCATAATCATTTTCCCTGGGAGTTGGGATATCGGAGTGACCATCTGACTGATTTCACTTTCCTTTCACCTTCATTTTGTATTTTTCGGTGAAGGAGGTGAATATTCATGAACAACTTGTAGTTTTCTTTCGAAATTAGTTATCTTTTGTTTAAAAGGTGTACAGAAAATAATACATTTTCTAGAAAGAAAATGCTGCCGAGAGACTTGAATCAATAAATTAAAATGTTTATTGTAAAGACGTTTTTGTTTTTCCCCTTGGTTCGTGGCTTTGGATTGGATTTCGTGATCCCAATAGTTAAAAATAATAGGAAGAGTTGTATAGTCATATATTCATAAGTATAATGTTTTTTCCTTTCAACAAATTAAAAGTTTGGTTTGTTTGCCACAGGTGCTTCTTTCTTTACCCTGAGCGTTGCAAATGTTTAGGGTCAACGAGTGGCAATTAGATTCCAGAATCGGAAGTAATATTTTTTTAAACAGAACATTCGCAGACTCATCCTGCAATAACAGACATCGCTGACAGAATCGAGACTACCCGATACGTCGAAACGGTCTTAATTATAACCATGTGTAACAAAAAATTGGTATTAATTGATACTTTGGTTGTTATTAGAATGAGCCGGCGGCCTCAATTGCCTCGGGCCGATTATTAAAGCTACACTTGCTTGTTTCGAATTGAGAAACATATTTTTTTACAATTTAAATATTAGGTGGTCTGAAGAGAGTCTGCTTGCATTTTGAGCTGTCTTCTTTTTCTAAATGAAGGTATATCGGAATCGATCTTCCTGATAATCAACATTTATCGCAACACCTAAAACTGACGTGAATCAAATGATGGAAAACCATTTGCAAAATTAAATTTTTCTCATAAATATATTAAACTATATCTATTAGTATAAAATAATTACTTCTCACATTATATAAAAACTCGATTTGGATTGGTTGAGATGACTAGGATCTTTCCCAAAATATTGAATTACCTCCTATTTCATTCCTGTACGATTTTATTATTCTTATATTGTCATCTAGTTTGAATTCTATACCAGGCATATCCTAAGTCCAAGAAAATCTTGAGCTTATCGAAGACTTGAGTGGAGGAGAAAAGTGAATGTAGAAAAACCTACTCAGTGTATGTTTATATTAAAAAACACTGTTGCTCTCCACTGTACATCAGCAAAAAGAGATTCCATTGAAGTCAAATATTTAAGGTTATAAGAGACTTGACAACTTAACATAAGAATTGGGCAACTAAGAAACCTCTAAGAACGAAATCCGTCTTGACCGTCAAAAGTAAACTAACCTTACACTTCACTGCGACACTTTGGGCATACTGAACTGTGGGGATCTACCAAGCCATCCTTCCAATAAAATTTCTTCACACAGAATCGTCAAACCTCCTTACTACATCACCAAACCACTATCCTTAACATTCTTTTTGCCAATGACTTAATCGGGTCCAGATGCCAAACTTTCCTCCTAACCATACTGCTCAAGCCCTCTCCACTCATTCCCATCCTGACAGCCCACCGACGATGGCCTCGGGTGCTCCTTGACCTCCAATCATGCACACTGAGTACCAGCAATGGCCGGCTCTTAAAAGCATGTGTTTACCGGTGCAGAGCTGGTATCGGTGCTAGGGTCGAGCTGTGTGATGTATTAATCATGTGTACATATTTGTATAGTATACTATCATGTATAGGTTCCTTTTACCAACAAATTGATCCGTTCCCGATTCCAAAAGGTTGACACCAAGCTTTCGATCTATCCTAACCCTATTGCTCGAACCTTCGTATTCCGAGAACCGGCTCGTCCCCCTAATTCACGATGGCCTCGAGTTTTCTTGGTCCCTTAATCCCTTACACTGAGTTACAGTATTGACTGCGTTTCTCAAGACGTGTGTTCTCCAGGTTCAGCGCTTAAACTTACTTACTGCTGTGAAAAATACATATTACGGTCACATTGCACATTCAAATATACGTTACAAATAAAGTTCCCGCATTAAAATAATTAAATTTAAAAAACGTATTCGAAATTTTTTTTCAATTCAAGATTGCTAAGATTTTTTTCATTTTGCTAGGGTATTTGAAAAACGTAAACAGTGTTTAAAAGGCGGCAAAAATCGGTTGGTTTTCAACATTTTAATTATGAACCCCCACAAAAGAATCTTTCTTGGAACCTGGTGTCATCGATTTTGGTAATTTCAACGAGGACTTTCAAGAGGGCAAAAGGTCCTTGGAATGGCGAAGCCCTTTGTTGCCTCGAGGCTACGTTCAAAGCAGTCCTAATATACTTTTCAACAACGTTCAAGGCGACCCCTTTTCGTGAAATCGTGTTGGTTTAAACTACATAAAACAATAATTGACCTAGGAAAAGCAATCCCTGATTTAGTTTTTTCTGTACCCACCCAACAACAATTGCATTAAACCCTACTTTACTTTCACCAAAACGGATTTGTTGATTTGGCCTTTTTAGGCTTACAGCAGCTCTCAATCGGTCGATAATATCTTATTCATTATTTTTCAGCACCCACGTGGAAATTGGCAAATTGTAATTTCTGTCTTTTCTCGCCCACGCTCCTTTTCACTCACGTGTCTGTCTTCCTGGCTGTCTGCTTATCAACTCCCTCCCACAGATATTTTTTTTTTTACCTCTTAGATTGCCAATTTGCCTTTAATCATGTTTATGTTCTAATAGTTTTCCGTCCCTCCTCCTTCTTGCATTTGTTGCCCTTTGTCTGTCCCACTGGTCAACTCGTTAAATTTTCCTGGCTGTAGGCAAGTTAAATGGCAATATTTTGTTCGATTTTGGTCAGTTTTCCACGTTCTGCAGGAGCAAAAACATAATTTTTGGCATTAGTGGAAAAAAGGTTTGTCCACTATAAACTCTTATGTCAGTTTATGTTTTGTTGTTGATGTCTCGTACAATCGAGCATCTATTTTGTTTATTGATGTTTAATCTCGAAACTTTTATTGGACATATTCACAACACGTGTGTCTGGAGCTTTTCCGAAGGAATTGCGAGATCAGAATAAGAGGATGTGTCGTGGGCAAAGAAAGCTAGGAGAGTGGCGGTTGTAGTCGGGATACGAGATAAAGATAAGGCGAAAGATTGACTGAACTTTAGCATTCCCGCTCTCTGAGATTAGTATTCCTAGTAGTCCGCTCCTTGGCGGACTCCGGCGAATCTTTCTGTTAGGTAGGAGCGAAGGATTAGGTACAAGGTATTTGAAAGGACACATTTCAATTTGTACAGGAGACCGTCATGCCACACGCGATCAAACGCTTGCATCACACCAAAGGCCCAATGCAGTATTGTTTACACTCAAGGGATAAGGGTATGTGGTCCATGACGCGAAGCACCTGCCGGGTAGTGAATTGTTGAGGACGCAACTTACTATTTAGACAAGTCTTCATCAAAGAGCTTGAACATTAACACACTTGACTATCCATAATTTAATTTCAAGAAACCAACGGTGAAAAATGGGGTGTGGTCTTAAATTGACAAAACGAAACATTGCTATGGAAAGGAAGTTTCGCATTTCGATTGGCGTTAGTTATATGCCCGTGGATATCAATTATCCGATACGTCGGAACTAAATTGGAAATTGATGTTTTACTCTTGCTGCTAGTATACATAGTAGATCGTACTATGCTATTTTATGCTTTTCTTTAGTCACCCTTCTTGTCAATCTATCTAATGCTTCCGATGGTTTAGCGGCTTAAGTAGGTGTATACAGAGTAGTGTTTTATTAATATCGATTGGGGAATGGAATGGATGTTGACACGTGTGTTTGATATGTATTTGTAAACTGTGGAACGGTTCCATGAGTAGTAGAAGAGTAGCGCGGAAGTGAAAGAATGTCGGTACGTAACATCGTAGGGGGTGGACTACGTAACCGTAGAGCGGTGCGCTAATCCTGAAATATGGCCGATATCAATCTGTCTGCTTTGTGCAAAATCCGGTTGTGAGAGTGCGAAGTGGGTTGTGAGACAATGGAGGCACATATAAGAGGAATCGGTCGGTTGTCGCGTAAGGAGGTCAGGGTGAGGTTTTGGACAAACTGGGGCGGGGTGCCCCACTTTCACGGCTCATCTCCCCACTGAGCCTCGGGCCTCGCAACACCTACCAAGGGCTCCCCCACTTCACGTGCCCACCCGCGAACCCTTTCCGACTGACCCAAATCCCGGCTCCCTTCCTTTCCAACCCTTTTCAAAACGAATTTCCGAACATTTTTAGGATTCTTTACCCCGGGGCGGCCTCGTCCTCGACCCGAAACAGGATGGCGGAAACCTCATCGATCCGGCCCACGAATAAATATCGGCCTGCAACGCTTCACAGGAACCCTAAAATCGGCCTAATTTCTCAGTACATTGTTTGATCATTGATTGACTTTATTTTTTCATTGATTCTGTCTTTCTCGTAAAACGTAAATGTTTACTTTTACAATTGGCTGTACTAGTTACAATAGGTACATAGGGATGGTATGTCCACTCCTTTCCACGTCTTTTTATGCCACTTTCTCTCTCTCTCTCTCTCTCTCTCTCTCTCTCTATCTATCTATCTATCTATCTATCTCTTTCTCTTTCTCTTTCTCTTCTGTCCATTATCCCATGTCTGTCTTTGTCACTCCCTCTGTCCCCTTTCTTTTTCTCTTTCTCTTTCTTTTTTTCTCTTCTGTTCACTATCTACTCATGGCTGTCTTTCTTGTACATGCAAACACCCACCCACACACACACACTCTCTCTCTCTCACTCTCACTCTGTCTACCCTTCTCTCTCTTTCTCGTTCTCTTTCTATTCACTATCTACTCCTGTCTTTTTTCGTACACACTCTCTACCTCTTCCTATCTCTTTCTCTCCTGCCCATGTCTTTCTTTTACACAGAGAGCAAAACATTAAAAAAATAGTAACGAATAGATGAATATTGAATGAATAACTAAGAACTGAAAAGATGGGTTCATGAGTTTTTCTGGGTCCTCGGGTCCATGCATCTCCTGTCGGCCCTTACGACATCTTGCTGATGTAAATGTAATTTGCTGTGTGTAGTTAAATTAAGAGGCTGAGGACACGGTTTCGTTATTTTCTCTGAGTCCGCTTATTTTTGCTATATACATATTAGATTGTGCCGTTTTGAACAAAACTAACCAGAAAAACGAATCATACTTCGTTCATGTTCTAACGGTGGGAATGAGAAAGCCATTTATAAATATAAAGTATTTCGTAGTAGATGGATATTAGTTATCCATAGTTTTTATGGTTTGTTTTAGCTTTTGAATTTATTGGCAATGACGCTTTTCGTTCGGTTTCTCTGAATTGTTGATGGATTTAACTCAGGTTAAACTCGAAAAAAGTCGGGTTTTGGGGCGTCGATGGCCGCAACGGTTTAGGCGTGTGAGGTAAAGGTCCCGGGTTCGAATCCAGCTGTCCTTCATTCTGACCAGACATAGTTACAAATCGACTTTTTTCCAAAAACACCGGCACCCTGACGGTTGATATGACCTTTGCTGTTACAAACCCTCGTTAAATGTAAGTTTTTCTGGGTCCGCTTCGCCTTTCGATCTTCGCCGAGTTTACAACACTACAGACATTTAAATCTTCAGATATATATTCGTGTTTCATAGAATATAGTTTTCTGGGTCCGATTGTTTTCACAACTTTCCCTTAGGTTCGTAAGGCGTTTCTTCTGTACGATTTTTCTTATTTTTAAAACGCAAGTTTTTCAATTTGAATTTTTTGCTATTTCATCTCAAATAATCAAAACTGCATTGAACTTGTAAATATTTTAAATCATTATTATTTAGATAGTTTATATATTTTATTTTTCACGATGTAAACACCATTCTTTCAATACAATGTTGATAAAAATAGGAAATATTATTTTGATGCCCGAACCGAACGGCTTTTATTTTCATGTTTTCGTGTAAACATCCCTTTCCCTTTGGAATTAATCCAATCCATCAGATTACAAGTGTTGTCGTATCATTTATACCGAGATAGATTATCTTCTTTGCTGGATATCAGACAGGTGGTGCGTGATATTTCAATAATCCCTGTTATCTATTTTTCAATGTGAGAAAATAGATTGTAGGATGAATCAACTGGAAATGTTTAGATTTATATATTTTTCCTTAAATGAATCATAACAGCTATGAGTAGTTGTAATAATCAAAATTCGTTCTGTTAGAGCGTTTCGGATTTGTGTTTTATCCCCAACTGGCAAAGTATATGTCGACTATTTGAATTTATTGTATAAATATTGTTATTTTCATTTGGGCTTTATCAGGCTTCCCTGTCACGGTTTTACTGAAATTGATCGTCTGATCGATCAGGAGTCGACCGTGGGTAAATTATAACGAATGAGTTTTAAACAACTCGTATCCTTTCTCGTTTGCGTTCGATAATTGTCTATCGTCTCTGGTTTTCTTCTGTCTGCTTTGTACTTCTGACGAATTTCGCCTTCGGCCGGCTGTCAATTGACCCTCGCACATGAAAACCGACAAAGGACGTCGATTTTTTCCACCGACTCTCATTCATTCTTCCATTGTCATCCCTCTTTGGAATCTCTCTCGAGTACGAAACGTTTCATTAGTGATGACGACGCGACGGACAGAAACTAAAACCGTGTACCCCTATCATAATTGAAATTATCCTACGATTTTCTAGGTTGCACCATTGTCTGAATATTGTATGCTTAAACACGGTGCCTATCAATTGGACAATCATACCGGATACCAAATCGATCAATGGGGAGACATTTCACATATGGGTCGAATCGTGATTCGTTTAAATCTGCTACCTTTCTGTATACCTCAGCTCTTACCTGTGCTTTTTGGAAGTTGTACAATTCCGGCCTGATTTTGATTTGACTGCATCTATCAAAAAAGCACAGGCAAACTTTGGTTAACAACAACTTTGTAACAAAACAAATCAAAATGAACTTTAGAACTCGTGGGGGCAAGAGTGAAAGGCTGAAAGGCAGATTTTATTTGTTATTATTTTATTTTTTTGAGGGATACAAGTGAACGAATCCTGGTTAATATTTTTTATTATTTATAAATTTTTCAAATATTATTATTTATGGTTGTTAGGTTGAAATTTCCATGATTCATTCCCAAAAGTTTAATCATGGCTAAAATATGGTTTTCATTAAGTTCAAGGACGTATATTTATATTTATTATTTTAGTTTTTTTTTTTTTTTTTTTTGTTTTACTCGGAATATCAAGAAATTATTTTCTGTTTAATAATTTTGTTTAATTTGTTCCAATTTTATGTCAATTTCATTCCGATGAAGTTTTAATTTTCTTCCGACGCCATTTTGTTAGACCTTGAGAGTATTTTTTGTATGCATTGTGTACATGTATCTTATGAAATTTCATGTATTTTATGAAAACATAAAATACAGTTATAAAAATTATTAATAAACTACACTGTTAGGGATATAGAATTTATTCGTTTCAATTATTTCTATTTAAAAATATTAGTTGTATAGTTTATCTATCCGTCCTTTGACAAGAGGCATAATTGCAAATAATTTCCTCAATGGGTGAAATTAAGAAAACTCACCCCCATCTTTATTTTTAAAAATCAATCTATTTTTTAATTAATCAATGTATTATTTAATCTTCTAATGAAACGTTTTGGTTGAAATGAAAAAGTTAACGTCACGAGCGGGATTCAAACCCACGACGCCGCTGCTCTACCACTTGAGCTATCGTGATTTCGATCTTCTTGGACACGAACTACCCACGTCAACCTTACAACCTTTCGAATTTTGTCTCCTTTTTGCCATTTTTCAACGGGGTTCAAATCCCGCTCGTGACGTTAACTTTTTCATTTCAACCAAAACTTCACATAAAAAGAAGTGAACGAATCCCAGTTAATATCATTTTTAATATTATTATTTATTATTTATATTATTAAGTTAAATAATAACTAATAAATTTAATAATGATATTAAAAATGTTTGTAAACCCCAAAAATTTTATTTTGGCTAAAATATGGTTTATATTAAGTTCAGCGACGTCTATTTGCATTTATTGTTTCAATTTTTGTTTTTCTGTTTTACCCTGAATATCAAGAAATATTTTTTTGTTTATTAATTTTGTTCGGGCGCCATTTTTGTTATATCTTTAGGATATTTTTTATGAAAAAATGAAATACAATTATAATAATAACAATTATAATTATTCTAATAAAAGGGAAAATTATAAATAAAATGCACGATACAGAATTTATTCGTTTCAGTGGTTTATTTTTTAAATTTAATTTCCATCTTTTTTAAGATAATCTTCGAACTTAAAATTGATTTTAAACGAAAACATACGCTCCTTGAACTAATATTAAAAAAAAACTTAAAATATAACAAACAAGAATTTAAACTATCATTAAAAAAAATTATTTAAAATTAATGTATGCGCAGTCCCAAAGGAATGAATTAAGGAAATATGGAAATGGGAAAACTCACACGATGAATGATCTTTTCTTGATGTTCTCAGACCAGATGATTCTTCGCAAGCAAAGTTGAAGTAGATAAGTTCCAAGTGGTTTGTTCTCAGTCTCGAGGTCGAATGTCCCTGTTATTCGGCCTTTCTGTACTCTTCCAAAGTTCATTTTGATTTCTTTTGTTCTAACCAAAATCGGTGACGTTTGGCGTAAAACTTAATTTATAACTGAAATTGAAAACCTGGTTTCTCTTCTTGTTTGTTCGTTCTTTTGCAATATCCATGATGCTAGGAGGTAGAGCGGGACCTGGTTGACAAATGCACAGTTTTGGCAGACCACCCGTCAAAAGCTCAACAACCGTGTAACTACTGTACAATTACGTAAAATTTCTAATCACAGGGGAGACTTCGACGAGCTATTACATCCTCCTGGTCGTCTTGGTACAACTTAACCTACATGAAACTTTTAAATGCTTTTGTTTTACTTTTAATGGAATTATTTTTTCTGATATATTGATATATTATATTGAATTTTGTTCACGAATCCAATTTTCATCCTATCATCGTTCATCTCAAAGACATTTTTTAAAGAATCTAATAGGAAATTGGAAAAACAAATGTTTTTCTCATCCCTCGCGTAATGGAATGTAAATAATATTAACTCTGAGGTTGAAAATGGGTTTTCCACTTTCTTGCGATATACAGGACAAGCTGAAAATTCACGTTTATTGTTCGATTTCTAACTGGGTTTGTGGGTTATCTTAAACCTCCTTGAAATGGGTTCAATTTTTTGGATTCTCGCGGGTGCTATACTTTCATTTTGTAACCAAAACATTGCCCCTTGGCCTAAAAACCGTCTAAAGTTGAAACAGAGGCGATACAGCAACAATCGGACACGATGGGTAGCCTGCGGGAGCGCCAGATGCAAGAAAACGGGTTTCACGTGCTATTCTTAGCATTTTGGGTCAACGTAACCAAAATCTAACTAATTATAAATAGCTGTTACTGATATTTATTTAAATTTTGTTTAAAAGTGCTTTATTTTATATTTTGTAAATAGGAATTTTCGTAGGACGTATAACAACTCGAATCATCCTTAGTACATATTGTAATTACCGTTGTTGTTTTAGTTGCAATGAAAATGATCATGATACGGTGTCATCATTTCAAGTTTCTAATTGTCACAACAGAAGTGTCAGTTGAACCGTCCTTGTCTCGTTAAAGTGAAAAGGTCGTTCATCGGGCGGATTTAATTTGTGGCAATGGCAAGAATTTTAACCAGTTTCTCTCCACCGGGCGGACCCATAAATGAAGAGACTTTCAAACCGTCAGTAATGAGCCGATAAGTGGATTGGAGCCGTGTACTATCGCCTCTGTGACCCCGTTTCTATTTTTATTGTGAAAATGTGCCGATGGACGGGTAATGAGAAGAGAAGTTCATTGGGGAACGATATGGGCCGAAAGTGGGTCTAGGTCTATTTTAACGTATACTTAGGACCGGCAGCGACCCCGCTGGAAGGTCCGCTACACAGATTCATTTGACTCGTTTTCATATTTTTCTCTCTTTTTTTGTTTCAGGATTTACTCAAGAAGAACAATCCATGAATTAGTCCGTTCGGCCGCCAACTGTGCCAAGAAAAAAGATGTAAGTCCTAAAACCATAAAAATCATCCAGAATGTATACTTTTAATAACTAAGAGTTCATACATGTTTTTAACCACACGCACAGAGGTGAAAAAAAATGCAGTTTTGACAGCGAGAACAAAAGTTCCATCATTCGTCAATACAATATCACTGTACCTGCATTACTTTCTACAATTAGGTTCCCAGTTAGATTTTATAGAAATATTGATACATCAAAATTACTGACAAAATTATTGATCATCAGTAGTTGAAAGGCAAAAAACGCTATAAAAGCGAGACTTGACGAAACGTTATCCGTGTACGCTTCCATTAATCGTTGTTTTTGCCATGTTTTCCTCCAATGGTCCCATTTGAATTTCTTTCTGAAACTTAACTGTCGAAAATCGAAAAAAAATCGAAATATTGAATTGAATGAAGTAACGATATCAGAAAATTATCGATTTGGTAGTGACTGATAATACTATAGCTTGTCGAAGGCGAGATAAATGGACTGGAAAAAATATTTAAAAAGTATTGATGCGGCCTGGTGTGAAGTAGGTTTTAGAAAAACATTTTCTTTATGTGCCAACGTTTCGATCTTTATTGACATCATCTTCAGGGCGTGGGAATTATAAACATTGTTTAAATTTTACAAATAACAAATTCCAAATATGAAAAAAACAAATTTATACAATGCTGGAAAATTGTAGATTAAAAACAATTTATAGAATGCTCGAAAATTTTAGATAAAATAAAAATGCATTTACACAATACTAGATAATTTTACATTAAAAATTGAATTCATACAATGCTAGAATGAAAAAATAAATTTATACAATGCCCCAGACAATTTTAGATTAAAAAAATGTATTTATACAATACTACAAAATTTTTGATTAAAAATAATGCATTTATGCAATGCTAGAAAATTTTTGATTAAAAATAATGCATTTATAAAATACTACAAAATTTTTGATTAAAAATAATTCATTTATACAATGCTAGAAAATTTTAAATATAAATAATGCATTTATACAATGCTAGAAAATTTTAGATTCACTCACAGTATTCGTACTCACTCCATCGAATCTAAAAAAAAATTAGTATTGTATAAGCTCATATTTAAATCTAGCATTGTATAAATGCTTTTTTCCCCACATCCTACATGTATTTGTAAAATTAAAACAACGTTTGTAAATCCCAGGCCCTGAAGATGATCTCAATAAAGATCGAAACGTTGGCACGATAAAGAAAATGTTTTTCTGAAAGCTACATCACGCCAGATAAGCATCTCACGATCTCCCGGTCACTAAACACCAAACGTATTGATTTTCCTAAACATACCTGCCAATTAGCGAGACCAGAAGGACCGAAACAAATCCATCAATCCTGTCAAAATTTATTTATAACTGTACTGAATCATTTTCTAAAATTGTAATCCACAAATTTGGATTGTTCAACTTAATATTATGATTAATTTGAGAAAAGATTATTAATTAATAAACTGATTGTATAGAAGTACCAAAAAAACGTCAAATAGCTTGAATAGACGTCTCCCCCAAATTCTCACATTCTATGGATTGCGTTTTTATGTAAGATTTACGATTATGGTAAACGTCTCACCATAGAAGGCGTTCTTTGGTATAAATTGTATATTGTCGTTAAATTTTATTGTAAATTGAATTTTCCACATTGTCTGGTGGTCTGTTTCAACACGTATATTCAACATCCAATGGAATTTGAAGGAACCCGGAACATTAAAATATGGCAATATTATTTTCAGCTTTGACGAAAATAGATATTTTAAAACCCCAAAGTCTTGTGTTAATTATGTCATAAAAATCTAATTTAATATACAGAAATTAAAATAAATTATCATTTCTCTACTTAATTAATCCCAGAAATTCTAAACTGAATTTTTATTTTGAAGATCTATAATTAGCTATTAAGCTTATTTATTTTTAAAAATGACCAACTTATTCTACTCTAGGTTCTTTTTTTAGTACAGTTATGTCCTCGTAGCTTGCCTCAAGTGCGGTACTAAATAGACTTTCTTGGTAATCTGAGCTTTAAACATTTACTTTATTGTCGGAACCTTTAGGATTAGATAGATTTCCTTTATAAATAAAAGGGCAAATCCATAAAACTCGTTAAGAGTTTATTCTTACTATTGACCTGCTTAAAACAATTCTCTTAAATATGTCGACATCAATTTATTTTTTAAAATGTCTTTTAACTATAAAAGTATTTTATCGTTATTTTATATCGGTGTGATGGAAATTTCATATTAACCGTAATAATAAAATATTGTTTTATGGAGATAGAAGGGAATGGAACTTTTCTGAATAGTTACAATTGAGATATCACATGCAGTCATCATCATATTTGTTTTTTGACATGAAAACTTTTCGGTTTTATCAACCTTGTTTTGTAGATATCCTAAAACAGACGTTCAAACAGTTTCAAATTAGGCTACTTGCTAAAAGGAGTGGGATTCAATTAAAAACGAGTGAAAGCCAAGTTCAGAGTGGAAAGTCGATTTCTGTTAATCCGTAACACTGTGTATAACGGCGGAAAAACGTAGCGTTCTAATTAGGGATTTGTTTGAAAATCTTTGTACCAGAGGTTTGACAGTGCCAGCTAAAGAGAAAACTAAAATAGAATGAGGAAGTAACAGCGGGAAAAATCTAGAAAGAGAAAGATGAGCATCCTTAGATGTGCTATGTAATAGACGTAAATATGCTATTACGTCGAACTTATATAAATCATTGTAAATTGTTCAAGGGTTATTTCACTTCAAACCGTCAGTTTGAAAATCGTAAAATTCTCGAATAACACCGGATTTGAAAATTTCGTGATAAACGGTCTTTTAAGCGAAAAGCTTCGGTTTTTTTTAACCCGTTGGATAATATTATCCAGAAGTCCAATATGGGTGAAGGAGCGCCCCTGAACTGCTGGGGGACGTTGCGCTGTAAGTTAAGGCTGACTAGTCCCGAGTATAGAAACAGTTTCAGCGGTCAACGCAAAAGAAACGCTTTCCAAATGGAAGTGAGAGGCTCGAAAGCAGAGGATCCACTTCGTAGAAGAGAATGTATATTGATATTATCGTTTGAACGACTTTCTTCCGATGAGCCGTTTCCCTCGCACTTCCATCCGAAGGATTGGCTGTATAGTTAACCCTTTGTCCTTTGACAAGTAGCACAATCGGAAATAATTTTCTGGATGGGTGAAAATAAGAAAACTCACCCCCTCCCCATCTTTATTACAAAAAATTTTCAATCTATTTCAATTAATTATTTTATTTATTTCAGTTCATTAGATAACCCTAACCATTAGATATCGTGTTCCGATTGGATATATAACGTCTTTCAATTAATTAATCCTATTTAGCCGAAGGTCATTGGTTCGAATTCCGCTCGAGACACTGACTTTTTTATCACCTCCAAGACCCATGGACCCCAAGGGACCACCCGAAGAAGAATTAATTGAAAGAAATTTGGTTTACAAGTATCGTATTTGAGAAAAGTCCTTATTAAAAATGGGATTTTTTTTCAAATTACGATAGATTTTAAAATACTGCTTGGATTTGACCCGAAGGTCGTGGGTTCGAATCCCGCTCGTGATATTGACTTTGTTTATCACATCCAAGACCCACCCTACATAAAGATTAATTAGTGAAAAGTTTGAATGTAAGGTTTTGGTTGAAATGAAAAAGCTAGTGTGACGAACGGGATTCGAACCCAAGACTAGTAATAACCACTTGAGATCCTGGCATCGATCCACTCGGACACCAACTCCCCATCTCAACCTACAACCTTTCGAATTTGCACTACTTTTGCTATTTTTCATCGGGTTCGAATCCTGGTCGTAACATTAAGATTTTCATTTCAACCAAACTTTACACAAGAAGATTAATAATTTGGTTGTGGATGCCAAAGGTTGTTAATTAATTGGAAGAAATAGTTTGCTCAATAGACCATTAAATATAATTGATTTTCAATCTATATTCTTTCTTCTCTTTAAATGGGAGATTTCAACGCAACGATAAACTCTTTCGGCGAATAAAAAATTTTTTCAAAACGAAATTTTATTATCTTAAAACAAATTTTTTTCTATATAATTGCTTTTAATTGCACATTATCATGCTGTATAGAGATTTTATTGTCGATAAATTGCTCTACTTAGCTTAATTGCATATTGGTTAACAGCTGTTCACTGAGCTGTCAAATGCTCTGTTTAACTCCTAAGTTTCTTAAGGAACTTTTAACAGCAGTTTTATGGTAGTGGATCATGACCGTAGCTGTTATCCCTGATCCCGCGGGATGTTGTTCTGAGTTAACTGCTTAGAAACCGATGAACTTCGAACAGCCGGTTTAATGCCGGTATATCGTCCGTTGTTCTATTTATTCCAGCTGGATTTCTGGATCAAGTGTTTGGCGCAATGGTCTATAATCGATCGAACTTTTTATATTTGAACAACCAACAAACCGATAGTTGATTTGGGTGCTCTTGCTATCATCTGACGCTGTCTCAACTGGGCAAAGAGGTTGAAATTAAAGCAGTTCCCTCTTACTCGTTTTAACGCACTTCAGCTAGAACATTTGACATTTAATTTTGCTATGAAGTTTGATTTCATGATTTTAATGATGATTCACCTATTGCTTTTGTTTGAAACAACGATAGATTCCAAATCTACTACATATTTATAAATCGTCCTTCATGAGTATGACATACAGTTATTTAGTGTAATGTGACATTAAAAATAATTTGTGGTGTTTAATGTACGTTAGTCAATGATTATTTGGAGATCGTGAGATGCGATCTGGCGTGACGTAGGTTTTATAAAAAAAATTTCTTTTTCATGACAATGTTTCGACCTTCACTGAGATCATCTTCAGGGCGTAGGATTTATGAACATTTTTTAAATGTTACAAATACTTCAGAGCTCAAAGCGTTTGGTTTCTGTGTATATTTGTCATTCTTGTGTCGTGTTGAAATGCCCAAGAATGAAACACGATACAGAACTACAAATGATTTCAATAATGTTCTCTAAACCTCCTCATCATTACCTCCATAGAGTTATGAAAAGGCACCGCGAATTTCTTGCTTATCTGTATACTAAAGAAAACACTTTCTGTATCGCGTGTGCCTATAGTCAATGTTACGCATGAACTTATATACACATATCTCCATCAATCCACTGGAAATCATATGTACATACATCAACATGTATGCACCTAACCATGATATCCAACCAAAACACTATCGCGAACTTTTCCTTCAGATTTCGAAATCTGAGACGTTGTAAAACAAAAATTTCTCACTTTTGTTGAGTACTTCACGGATGGATGACTCACTTTTATTGTAAAGTTTACCTAGTTCTATGCCCGATTTGTGTTGTTTATGTCAACCGAGTAAGAGTGAAAGCGTGGATGATCCGAATTGATGTGAGCTAGTTATCTAGGCTGATTTCCGATGAAATGCTACTGTTTATTTTGCCGTAAAAAATAATTTCTGGTTCTTCTCTTTTAGTTGATATTCTGTATCAAACTAAAATAATTCTCCATTGTAAATCTGATCCTCTTTTAAGTGGACAGCGTAGAAGCACGTTTAACATTATTCTACGCTATTGGGTATTTTCCTTCGTTTTTTTTGTAAGCAAATCCTTGGATGTGACATTCGATGGAATACATCGATTATTACATTATATATTTACGTAAAAAGAATAATTAATTGAAAGAAGTAATTTGGTCAATTAGACAACTAAACGTAAACGGATTCCATGGATTGTTTGGCCATAATTCATTAATTTCTAGTCTTTATGATCAATTATTCAGGACGTTTCGCATTTTAGTTCATAACTAATTATGTCAGAACTTACAAGTAAGTCGTTAAGCTTTTTGCAAAAGCATTTGAAGACGATTGATTGCTCTTTATAAACTGCTCAAAAATGAATAGGGATATTTCAGGTGCGTCGGTGGTCGCAACAGTTGAGGCGTTGACGCGGCGCTCATTACTGTAAGGTAAAGTTCCCGAGTTCGAAACCAGCAGTTCTGCATTCAAATACGACATACTTACAAATGACCTCTGCTGTTGCGAACCCTCGTAAAAAAAAGAATATTTGTAATTTATCCTTATTCTATTAATTTTAGTTAAATTAGCCTATGTATTCTTGTTAGTCGAATCAAACAAAATATAAAATTCAAACCAAAGTAATCCCCATTTTATGAATGGTAACCATGAAGATTTCGCAAAACCAACACCGTTTCTCGTATTTGTCCATTTTAATCCAGTCGCATTCTCTTTAACCGTGAAAATATATCCTCTTGAACCACTAGGACTTTTTTTACTTTTACCTGTCCCGCTTCTAGGCCCTTTAAGGGTTTTGCAGGTGACATCCTCTTGAACCAGAAAATACTAATGTGACAATGAGTCATCGAGGTCACCGGCAAGTGAATATCGCATAGGCAGTACGCTGAGCGTGGTCTCTCGGGCCTTAGCTAGATTCCGAAAGACTGGAAGTACCAATAGGAGACCTGGTAGTGGATCGCAGCGCATTACCACACTAAGGGGGAATTATTGTCTTTGTTGTAAGCCAGAACACTTTCCATTCCGCCAGATCTTAAATGAAGTACAAGTTTTGGCAAGGCTTTTATCAGCAAAACGATTTGTAATCGTTTGTGGCAAGTTGGCCTCACATTGTTCTCCCCTTTAAAGCAACCTACAGCAAATACCTGTCACTAACAACGACTGGTTCGCAATTATTAAACAGCATATTGCCTTGTCTTTATTGATTTAGGGTGGCCTTCTTTTGATAGACCAGACTGTAAATTCTGAAGTAGACCGACCTTGCACCTTTATTTTGTATAAAACGGCCCAATCTTGATGACACCTTTACAAAAGTAAACGCCGTTAACTGTCATAATAATTTTTCATGATCAATTGGAATATTATCAGGAGTAGATGAGTGTTGCGGTTCAATACTAGTATCGTCCACAGTAATGTGCACAAAAGTGTTACAATGCGTAAATAATATTGATAAATTATATATTGGTAATTCTCCGTTTGAGGAAGAATTACGGGGCAATTGTTATAGGCACAGCCTCGCTCTCCGTGCCACACCCGTCCAATAAAAATCTATAAATACGATGTAGAAATAAAGTTTACGAGGCGGGGGCCGTGTGTCTCGTCGGAAAATGTAGGGCAGGGGTCGAATTGCAGCATTGAATGTCGGAATAATGAAACAGTCGGCCATTGTCGTTCCGGGTTGGTGGTGTATCGGCTCCGTGGAGTAGGAAGGCCGATCGGGAGGACTCCAATTAGGTCCGATTTCATAAGGTTGGAACTCTCGGACCTCTTTCACTCCAATCCGGCCTTTCCCAATTCAGGTTAACCGATCCGCCGAGTCTTTTAACCTCGTTCGGTACCGAGATTATAAGAGGATTATGCCGATCCGACATTTTCTCTCTTACCCGCTCTCGCCGAGTTTTCCATTATCACTAAAAGAATCAATAAGTAACGTTCAAACAGATATGAACTAGCCAATCTCTTTAATCCTGTAAACACTTCCAATTACAAAGAAAAGACGAAAAAAAAAAGATTATTTAAACTGCGCAAAAATGAATAGGGATATTGCCAATTTTGTATTATTTCCTTTCCCTAGCATTTTTATTTTATTTTCATTATTTGTATAATGGAAAATAACAAAAATAAAAGGTTTTAAGTCAGTAATTTTGTTTATTGGACACGATCATTTTTTAAACAATTAATACCTTGAATAATCCTCCTCTGTTACCTAAAACCTCTATGCAACTATTAAGCATGCTTGTTAATAAGGTTGTCACTAATTTTATAAGGAATTTCACTCCATTGACGTTGCAACAACGCTGCATTCAGTTGTTGCAGGTCAACTAGTGCGGATGGTGATCGAAAATCCTTTCCTCAATGCAACTCTCATGTGCTCAATGGGATTCTGGGACAATGGGGAAAAGGGACGGATGGGAAATTCTCAGGTTTTCTAAACATTGATCTTTCAACTCTCTATGAGGTCTGATATTTGCACCCAGAAATCGAAAAATCCCTGCCATCGAGAATCCCTGATTTGAGGGATGAATTCTTGGAAAATTTCTTGTACTTAATGGACTGCAATGAGTTTGCCTTCAACAATATGAAGCCCCGTCCGCCCTCCAGTGTAAATTCCAGCTCAGGAACGCCTCCACCAGACTACACTGCAGGGTGCACGAACCAAGGCATTCTATTCTATCACCTGTTCTCAGTGACCCTTCGGTGCCTGCTGTCACTAGACAGACAGAAACGTGACTCATCATTACACATACCAGCATTCCTGTTGGTGTTCTGTTCTAAATTCAAGCCCCATGCCATTACGCCATCTCCAAACTGCACTGAAGGGAGGACGAACTGGAGCATTGTAGCATCCCCCGTTCTCGTAGAGGATTCATTTTCTGTAGGCAATATATACTTTTAATAATTTGAACTTTTTTACTATTTCTTTGGTCAAAATTGTAGAACCTTCTTTGGCAAGCAGACATTCAGAACACTTTAACAACACACGTTGTGTCAATTTATGCTAAAAAATGACGAGGCCGAGAGGGTTTTCGACAGGTAGTCGGTGTTTTTGTCCTTTTCGAAATCGGACACCCCAAACCATCTGTATCGTGCCCATTTTGTGTATCGAAAAGGGTCACTTTTAGAAACGTAGCCAATTATGGTACCTGGGCGCGATTGACTGGGAGACTGGATGGACCCGCGGCGATTCCTGGGGGAGGAGCCGCGACCTGTGGCTGCTCCCGGATCAATAGACCAAGTTAGCGGCACAGCCACTTCTCTTCATATTTACATCAGACTGTACATCCACTCGTCCATCGATTTCCGTATTAGTCAATCGAAAACGAGAAAATATTAATTTTAACGTTTTATAAATCGTTAAACTCACTAATTTCGTGGTCCGCTTGACTAATTAATATATTACAATTAATTATAGTTTTTAGTTGAGATAAATCGAATCCCGCTCGTGCCATTGACTTTTTTTATCTCAACTAAAAACCTTAATTAACTGTTTTATAAATGTGTTTCATTCGATTATTGTGTCTATGTTTAATAATTTTTTAGACATCTTTCATTTTCAACAGTTGTTTTGACAATCATGTAGGATTTTTTAAATCTTCTCTGACGATCTTAAGAGGAAGAGAGAAATTTCAATGTCTCGTTTTGTCATATTTGGAGGTGGTGAGGCGCGGTCTTCTGTTTTCGTAGGTTTAGAAAAACAATTCTTTTTATCTTGCCAACTTATTGATATCATCTTCAGAGTCTGGGGTTTATAAACATTGTTTAAATTATACAAGTACATGTAATATGTGAAAGAAATCCCTTAAATAAATATAAATCCCAGGCCCTGAAGATGACCTCAATAAAGATCGAAACGTCGGCACGTTAAAGAAAATGTATTTTCTAAACCTACGTCACACCAGACCTCATCTCAAGATCAACAAATAGTCATTAATGAAGGGTCACTAAACGCCATACACAGTTTATATAATGGCTTTTATTTTATTGTGAACCGTTTTGCTTTTCAGTGCATGGAAGGCAATGTACCATCGGCCGAGAGTAAGAATCGTTAGTCTGTCTGGACCACTTTTGTTCAAATGCGATTCAGCTCCTTAAAATCTTTACAATTTTCTTCAAGTCTCCCTTTAACATTGATTATAGTTTTTTATTTTATTGTGAACCGTTTTACCATTTTACCTTTTGATATGAGGAAGATGTTTGGTTTTTGAAAATGGATACTACCATCCGAGCCTTAAATAGGTCAGAAGCGAGCATCCAAGGACCAAGGGCGATACTTAAGTTTGCTATGTATAAAACATCCTTGTTAAAGAATATTTTCGAAGTTTATTTTTTGTCGCACATCTTCTTTTTTGTCTGCAGTTCTGAGCTAAATCCTCCTATTCACACACATTTTGCCCAAGCTTTCAAACCTTATTCTCAAGTCCCTTATTGGTTTTCAAGGAGACTCCAGGTACGCTGAGGCCTAAAAGCGACTCGTACTGTTAAGACTTGCGGATGAGGAGTTCGCAGGTGCCGTTGGTAGGATGACCGTTCTGAGGCAGGTGCGAGCCACAATGGAACGAGACCCATCTGGCAGGCGTCTCGCTCTCCAGGAGATTTGAATTTTGAAAGGCGACATGTGCAGCCGCGTACAACGAGCAATGTTGACCTATATTTGTAATTATCAATTCTATTTGAACGTTTCGGTTTTATTTCCAAGAGCCCGTTAGCGACAACCGGTCCCGAGTAGATGTAGATTACGCCGGGTTTATATATTTTGCAGTCATTCGGGTCACACAGCATCCCATTTCCATATCCGCCTTCATTTTTATTCATCTGGAAGATCGTTTTTTCTTAGTGGATCATTTTTTTTTCTCTTCGGACGACTTCTTCGAGATTTATCATACTCATGGCGAGAGGAAGGATGAAATAGAACAGAGAGAGCCGAAAATTATTTTGACGATGGTGTTCTTCCAGCCAAAATAAAGTTGAGACGGTAGACATTCGGTTAAATAGCACATCGAAATTTATTTATGAAACAAACACAAAATCGAAAAAAGTAATCCAGAATGTTATTATCGATAGTTGCAATCGGTCTAATTATTTAACGTTATCGCCGGCAAAGATATTGTTATTAATTGAAGACAAAAACAATGACAGACTCATTTCATATTGAAAGACACTAAGCTGAAAAATAATAAACAGATTTTGTTTGGTTGATATAAAATTGAGTCATAATTATGTTGATAAGTTGATTTAAAGTTTAAACGATTTTTTTATTTTTTCTCTTTGATCTATTCTATTTTTTTTCTATCTATCTATTTCTATCAATACGTCCCTGATTCTCTCTCTCTCTCTCTCTCTCTCTCTCTCTCTCTCTCTC
>CM077108.1:13127933-13144860 GCA_039619505.1 Cimex hemipterus
GAGAGAGAGAGAGAGAGAGAGAGAGAGAGAGAGAGAGAGAGAGAGAGACAGGCGGGCAGACAGGGTCAAGAGGGTTACAGACAGAATCTTCGAGATTAGCAAGAGAAATAATGTGCATCAAAGAAGGGAGAGAAAGTGAGAGAGAAAAATAGTGAGTGGGTGAGAGGAGAGGCTGACAGACATAGAGAGAAACAGCCTGACAGAGATTGAGAGTGAGAGAGGTTAAGAGGGTGCAAAATTGATATGAATGTTAGAGTGTGACAGGACAGCAATGCTGAGAGAGTGAGTGAGGGAGGGGGAAAGAGAGAATGCGAGTAAAGATGTGCACCGGTATAGAGAGTGGATGAAGATATGAATGTAGAAAGCGAGAGTACGAGAGAAAAGAGATTGTGGGGGAGAGTGTATGTGTGAAAGACTTGAATTAATTACGATGTTTCGAAAGTTCTCCTAAGAATAACATAATGAAGCATTTTTCGGCTCAAAGTAAAACGTTCTACCTCGAATTTCCATCTGTTTGCCAACTTTTGAAGCATTTGCTGTTTGAAAAAGTCCGGTTTCACTCGACTCGATTAATGGAAAACTAAGTTTGATGGGGACGCATTTTGGTTATTTTCGTTTTCTATTTTCGGACTTTCCTAGTCGAATAATTGCATTAAACTCCAGCATTGACTCTAATTGTCATAATGCCTCCACGAAGTTACAGTTCTATTAGAAAGTAACTATCCGAGCTCCCGTAAAAAATGGACAAACTCAGCTCCCGGCGTTTCACGGCTGAAGCTGTGCGAAAACGGCGTATCCAGGCCGGCCGGGTCTCACGATATGTTAATGCGCCGCGGCATATATAACCACGACTTGTTACAAGTAAAAGTAAGCCGAGTTGAAAGTGTAAGGGGGAGGGAACCGAGCTGCCGAAGTTGAGAAGTGAAAGCACCCCGGGAAGGAGGAAGCAGGGGATTTCATCCCCGGGCACACGATTAGAAATTGACGAAAAAAAGAAGGAATAAAGAAAGCCTCACGATTAGCCTTTCTCGCAAACCCTTTTTCTTCATCCTCATACTTACATAAACCGTTATAAATTGGCCCTGCCTGGAACTCCAACGCAGCGTAATTTTTGCCAAATATAGTCGATAGAAAATTATGCGGTGTATATGACTTAAGTGAGTGAAAACTTTACACAATAAATTTTGACGTAGTCTTTATTAGAACACTGGAAATCAGGAGAACATAACATACAATGATATGGTATACAGATCCGAAACACACGAAGGAACGGAATTAGGCGATTTATGTACCAGCATGACCATCAAACTCATTAGGAATGTACAGCTTAGCCTTCAAACTGAAAAAACATATCAACAATGCTTATGCTTTGGAAAATCACAAAAAAGATTACGTTGGCCAGATAAAACCTAATAAGATTGGATAATCAAGCAGATATTAAAGCGTAAGCATGCACAAAATTGCGTCAAAATTAGTCAGAACAATGCATAATCACTCTCATAAGACTCATAAGAGCTGTGTACGGGATTTCACGTTTGTGCATCCGGTTATGTTTATCCGATTGCGATGAAATTCATAGGGGACTATCTGCAAACCAGCACGCATAATCCCTGCAAATTTCATCAAATTCCGCGAACGATTTCGGAGATACAGCTGTGTATTACCGACGTCACGTAATCCTGAAACTTCTTCCAGCCATTTTGTCCTATCAGGCTGTTGTCGTTTTAGGCGTACGATATACACGTTGTCCCGTACTTATTAGGTCAATGAGGGTATAATTGTCCTTGAGATAGCGACATGACCATTTGCAGTTCAGTAGGAATATTCGGTATCGCCCGTTTCCAATCGCAGAAGCCTATTGTCGAATCATTTAACTTAAATTTACTTCTGTCAAGATGTAGAAATTTTATCAAATGGCCCCACTTAGTATCCTAAGTTTTCTTATCTTGTATAAATTAATACAGTTGTAAGTTTCATCTTACAGACCTGTACTGTGTACTTCTAGCAGATGTAAATTGGAAGTTTTATTATTTTTGTTTCAGATAATATTTTTTTATTTCTCCACCCGTGTGACCACATCTTTCATCTTGGATCCAGAACTGGAGTAAGTCAAAACGACAATCTTTTGTTTGCTTTTTCTACGTGCTTGTTTTGTTTGGTTTCCTTCTTTAAAAATCTTTTTTTTTTTCTTTTTTTTTTCTCCCAACTGTTTTGAATATTGAAATTTATCTCATTCGCTATCTCCGTCCTTGTCCCTTTCTGGGTCCTCATTGATGACAATGTTTACCCAAGCGTTGAGCCATCTGTTGAAGGGCGTCTAACTAAGCTATTCATTAGCCCCCTGTTTCACGACTAAATTCCTTCATTTTATAAAATCCCGAATCAAGTCCGGCCTATTAATAGCTTTTATCTCCTTATTCAACGAGACTTCTTGAAAATAAAACAAATATGTATGAAAATCTTTATAAACTTTAAAATATTTATAAATCATAAAAATTCAAAAATATATTTTCATTTTTGTTAAACATACGGTCAGAACGTAAATGTATTTTTATAGAATATATCCTACAGCCATAGAACGTATACATAGCCTATTGCTATAGCCCATAGCCGTCGTAGACCCCATCCATCGTCGTGGGTTCGAACCTACCGTCGCATCTGACCGTTTTTTACGATAAAATACATGTAAAGCAGAAAAATAAGGAAAAAACGCAGGTTCAGAAATACCCTTAACACAACATTTATTACCCACACACACAAAATTAAGAAGATGAACCAAGTTTCTACTATTTCTCCCTTCATTTTTAATTACACTGCTTTTATTTTGCTTCATTTCTACGTTCTAATAATTTATTTTCTCTGTGAAGTTTTTGGGGCCTATAATTAAAAGTTTAACAGCTGGTCAATTTTCTATACTCCAAGCTTGTATTTATCCATATTCGGTTTGTAGTCTTTTTTTATGCTTGAAAGATTCGATGGACAATACGTCCTTTCTCGTATCTATCTGCATTGGTGCTCCATTTTGTATGTATACTAATTCGTAAGTTCATTAAAATACTGATAATCTTTTTCTTAAAATCCACATAGCAATCATTATCCAAAAGGTTGAAAAATCCCAAGTCATCCGTGGCTTCAATATTTTATTTACTTTGTCTATTACATGGATGTTTCGAGCTTACGGCCCATCATCAGAACCTAAACATGGAAAACCTCATGGTACAATTGCCATCCGAAGGTAGGTAAGTAGGTAGGTTAGTAATTTACGATAAACAAATATATCTGGACTCTTCTGCTATACATATATTTTCATGTATCTTCGGATGGCCATTGTACCATGAGGTTTTCCAAGTTTAGGTGCTGATGATGGGCGGCCGCAAGCCTGAATGTCCGTGTAATAGACAGAATAAATGAAATGTTTCACCCACGGATAACTTGGGATTGTTCAACCTTTTGGATAAAATGTTGATATATCATTTTTATCTTGTTTATTTTATGTTTTGTATCCTAGATGATTTTTATTAGTTTTTGAAAAAATGTGCAGATGCTAAATATGTTTCATCGGTTTTGTAGAGCTGGTTTTCAGCCATATGAGTATTGCTGGTTCATTAATAGTCAGCATGTAAACCAATTTGATAAACAACTTTTATTTTCATACAATTATTTGTTATTTATTTGACATTTCTGTTTAACTTTGAGTGACCGTTTGAGCGTTATAATTTTCCGATTTTTTTTTTTAATGAGGGCTTACAAATAAATGACTTATTTTACCGGTGCTTCTGTTATGCAATGAACACCGTAAAAACATCAACCGGTTGCTAGCAACGTTTTTCCACCCCGGCATCGGTTCGATGCTTTAAAAAGGAAACGTCTCGTGTTTCCCATTCACATCCCATATCCTTTATTTCCACCCTAAGAGGCGTTTTCACTCTTCTTCACGCCCACGCAGAGCCTGTGCCGTAACAGCGTTCACCACCTGGAAGAGGGAGAGAGAGAAAACCCGTAGAAAGTGGTGACCCGGGGGGAGTCGCGGAGCCGGGCGGACGGAGGTTTGGAAACGGTCCGCAGAGTCAAGAGGTTCCCCTTGCTTTGATGTTCCAAATAGGCGAGTTTCACTCGGAATCAGGAAACAAGTGTGAGGGTGGGAGCAGCTTTCTACTCGGCCCGTTTCACCGGCACTTTTCCCTGATTTAAACAAAGGAAAATATACGTTTTTAGAGCCGACCGACGAAATGCCGTCCAACGTAACCGGAAGTGATAATGTGTTCGAAGTTCAACTGAAAAACTTGCTTTCAGCCCTTTTGGATAAAATTACGACGAACAGGTACGTCAATCAGCCCGCTAATATGACTTAAGCCAACACAGATTTAAGTACACTTAATAATACAGAAAGTAAATATTGATATAAAGATCAAATCAAACAAGGAAAACAAAATCTCACCCGAAACAATTATAAAGTTAAAAGAAAATATTATGATTCTTAGATTTTTTGTATACGCAGTTACTCGATCGTTTTCAACAGCCACAGATGATCCGTGCTATCTACTGCTCACAACTGATTAACAACTCTCACAGACCAACCAGCCAAACTTCGTCACTAGACTCTTCAGGTTTGATGAAACATCCCGATACAGTTGATTTTTTGGCTATTGATAAAATTTAAAAGTTGAAGTTTTCATCCCTCTAGATAAATAAAGGTTTCCACATACCAGTCTGTTTATTTTCGCTGTTCCAACTTTTAATCAAAATACAGTGCTGCATGAAACAGTTGATCGATTCAACCCTTGAAACTTAAACCACCCCATTTCACATTCAAATATTTATTGTTTAATTACTTACTAGCAATAACGACGAAAACGCGTTTTTTCTGATGAAAATAAATTTAATTAATCGGTATTTGTTATCCTTGTTATTTTCCAAAGTTCTCGCTGCTAATTAGAGAAACCGTTATCCGATAACGTAAGTTACGTACCTTTCCAAGTTTAGAATATTTTATGTAGATCGATGTTTATTAATTTAGTAAGTCAAGAATTAACGTAATTTCTGATCGTTAGTCTTATTTCAGGGATATACTTAAAAAACAAAATTAAATCATTTTGCCAAGATTCATTTACCATTTAAATTCTTCCATATCGGTTTGTGGGATGTTCAGTCAAACAGAAAACACAGCGTAGAGAGTTCGATTATTTAATTTGCCAACTTTTCGATTTGTGTGTGGTGTTTTGTGACCGTTAACCAACGATTATTTGGAGATCGTGAGATGTATGTTTTAGAAAAACATTTTCTCTAACGTGCCAACGTTTCGATCATTATTGAGATAATCTTCAGGGCTCAATGTGTTTGGCACTCTCAACTCGGCAGACAAGAATGACACACGGAAAACAGTTTGAACCCTGCAGTTTTGAAAAGAGAATCCCCTGGGTTTTAAGACTTAGGAAAAACCGTTTTCGCTGCAATCAAACCTTCAGAGTATGGAAAACAAGACACCACTTAATGGCGCCGCCCCATTAACTCGCCTTTCGAAGCACTTTCGACGCTTTCCCAACGAATGTACCAGCTGTTGCAGTAGATTCCCTCGGTATTTATCCAGGTTTCCGCCTTTCAACTTTTGTTTTTTCCTTCATTATTTTTTTTGTCGGTTGGACTTTGAAAGCGTCCAGGTTGTAGCGTGAGATCTATTTTCCAACCGGCTTTCTATGAATTCTTAGAGGGGGTGTAGCCACCCTTTTGTACTTCGCCCTCCTCCAACGGCATTTCTTTTCACGCCCGCCCTCACCCTCGAACCGCCGGCGAGGGTGGGTCAAAATCAGATTCGGTAAACGCCGATTCGAATTTCAGAGATCTTTGTCTCTCCTTTCCTTCTTATTTTTTGTTATCGCCCACCCGACGTCAGCTTGGATAAATATTTCAACCTCGTTGTCTTTCTTGTTTGCAGTAATTCCGTTGCTCTCATTTTTATTACAATAGAAGGAAAATCGGTCATGAGGTCAGGAAAACATCTTTATTAAACATCCATCCAAACAATATATTTTAACATTATTTTTAGTCATTTTCAATCTCCTTTTGCCTGCCATAAAATTGTCTATTTTACTACATTAATCATATTTGCTTAGTGGTCGTAATTTACCGTATTAATTAATCCAATTAATTATTGTCATTTGTATTCGTTGTATTTTGTTATTATTAATTCCATTAGGCTTCGTGGTCCGATTGACCAAATAAAGTCTTTCCAATTAATTGATATTTAAGTAAGGTAATGGTTGAGATAAAAACGTCACGAGCGGGATTCGAACTCATGACCTTCGACTAAATACGGCCCTGCTCTACCACTTGAGCTATCGTGACATCGATCCATTCGGTCGCCATCTTCCCATCTCTTTTTATCTCAACCAGTACCTTACTTAAATATTAATTAATTGAAGAGAATACATTTAGTCAATCGGGTCACGAAACCTAATCGATTTAATAAGCAAAATGGTACATGTGAAGTAATGATGCATGGAAAGTGGTAACTAAATCAAAGCTAGCAGAAAGCAAAACAACGAGGAACCCAAGGATGTCAAGTAACACCTCATGCCCAGTGGATTTCCTAAAAATAAAACTTCACCCGTTCAACCAAGGAAAAGCTGAATATGATCTGAAAGTGGTGAACAGCATAAAAGAGACAGAGTCGCAAGATGTACCCTTGCTGTACACCCAATGATGTATAGTATCGTACCAGATCCCAGTTGCTCTCCATCCAGATAAAGGTTTGCCAGTTAAACTAACTAGGCGGTGAATATGATCTGAAATGTCACTAGTGTTGAACCAAAAATAAAGATAAGTGGCCTCAAGATGTACCCCTGATATACACCCTAGGATGCCGCCTCCTCAGATCCTAGTGGTTCTCCATCCTGATGAGGTTCTGCCAGTTAAACTAACTAGATGGAGATAGTTTTGTTATTCAAGTGGCTTTAAAGCCCCATAAAGTCGTCCTGTATTGACAGTTGGAGTGTTTGTGAACAATTTGAAATTCAAATTGAACACAATAATAACATGTCAGTCAGTAGCGATGAAACGGATTGTTGACGTTTGAACTGGACTTGGAATCGGTTATCGGTTGACGTATAATATTGAGGAAAAGGCCTTGTTATGTGTTGTAGGACTGTGGGAAGAAGGGCTGAGGGTTGAAGCCGTGGGTGGAAAGGGGCTCCGCTCGGCCCGGGGGGTTGAAACGGAGGGTTGAAGAAACGTGTTGATGTGGGAAGGGTGGCGGGTGGCAGCGGGCTTCGTGGTGGGGCGCATCGCTCGGTGGGGGCCGGCAACCCCACTCGGCCCGTGATTCCAGTCGGTGGCGAGGAGTCGCGAGAGTTGTACTGTGTCCCGTTTCCCTCTTGCTCTCCAGTGGTGAACAGCTTTTTATTTTTTTTTGGGATTAAAAGGACCACCCCTAGGACAAAGTGGAGCCCCACAAGAACCAGTTGGATTCATGCATCAGGATGGCGCTCGCCAGGTAATTTGTCCTTTTTTTCAACGTCCAGGTTTTGCTCACTTCTACCTGCTGTCAGGACTCGAAAATTCACCCAGGTGTAAGTGAGGGCCGGTCCCAATTATTACCCGCTCTTTCTCTTTTTCGTTCCACATTCCCTGAATTGTAAATGCGGGAAATCGGCTTTTCCAGGCACGCAGGTCCGGCCGTCTCGAAACAACGTGTTGCACCACCCTTCTCTCGGCTGAATTTTCTATCAACTTTTCGTTCGAACATCAAAAGACTACACCAATCCCAAACCAATATCCGAAAAAATCCACGTTTTCCCTTTTCCGTATTGAATCACATGATTCGAGTTAAACTAAAGACCTTGAAATTTTAATCTCAAATGTTCAATAACGATCTTCACTTCTAAAGTATGGAATTGATCGTACCCAAAATCTCTCGGTTTTAGGCCAATTTGAGCCAGACCGGTGTTTTAAGGACTAATTTTTGTAAATAGGACAGAACGGAATTTCGAGGAGACTTATTTGCTCGAAATATCCCATTGGCCTTCAATGAATTTTAGATTACTGTTTTTTTTCCCATGGTGATTTTCTATTCGGATCTCTTGACGACACTCTAAATTTTCCTCTTGTTCAGTTTGTCAGGTCTTTCGTTGTTTATTGTTTGTTAAACGGTCCTAACGTTGCGATTGTAGACTCTTCCCCCTTGGTAAAATTTGGCTTTTCTAAATAGGAGAAGAAAAATTGGTGGTTGTACATGCTCGATTGATGGAAGGCACACAAGTGAATTTCATTATAAAAATTCTAGATTTTTTTATTGTTAGTTATCCAGTTACATTGTGTTAAAAACTGGAAGAAGTTGTCTAGTTGTCTGCCGAATCTGATGTGTCCTGGCTGACTGAAAGGTGTGATGTACGATCTGTAATGCCCACAGACAAACAGACATTCTCAAATTTGACGTAAGACGTCAGATCTCTGATTAGCTGTTTGAAGTCTTTTATCTTCTTGGGTGTTTCCAGCCTGGATAAATTTTCCAGAATGACTTTGGGCGCGCTTTGTGTACAATTATTGTGGACTTTCCTTCGGCGTTCTCCCTCGTATCATCCTTGCGTCTATTTCTCTCCCCCCCTTTTTTTCATTTCTTTTCTCATTTTTTTGCCGACCATGCCCGAAAATTTAGGTTGTTTTACATAATCTTGTTTAATTTCCTCCCGGCCTCGGATTACGCAACGGTGCGATCGTTACGGCAATCCGGGGGATAGAGTTTCTATTGTTTGCCCATTTGTAGGAGTCGGAAAAGGAAAACAACGACCGATTTCGGAATTGGCGACCTTATTTTTGAGTGGGGTTCCTTTTGGCTTCGACCCTCGAAACGAGACCGTCTGGGACTTGAAATATAACGATCAAGGTTGAATTTTGACAATCTTTACATAATTTTACTGTCTCGGCGTCCACTTTTATGTATGATCACAGTTGTAATTTTCTTTGCGAAACCCGAGCTCGTTCGTTTTTGACCCCGGCGCTCTGTTCAAATTTCGTAGATTCGACGGTAACCCTGTGTCCATTTTGGTCGAAAATAGGAGTCTCGAAGAGGGGATAAACGGATTGTAAATACTCCTTGTTCTATTTTTAATCGGGAAAGTGGGATTGTGCGTGACCTCACAGGAGTGTGCAAGGTCGGGCCCGTGTCCACGCGGACTGGTACCGTTTGTTCGTCTTTCCACCCGAGGCGAAAGGGTATCCATTTTCCGCATTTTTGTTCTCGATATCGCGTCGAATGGGGACGACCGGCGGTTCTGCCCTGAATGCCTCGACTCGGGCCGCTGTGACCTCTCCCTGACCAGTTTCCCATTTTGAAAGGCCCTCGCGAATCTAGGATATGACGTTGCAACGAGAAAGGTTGTGAAAAAAAAATCGAGAAACGCTAGGAAAAACCGTGCGTCGTCCGTTTCGCAATGAGAAACACTTTCACTCAAATTCCTTATATCTAAAGTTTCCAGTTGAAGTTGAAGTTCATGTTAAAACAATACTATATGGACAAAAAATTACTGTAAAACACTCAAAATTCTTGCGTTGTATATTAAAAATTACAAATTCCTATTAAATTATCAAAGCAAACGTTAATGGCCAGCATGAGTAAAACCATGTTTTCCGTTTTAGCGTGAGTACAGAATTGTAAGCCTGTAAGAAAGATAGCGATGCCCGCTTGTACAATCAACCGTAATCTTTTATTAAAGCCATTATAGGATTTATATAACAAAGATTATGTGTATTGACAAAAGCTCCGAGGGGAGAGAGAGAGAGAGTTTTGGGAAAGCTTTTGGAAAGTGTTTCGTCGCACGACTCCACGGCTTTCTCATGATTAATAATCCCAAACGAATGGGTAAACGTATAAATTCGGCGGTATTCCATTTTTTCCTCCCCGTCTCACAAATACAGCTTTTTCCTGTTGTTTCTCTCTTTTTATTTCTCCAATAGCCTTAACCGATATCATTTCGCCCTTGTTCTACAACTGCAAATGTTAAATCGTAGAAAATCTGGATTATCTCGTGAATGACTTCCGCGTGTTTTTTTGTTTTTTTAATATCATTATGTCAACATTACCTTTTGCTCAAGGTGCTCCGATCGTCCTTCGGGGCCGCTTTCTAAAAGCTATTAAGGGCCTTCGGCTTACCCTTTTGGGCCCCAGGAAGGCTAAGGAACGTTTCCTTCACCGGCACGTTTAAAGCCTCTACAAAAAAAAAAAAATCCTTGGATTGTTTGCTGCCTAAACAAATGGAAAATATTCTTAAAATCACTGATCGTTGAACAATCACAATTCAATATTGACCTAAAACGAAAAACAATACCAGGTCTCATAACCCAGGCCATCCTATTAACTCAAATAGGAAAAATTCCATATTAGATGTTTTGTGTTTAAAACGTTGACTTTTATCTACAAAATTACAAGTCAGCTGAAAAAGCAACTAAAAATAAAAGGGGAACGGATATCAGATACGGTCGTGATCGCTAAGTAAATAAACACAGCCTTTCTTTATAAAAATTGGAATTCTTTTTCCAATTTTTCTAGATAATTTTAGATCTGAGGAATTTTATGAAAGACGCTTTTATTCGTTACGTTTTGTTGGTTTGTGGAAAGAAACGTGGATTGTTGATATAGATGATGTCAGCTTTGTGATAACCTAAACGCATTTAAAATGATTTCATTTTTCTCTAAAAAAAATTCTTTTTATACACAAGGTGACAGGTTACGCCTGTCACAAAATTTGCCAGTGAATTTCACCTTCAAATGCAACAAATTCCTATGAACCAAGGTCCGATTTTCAACCCTTTTGGAGATCTTCAACTATCTACGGTTTTCGTTTTAAATCTACTCGTATCTCTTGAACTATTCACTTTTGCAGAGATCGAAAAAACAAAACATATATAATTATTTAAAGATCGTGAGATGCAGTCCGGTGTATTGTGGGTTTATAAAAAACAAAAACATTTTCTTTATCGTGCCCCAAAATTATAATTGTGTGCATCGTTGTGTAATTGAGTAGTTAATTTATAATTCCCAGTCCCTGAAGATGATCTCGATAAAGATCGAATCGTTGGCACGACGTTTTCCCTACTTTCTTTCTGATCGAGACAGGTTATTTTTTCATGTTGATCATGTATGATCATTTTGATCTTATTCTCGTTGCTTTTATTCTTCTTCTTCCCTTCTGCAGTGGTTCGTTTTCCTAGTTCTGCTTATATCCTTAATCCACCAATGAAGATAAATCCCGAAACGCGTACAAAATACAGGGAATTTTAACCTATACGTTGATTCTAGAGGTCCTACGTCGTCCGCAACAAAGCGAGATTGAACGAGCCCCGATAACGACCGTTGAAGAGCGTCGGTCGTCGACCAGGTGGCTCTGCTCGATAGGACAGCTGTGTTGACCCGACTCTAGTCGTAACAGCCCAAGTTATTCTCGCCTGACGATGGATTTGAAAGTGTGAAAGTGAAACGCAGAGGGCTACGAGACTTCCTGGGTCGAGGAGGGGAAGGTTTCCCAATCGCCCGCCCCGGGAGACAATACCCGGACCGGCGCCCTTGGATGCACGTGGACACCGGGCCCTTTTTTAGGGCCTCTCGGGTTTCGACATCCTCGAAGATGAGGGATGGGGTCGAACTTTTTTTCCACAAACATCTACAACATCTCAGCCGTTTTCGATCATTCTGGCCTGCAGACTCGGAAGCGAAAATCTCGCTGTCCAAAAGAGTGATATAATAAATCCCATGAACCCCGATTTGAATTTTTAGTTCGACTTTCAAAAAAATCAACCCGTTTTGTTTTGTTCGATCGTTTTTTTACATAACGGAATCAACGCCGTGGAGAAATTCGTTTTAGACCTAGTTTCACCCACCGTTTCTTGTTACGTATTTACCAAAAACCAATTTTGAATTTATCTATATTTTTAATTCCGTCGACCATTCTACATATAATTTTATAACATTAAACTTCCACCTTCCCGCAGTATCTTGAATTATTAATGCGTGAATAATTATTTCGTTAGAATGGTATTTCCTTTTCTCTTTGAACGACTTTCACAAAATAGAAAAACCATTCTGGGAATTTATATTTCTATGCTTTCTTTTAAGTAACTAGATAACCTTCAAACCCATTTTCTTTTGTTTATATTCTATATTTCTATTTGTCTAGTTCCTTAAAAGAAACCTAAGAAATAGAAAACGTCAATAACCGAACCGAAAAGTAAGAAAATGTATAATTAGGAACATCCTGGCAAAGGTTTTCCATAAAGAAGTGTCTTCCAAAGGCTAACATGGTCGGAATGAACTGTTTGTCAGAGATTTTATTGTTTATTTTCCGTTTTGTAGCCTTTTTAATATATTCATCCTTGAGACAAGAAATCAACCCTCAGAAATTTTTATTTATAAGTGTTGGAATCCCGTTGTTGACACTTACTTTTTCATCGCAACCAAAACGTTACATAAAAAGAAAAATTAATTAATTGAAATAACTAATGCCATTAAACATAAATGTATTAAAACGTTAACGATTAAAATGTTTTTTCCTGGCCAAGTGTCTTGTTTACACCAACTGTTTATATATGAACTTTTATATTTGAGTATTGTACTGTTTCAATTAACCATTCTATTTATGTACGGTCTTGGTTCAGATGAAAAAGTCAGTGACACGAGCGGGATTCGAACCCACGACCTCCGGCTCAAACGCCGCTGCTCTAACCACTTGAACTGTTGCGACACCGATCCACTCGGACACCACCTTCCCATCTCAATCTACCTTTTGACTTTTCCCTCCTTTTTGCCATTTCTCTTCTCTTTTTTATCTCGATAAAGACCTTACATATAAAGAATAATTATTTGAAAGAAGTAACTTGATCAATTGACCACTAAAATATAAAATATACTGTTTATTCATACTGTATTGAGACGATCACTCCTTTGCTATACAATTGTATGCATATAAAAAATAAGACCATCTTATATACTGTATAAGATCGTACCAACACATCTCTCTATTTGAGGTGTAATTTTTTTACTGATCTTCTGTTGGCACTTCGATTGTTTTCAAACCGACGAGTAAAGTATGCGACGTAGGACGTCTTGTTTACCAAGAGACGTGGAAAGACTGTCTTGAATCGAACCGCCGGGTTTCTCCAGTATCTCGATACCTACCCTCCCGCGCGTCTTTCCCTCAGAAAGCTTGCGACGGTGCTTTAATGCGTATCGCGAGATCCCGGGGTGTTCGACCTCTGCCCTAGTCCGAGTTGAAAACGCAAGTCAATCACCGCGGGGGGCAACGTCCTGGTTCTGGGGGGGCGAACAGTTAGGAAGATGGAAGGATCCATAACGGGTTCCAACGGGTCGAGGGGACAGGAAGAATTCTTTTCCGGCTAAAAGTTCCACCGACCATTCGATACAGTTCGAATTATTTAGTCTACGAGCTGGCTAAAGTCGAGATTGTCCGACCTGCAACTGATCAAATCTATCAAACAGCCTTGTAAGAACATTCTGAATCATGAAAAATCTGTTTGGTGCAAATCAATTCAACTGTCTCACAATAAAAAACGAAACAAATTTTTTTTTCAATTTCCTATTTCTTGTACATGTGATACCTCCTCCTTGGTCACTAGAGAAACTAGATCATAGCCTTTGATTAGGCCAGACCGCTTCCGCCTTCATACGTTTCCCTGAGAACGGACGCTGATTATACGGCCCGGCTCGGCCCCTTGACATTACATTTAATAATTTGAAAGTCCTCGCTTTGTTTATAGAAAATAAAATGGCCGAGAGTCAGAGTAAAATATCCAAAGTGCTATTTTACGCTTTTGATTTAAAAGCGTTCGACGGTTTTATTACACGTTACTTTAACTGTAAAAAATGTCGGCTAGCAATAAAGCTATAAAATTCTTAAAAGTTAAAAAAAAAAAAAAAAAAAAAAAAAAAAACGGGGTCTTTATTGTGGAAACGGGCCGAGAAAGGTTCCAGTCCGAAAAACCCGCTCCAGCTCAGGACGTAGGCCGTTCCGGAAGTGGCCTTGCCATTCTCTTGCGTAACCCTGTATACCGCCGTCCTTACTTATTATGATTATTCCTTATTCACTGATTTATCACTTTGCGGTTTTCGTGTCTTTTCGGTTTCTCTTTGTTAATTTATTTTTTAACGGCAAATATATTGTCGAAACGAGAATGTCGACGAGCAGTCGAGATCCGAATATTGTATGGAGCGACGGAACATGGTTCACTTTTTTGTTTATAAAGATTAGATGAACCTTCTGCTGGATCAGCTTGATTTTCCATTCGCCCCCCCCCCCAATCGTTTATTTTATTACAAGCACTTTGGAGGATTTTGGTTGAATGGGTTATAGTCGGCCGAAGCGATATCACCGCTGTGTCATTCATTCATATAAACCCATTGGTACATTTCACTATTCATTTTTTAACTACACAAGTTCATACGGCTTTGTTCTTTGTAAGCTTCTGACCGTGGTTCGGTTATGTAAGTAAGAGTTTGGTTGCTTCCACATTCTCGACCTCAGAGATCTTAAGATGTAAGTCCTTATGCCTTATGTATCAAGGTTACGTAAGATTTTATTTTCGGAGTATTTGTATGATCTTAGTTATTAATTAGGGTGTCTGGTACAACGTAATATTTTATTTTATATAGCAAGGTTGGAGCCACGTCCTTTCGACCAGTATAGTTGTCTATGCATTAAACCCATTCTGCCTTTCCATATCAGCTTGGCATCTAAGGGCATTCCTAGATATTTAGCTGTACCGCCGCTGTATAGTCAGCGACGGAACTTGGTCCACTTTTTTGCTTGTAAAGATTAGATGAACTGATTTATGCTGATTTACCTTGATTTTCTATTCTTTTGTCCAGTCAATCTTATTAGATGCATTTTGTAGGATTTTGGCTCAATGGGAGATTCCATCGCCTCTATCATCTGCAAAAGCTGCAATTTTTACTCCATCAATTTTCGGAACATCACCGACGTATTAAGATATGGAACTAATACGCTACCCTGTGGCACTCTTTCATTTTTTATTTTTAATTTTGAATATTGATCTTGTTTGACTCTAGACAGACTGTAAGTTACATAGGAACTGGTAATATTTGGTAGTATCCCCTTTAGTTTATTGATGATTCCTTCCTGCCAGGCCTTGTCAAAAGCTTGTGAGACACTAAGGATGGTATCAGAACAAATTAGTTTTTCTTCAAGAGATTTTTCTATTACGTCCGTTACTCGGTGAATTTGGTCTATTGTTGAGAAAGTATTAACCCTCTTTGTAGAATTTATCTATTTTTCTTTAACGGTTTTAAACAGTATTATTTCTTGACTGACAATAATGCATCATTCCGTGGACTCGAGTCCGCAAAAATGCGTTGTGTCCTTTTGCCATGGGTATTTATGGAATCGGGGCTACTGGGATTTTTCCAGATCGAGGGTGCACCACTTTTTATAATAGTAACAACGGATGAGCTTCGGTTGTGTAAGAATCGAGGAGAGGAGGGGCACGTGGATCCTCGGAAAGTAAGTTCCCACGTGTACTGTTCTAGCCTTGACACGTGGTCGGATCTCTTTGTCGTCTTCATTCTCTAAGAAGTGCGACCTTCTGCAATTAGGGCTCGGCTTTTTTTCTTTCCTCTCTCTCTCTCTCTTTTTATAAACGGGTGAGCGCATCGGATGAGCCCTGCGGCACGAAAGTATTTAGAGTTCCGACGTCCTCACGCTTCGCCGGCTAGGGCGAGGGGAATTATTTTCGGGCGAGCCGACCCGGCCGGATACAAGGAAAGTGCACATTTGCCGATTTCAGAGGTGAGCCCGATCGATTCGCGTTTCTCGCTGATGACGATTCGTGGACCCGAAGAAGTCCGCGGGGGGCAGGGGTGGTCGATTGGGCTTTTCGACTTTCAGCTATCCCAGCCCGACCTCGCCAGACTAATGACTCGGAGAATATTATTATTCCATGACTCTAGATTTCTTTTATGAATATTTTCACCTTTGAACAGAAAAACCTTTTATTAGAAACACTTCTCAACAATTTATCCTAAGTCCTGACCTCGTTTATAAGAGTTCTTTAAAAGATTTCACTGCCCTCCACTTAAAGCCGGGATGTCTTTCATTATTTGTTAATATCAATTTAACAAACAAAATCCCTTTATTTATAAAGATCATATTTTATTTGCTATTTACGAGTTTATAATCAAAATATTAAAAGATAAATCTTTGTAAATGAACACATTATTTAAGGACGAAGCCCAAGCAATACTTAATATCCTCCCCTGCTTGAAGATAAAACAATAAATTCGTGTAGATTAAAGTTGAAGTTTTTATGGACCTGACAGTATTCACATTAGAATTTATGTACATATCTTTATCAGGTTTTTATGATAAAGTAGAATTTTTGAGTTCACTAAGCTTTCTCGCGATTTATGTCGCTATCCTCAGGGCCTTGATTGTAAGATGATGCAAAGAGATTTTGGATGATAGGTAAAAAAATTTAATGAAATTATGTAGGTTAGGTCTAATTTTATAAAACTATCATTATAAAAAAAAAATATAATTTGGGCTAAGCTTATTATGTCTATATATTTTTATGTAGTTTCGTACAAGTCGCATATGCAATTTTATAAAGTTATTAGAAAGTTGTATTTTTTAGAATGTATTTCTGGAACACTTGTTATATAAATATATTTTATTGTAGACCCAATGAATATATCAAAAATATGCCGACAATTTCATCAATATTATCCTGAATAAATCAATTCTTATGTTTTTAGGAAATTAAGACATATCTTTGAATATTTACTAATTGATACATTCTACGCGAGTATTACGAAAAATATAATATGGGTTCGATTAGTAAGCTTGTTGATTTTAAGTGTCTGTCTTTCTCTCTCTCTCTCTCTCTCTCTCTCTCTCTCTCTCTCTCTCTC
>CM077108.1:13145260-13229712 GCA_039619505.1 Cimex hemipterus
TCTCTCTCTCTCTCTCTCTCTCTCTCTCTCTCTCTCTCTCTCCTCTCTATCTATTTATCTATCTATCTTGCTTTCTTTCTTTCTTTTTTTATCTTTTGTTTACTCTATTTTTTATCTGTCTCTCTTTCTTTCCTTCTTGTTTTCTCTCTCTATCTCTTTCTTGCTTTCTCTCTTTTTCTTTTGCTCTTTCTTTCCTTCTTGCTCTCCCTCTCTCTGTTTCTCTCTCTCTAATAGATGCGCACACGTTCTATCTTATTCTGTTACCTAATATCTATTCATGTATTCAAGTATATCTCCATATTTTTACTATTTTTCTATCTAAAATATTTTAATTTTTTTTGTTTAAAGAGTGTATTTAAAGTGCATAAATTCGGTCTTGAAAAGTTTTTAATTTTTTTTAGAACTGTCGAGTACGACGATTGCTTAAACGACCTTCATCCACAAATGCTCCGCAAAGAGATAAAATAAAAGGCTAACCCATTTAAGGACTCCGTTATAATGTGAATCTATTAAACGTGCAGTTTAAAATATCAAAAAATGGAAAAATAGGATAAAAATCGGATGTATCAAATTGTATGTATCAAAACCTCCGAGATCAATAACGACCAAATCACCCGCGGCAGAAATAAAAGCAATAATGATTCAGGTCAAGATCCGCCAATTGGAAAGTGTTGAAAATTACGGGGACGGGAGTATAAATCGTCGGGGGGTTTTGATTGTAAGGGGGCCGAGGAGTCGTCAAGGGGTGAGCGTCACGTGGAGGCGGGCTAACCTTGTGATGCCCTCTCCTTCGTGGAGGTCATGAGGTGATCAATCGTTAAATCCTCTCCCAAGCCTGGGCGCTCTCTTTTAATAATAACCGCCTGTAAAAGTGTGCCAGACTGGCATCCGTTTCACACTCTTTAGAGGTTAAAACACTTTTTCTTAAGCCGTTCAAATGGAATTTCGAAAGATTTCCCCGTCCTGCGTATCCGCGGACGACGTCCCAGTACAAAACTCTCAAAGGTCATCGCCGCCATAAATCACAATATCTATGAATAGTTTATATAACGCCTGGAAACTTGGCCTTTCTACGATTTTTTAACCTAGGTTTTAAAGCCTCGATAGGATATTAATCATCCGTAAAAGCGTTCACAGTTTAATACAACGTCGACGGGCAATTAAAAACCTCGATGACATCAGAATTCTACAGAGGATTTGCATACATTCTGATATATTTTATGAGAAGGGGTTAGGAAGGGAAAGGGTAATGAATTAGTAAAATAGCCGTTCGTTCTGGGATATCCTCGATTATTTAAAGCGTCTGAAATTATTACGAGGTGAAGCTAATAGAGTCACGGGGAAATTAAAGCCGAAGGGCGTCGAGAAGGAATTTTCTGCTTTAAAAACTATACTCGGCCGCGGTTTTTTTCAACCAGGCACCACGATCGGAATCCAAGTGACGATAATAAATATCTGGAATTAGTCGGTTCTGGTAGAATATTTTCTTTTTCACGGTATGATGCGTTTATTGAATAAATTTAACCTCGAGGCAGCTAGTAAAGTTTACACTGAGTTTTGTGATGAACTTTGCTTTTAGGAGTTAAGGGATTGAACCACAGTCTAATGAGAGATTCTGATGATGACGAATTGAATTGCATTTATCGAAATTGATTTTAGTCAAACAAGTCAGGAACTTGTCAGATTATGGAAGCTCTCGAGATTGGCTCCTAACAAATTGACCAACAGTGACAATCATGACGGTCTAAACATTTTCTTTCATTGTCACATGCTACCAAAAAACTAATCTACGCAAAAACCCAATATACACGAACAAAACCATCATGAACATGAAAAAGGTGTAATTCTTCACCCGGATAACTCGAGACCTCATACAGCCAGAATGACAAAGTTGGTTCGATAAATCCTGGGTGGATGTCTACCACATATTCCGGACTGTCCAGACCTGACCCTTGCCTTTTTTTTTTTTTCTTAGCAGTGTACAATCAGCCATATGCACGATCGGAAGTACGATAATCGCCAACAGCTGGAAAATGAGCAGAATTTATCTTTTAAGCCTTTAACCCATAATTTTATAAGGTCTCAACACGACACACAAGAATGACAAATGTACACACAAAACAAACACTTTGTGCTCTGAAGATGATCTCAATAAAGATCGAAACGTTGGCACGATACAGAAAATATTTTTTTAAAACCTACATCGCCCATTCAGCATTGTTTATTTTCCCTTCACGGACAAACAGAAAATTTTTGATTTATTTTAATATGAAGTTTAAACAGTGCAATTAACAAACTTTAGTATGGGGGTAAATAAAAAAATAGGTTGAAGGGAAAAGAAAATGTTGAAAATTTGTTAGTTCAAAACGTCATCTCTGAAGTGTTTCCCCGTCCTCGGTTCAACTTGACACCGAGGGTTTTGAAATCGGGTGTTAACGAAAGATACATATATGCTAATAGGAGAGGAACGGAATTACATAACCCGTGGGCGGAAGGCTGGGGGCGGCGGTGTGATCAATATGCCAGGGCAGGCACAGCCTCCACAATCCTTCTCTTCTCCAAAACCGCCCCCCGGGCCACAAAACGACACTTTTGCCCCAAGAGGCACCGGGGGCGGATCTTCTTGCCCTAATTTGGGGCCGTCGGCCGATGAAGGCGTACAAGGCCTCAAATTCCCACGAAGGAAATCCTGTCTATTTCAACTGGTCGGAAAATGTTTTTTAGGCAAAAAACAGACCACTCGGTATATTTTGCTCCTTTTTTTCAGTTTTAGATAGAAATCTTCCGAAACTCTTAAGTGGTGGAGGATTAGTATGAGGGGCGGTGAAATGGATAACCCTTTCGACCACGAAAAAAGATGCTCCAATTTCAACCGAGCAAGTTTCCTATTACCGTGTGGGGTTTTCCGACCGCCATCAAAATTCATTATCATAATTGGTCAAAATAAACAATTTTGTAAATTTTTAGTTTCTAATATCTTTTAATTCTCTCTGATTTCGGTCTTATGCTATACATAAATCACACAATACTTTAAATTATTTACAAATTTATTACAAACAAATATATGCACACACACACACACACACACACACACACACACACACACACATATATATATATATATATAAATGTATGAATTCTCACAGATAACACACATACAAAACCAGTACATACAATATGTAACAGGAACACCCCATTACTCCTAAGAAACAAAGGGTCTAAAATTCCACTCTCCCGCCAGAGTAGCCCTTTATATCAGGGCCCATGCCTACTCGCTCCCAGTAAGGGGCCAAGGCATGGCACCTTTCGATTAGATGTGACATACTGAGGTATGGCCTATCGTCAATCGGTTCAATACGATCTGTTTCCTTTCGTTTCCATCCATATCATGAAGTCCAGAAGTTGCTGTACAGATCTGAAAACTAAAAAAAAAAAAAAATCAATTTCTTTCCTCGTCTATAAACCAATTTCATCGCGGAATTTTGTAAAGATATTTTTTATACAGTATTTTTGTAAGTGGCAGCTTAAATGGGGGCGTCTGTGGCCGCAAGGTTTAGTCTTTGACACGGCGCTCATCACTGTAAGGTAAAGGTCCTCCAAAAACACCAGCACCTTGAGGGTTTATATGACTTCTGCTGTTGGGAACCCTCATTTAAAAAAAAAGTACAGGTACTGGTGCGTATCAAACCCCTGGAATTCCTGGAAGCCTGTAAAATCTGTAGGATTATCTAGGAGATAGGGGAAAAAACGATACCCTACTGTATAAGAAGGTTTTAACCCAATTTTTCAAAATTGTTACCGCTATGTTTCAATTTGGTCTGGTATGATTAGTTTGGAAGAGAATTTCTTTCAGACCTGAAGAATGTAGGATTTTTATTTGAAAAAATATTGTGCCAAAGACTGCGTGTGGCAACTGAATTTTGTCAGGCGGTTTACTTTCTTTGGTGGTTCTCGGTGAAATACAGACTCGTGTCCGACGGGACATCAGCAGCGAGAATTGGACAGACCTGGAGAGATTTGCTCATATTTCCTAAGACGTCCATGTCCAGCACTAGTAATTTTGATCGAGTTCGGTTTCGATAAAAAGTGCTGAGGGTTTTCGGGAGATGTACACCAACAGGACACCTCTGGGAACAAAAGGGAAGAGATGGAACACGGAAGGCCTCGTCCTCCCCACGCCTTGACCTATACACTTCCAATGTTAGGACATTTCGGGCTCAAGGCTCGACGCCCTCCAAGGCCCTGTCCCACTGGAAATGCCACCGTTTTACCTTCCCCCCCTTCCAGGATACCCCGGAGGCAGCCCTAAGCCCTTAGATAGACGGAAACCCGATGAAATCGGGTGGAAGTCCGTCGTATCGATCCATCCTCGTCCCGACGCTCGTGTCTTTATCGGAGTAAACCGACGAAAGGTGAAAGTTGACACAGGTAATCTTCAAGTTTACCTATTTAATAATCGAACCACGCTCCTAAATAGTCCAACATTGCATTTGATTTATAGCAATTTTTATGCTTCTTAATAAAATAAAATTGCTCCAACAGATTGGTTGGAATGGGACTTGACGTGTTATCTATAGATTATCTGTGTCTAGTAAAGCTTTTATTGCCACGCTCGAGAAAGTATCCGACATGCGGATATGCCTCCGATTCAGTTACCACCATCCGAGGCCGGTTTTTGTTTAGTGTGGGTTTCGTTCCAATGTGAAATTATATAGTCCTGCCTCTGTTGGTACAAGGATATGTGTAGTCGAACGCAAGGTAAAGGCCTTCCGAGCCCTTGAACGCGTAGCGTTATCCTTCGCATTTATCTTTTGTCATAAGTTCTAATCAAAATCCAACGGTCGCCAGGATATCCGGGCACGGGAACTTGCCATTATTGTCCAATTTATTTAATTGTTTCTAAAACCGCAGGAGCTGTCGTTTGTTGTTGAAGGGTAATACGTGTGTTGGCAGTTAGTCTCTACAGAAAAATTGTGTTGTTTCTCCCAAGTTTTGCCGACTCGTAACGGCATATTCGAAAAACAACTGGAATGGGTGGCCCAAATTATCCAATAACTAAAAAGTCTCAAATACCCAAAAATATGAATAAAATCATTCGCTTGGTCATATACCATCAAAATATGTTTATGTGCAGTTAGGGGTGTAATTTACCCACTTCTGCAAAATGTATTGAAACGTCGGAAAACTTAAAAAATATTCCATTTTTGAAACCCAACCGTCAAACTCACGAACAGTATTCTAAAGGTGTGGTGTTTAGTGAGAAGTAATTATTATCTAGAGATCGTTAGATACGGTCTGGTGTGTTGTAGGTTTAGAAAATTTTTTTCCTTATTGTGCGTTTCGGACTTTATTGAGATCATCTTCAGGGCTCAAAGTGTGTTTTATGTGTAGATGACCTTCTCTACACGACATACAACAATAACACATCAGGGGGCGTCGGTTGTGACGCTGACTTTTTTTTTCAACCAAGACCTACCTATATAAAAAGAATAATTAGTTGAAATAAAATATAATGAAATGAAAAATGGCAAAAAGGAGGGAAAATTGGAAAGGTTGTAGGTTGAGTTGGTGTCCGAGTGGATCGAAGTGATCAACTGGTAGAGCAGCGGCGTATTTAGACGAAGGTCGTGGGTTCGAATCCCGCACGTGGCACTTGTTTTTTTCATCTCCACCAAGACCTTGCATAAAGAATATTGCAATGTTGGCGTTTGGCGCGAGGTGAACTCGCTTTATTTTTATCATCGGTGATCGCGTGAAGTTGGAACTGATTGAAACGCGCACCACGGCAAAACATGAGGCTCCGTCTAAATGTTAACAATTTTTTGTGTGAAAATAAGTTGATTTTTTAAAAAACACAAAGAATGTCTGTTTTAACGAAAACAAATAGAATTCTCTATAAAAAAAAACGTTATGATTTCATAAACATTCTTGTTTTGACAATAGTATCAGTGTTTTTTTAATGAGTCAACTCAATTTAGAATTTTTCAAATCTTGAATCATATCGCTATGGCACGTAACTCGGCATACAATCAGCAAATTAAAAACGTGAAGGAGTTTGAAATTTGACAAATATTTTTTTTTTCGTTTATGGTGTTTTGCAGTTTCAAAGAGATTCATAAAAATTGAAATTCTATTTAAAACAAAAGGCTTGTTGAATTCAAAGTCAAGGTAGTTTTCATTAATTAAGAATCTTTTCAGATTAGCCTTTACGTGGTTTTTTTGGTTTATATAACACAAGGAATAGTATTTAGAAAAAAAGAAAATGAAAGTTCAAAAAATACCTACGGTAGAAACGTTTCATTCTGTAGGTCATAAAAATTAAAAATTCTGTTGTATTCAAGGTCAAGATACTTCCTTTATTTAATGACTTTTTTTTTTGGCTTCAGTCTGCGTGTTTTTTTTTTTTTTTTTTTTTTTTTTTTTTTTTTTTTTTTTTTTTTTGTACAAAGGAACAGTAATAAATAAATTGATAAGGAAACATACAATACACAGGAGAACGTTTAGCTCTGTAGGTCAAACAAATTAAAAATTCTATAAAAAATGTCCGTTGTATTCAAGGCCCAGACACTCGGTACACACAATAATAGATTTTTTTCATTTCAGTCTTTATTCCTTTTTTTGTATTAAATAAAAAAGGAAAAGTATTTATATATGTAACCCTTCGTTCTGTAGGTCGTAAAAATTAAAATGTCTATTAAAAAAGTCTATTGTCTTCAAGGTCAAGAAACTTTTCATTAATTAACTTTTTTTAGTTCAGTCTTTATGCTTTTTTGTTGTATATACAAGAGAACCGGTTACGACAGTTTTTCATATACGCTTTTTCCACGCATTCATGGATTTTTTCAGTTCAGTCTTTATGCTTTTTTTATTAATTAAAAAAGGAAATATATATTTAAAAAAAAGAAACTTGGACAGACAACTTTACAAAAGTTTTGTTCTCTAGGTCAAAACAATTAAAAATCCTGTTAAAAGGTCCGCCGTGTTCAAGGTCAGGATACGATTCATTAATAAGACTTTTTTTAGTTCAGTCATTGCTGTGCTTTTTTGTTGTACGTAACAAAGGAGCCGTATTAGAAAAGATAAGGAAGGAAACGAACAAAAAATACCCAGGTTACGAAAGTTTTGTTCTGTAGGTCAGAAAAATTAAAAATCCTTTAAAAAAATGTCTGTTATGTTCAAGGTCAAAACACTTATTATTAATTAAGCTTTTTTTAGTTCAGTTTTTGTACCTTATTTTGTTTTAAATACAAAAGGAAGCGTATTAAAAAATATATAAAAAAAACATGAACAAACAGGTTACCAAAGTTTTGTTCTGTAGATAATAAAATTAAAAAACCCATTTAAAAAAGTCCACTGTGTTCAAGGTCAAGTCGCTTTTCATTAATTATGGACTTTTTCAGCTAATTTCTTTTTCGTGATATAACAAAGGAACTGTTTCGTATAAGTTAATCATAGAATCACTTAAAAATGAAATGAGGTTTAAAACGATTTGTTGTATAACACAAAGTCGGATACAACATACCCACTATGTACAAGATCGATGGAGTTAAGTTACTAATTGAGCATATTTAAGTTCGTTTATGCTTAACCCTTGCATAGAAACGATCGTTGTTTTGAACATTTAACATAGAACTTCAATTTCAAGCATCATTTGTGTAACTGACAAACTTAATTAAAACTTCTGTTGATAGGAATATTAGATCTATGCTGGGTAGAGCCACTCTGAAACAGGCAAAACTCAATTTTAGTATACCATTAAAGAAACTTTCGATAAATGAGAATGTTCATATTAATGATTTATATAAAAATTACTAGTGAATGGTAAGGAATATGTTGGATAGTTCGTTTTTTATTTTCTGCTTATTTTTGAAGAAATCTTGTTTGTGTTGTCTATAAGTTGAGTTCTCTAGGAATCCCATCGGTTTTGTTAATGGTTCTCCTTGAGACCCAGGGGGCGTTTCCGTTAATGGAGTCTCCCAGTTGAGTGTTACCTGTTCTAAAGAGGCTCGGACAGGCAGGCGGATGAGGTCGAATCCGCCCTTGTTGCCAGGACGGGTCTGGTTCCAGGGAGAAACCTTGGGGGCCTTCTTTGTCCACCGGCCGGCTCCGAAATACTCGGGGTTACGTTCAAGGTTCCATGTGCGGATCCGAGCGGGCAACAGGTCGTCCCAGGCCGCATCCGCCCACCCGAGCCACCATGAAAATCGTAGAATTCTTTCAAAGTGCAAATTGTGATAGCAACCTTCGTTCTAACCTTGCCGGGGCCTTTCAATGGCAGACCCTGTGTTGTAATCACTCGGCTCTTAACGTTTCACGTTGATTTTTAAACGAGCTCCGCCGTTTCCTCGTCCACTTATCGACAGGAATGCTCGTAACACGTGTTCATACTTGTAATTATATTCTCGTCTTGTCGCAATCCTTATTAATCTTCAAAGCAGTGAAGAACTACGTTGGGAAGACTCTGTAAGAAAAGTTATCGATAGGATCAATCCACAATCACGGTATGTCCTTCGAGCGAGTTGTCTTTGGCTTATGAAGTTTCCACTTGTAGTATCACGCTATTTGAAACATACTCCCATATTGCAATGCATATTTATCGGTCGAGACAAGAAAAGCATTAGAGAACTTCTTAGGAAGATATTATAACATAAGGAAATATAAAAAAGTACACACGTTGAAAAAAATTACAAGGGTTCGCAATAGCAGAGGTTATATAAATCCTCGGAGCGCTTGCATTTAAAAAAAAAGCCCATTTGTATGTCGTGTTCGAAGGGAGGGCCGCTGGATTAGAACCCGGGACCTGTACCTCACAGTGATGAGCGAGCGCCGTGTCAACACCTGAACCATAGCGGCCACTGACGCCCCCATACACATTGTTGAATCCAAAATGGAATTATTTTTTTTAATAAACAATACATTAATAATTTGAGACATTCAAATATTTTAATACACTGCTTGCAGTATATTAAACGAATTTCGGCTTTTACCAGTTTTCCATATTAAATTAATCTACATTTGCTTAGATGGTCGTGAACCACCATATTAATTATTCCGATTAATTATTTTTTTATCTAAGGTCTTTGATTGAGTTGAAAAATTATTGTAACGAGCGGGATTCGAACCCACGACCTTCGTCTCAGTACGCTGTTTCTCTAACCACGTCGACGTCACGATAAAGACTGGAGTTTGTCCGTGGGGTTTTATGTATTAAGTCGGGTTCTTTTTGATAGTTCTAGTCTTTTAGATGTTCTTTTTTTTTTTAATTTTTATAATGTTTTAAATGGTGGGAATGAAGTTTGTGTGGTATTGTTAATTTGTGTATTTACGAGTTTTTTTAGCGTTGGATGTGTTATGTTTATATACTTTTTTTAAATTTTGGAACATGTCCATTTTCTATTATTTTTCTTTCTATAAGCTATCGTGGCTTAGATCCCTTCGGTGACCACTTTTCTTCTCAACAACCTACAACCGTTTGAATTTTCCCACTTTTTCCCTTAATTTCATCTCAACTACAAACCTTAGATAAAATTAATACTTAATTGGATTAATTAATGTGTAGTATTTAATGACCGTTAGTTATTGACAATTTAGGGATCTTGAGAAGCGGTCTGGTGTGACATTTAGAAAAAACGTTTTCCTTATCGTGCCACGTTTCGGACTTTATTTAGATCATCTTCAGGAGTCAAAGTTTGTGTTTTCTATGTAGATGCACAGACTATTGTGACTTGTATCGTAAGATAAAACAATGACACACCTTTACAGAAAACACACACTTTGCGCTCTGAAGATGATCTCAATAAAGCTCGATACATTGGCACGATAAACAAAATATTCTGTTTGGACACTTTCCCCTTGAGTTTTGGAGGTCACAAATCCACAGTGAAGATCGTTTAACGTCAGCCAAACCGAAACAAAGAAATTGGGCAAATTGGGATAATCAAACAGCAATAAAGTCGTTAAATACAATCTGTTCTTGAAGATACTTTTCAACGTGACCCTAAAAGGATTGAAATTGAACATAACATGACCCGCTATTCAACACCAAATATCAAAATATTCCCTAAGCAAACACAATTCAATGCTGATTCAATTAAAGAATTTACAGATTAAAGTCCTATAAAAAAATAAATAATTTAAAAATATAATATTAAATAAAAAAAGGCAAATCTTATAAATATTATGAAAATCAAATTTTAAAAATTGAAGGTTGCAATAAAAAACGAAATAAAATTAATAACAGCATTACATAATTTCAAGTATTTTTCAGTTCAAGCGAAGCAAACCATGCACAATTTCAAATACGTATAAAAAGAGAGAAACTATTACCATAATTTACAAGGTAATTAATTACTCGACATTGCAACAGGATTTTGTCGATAAAAATCTAAGTCTGATGGAAGTTCGATCGACGGTGTACATCCCAATAGTTCACAGCTGTTCTTTGTCTGTTCTCGAACCGCTTTCGCTTTCTGTCCTGACGGCGAGATTAGACGGGCCGTCTAGTCAATTAGAGGGAATTTATCAATAAAAAGTTCTGCTTCATATAACAGCGTGACTGAGGTCTCGTACAAATGTATCCTACCGAACTTGACAACAAAGTCGAATTATTAAATGGGTAGTTTGGGATAGAAATCTACTCGTCAAACGGCTCATGAATGTGTACATACAATATTATTAACTACGATTTGCGGAAGTAAAATATTTTTTTGCTTATTTCAGTATTGGCCATAGTTATGTCGTGGGTAGGAATGTCAAAAAAGGATCGGGCGGAGCCGAGCCGGCGGAAAAAGCTGGCTGATCCTTTCTTAAATAAATTCAATTTATGCGATTACTTTCCGTCCGGAGATGTGGTTAAAAACCATTTACATCGAAATATCTATGGAAAAGTCCACGTCTCCTAGACCACCGGAACTATACATGCCTCCTCGACCCCCGCCCGTCATCATCAACCGCACCGACATCCCACAAACCTCACACCCAACGAAAGTATTCTATTGGAATGTACAATACTATCACGACGAAGCATGACATAGATGACAAGAAGGCACCCCGTACATTAATTATTCAATCCTTAACTAATACGAAGAAGTTGCCCAGTATTTCTTTTTTCTGAACAAGGGTATTAAAAAAAGAATCCAAAGGTTATGCATTGTCGTTGTCCACCCAAAATATGATTTGTCACTCAAAACTGACAAAAAAATGACTTTTCTTGGAAACTCCGTTTCTTTATGCTTTTATTTATTATTAATTATTTAGAAATCGTGAGATGCGATCGCAAGATGATATCAATAAAGATCGAAACGTCGGAACGACAAAGAAAATGTTTTTTTGAAACCTTCATCACACCAGACCGCATCTCACGATTTCTAAATAATTATTGATTAACGGTCACTAATCACCACACACTCTTTTATTTATGTAGAAACAAAACAAGACATTATATTAATGTATATTTAAAATATATTGTAAAAATCATTTTTGTACGAAGCGAGAAAACGTGGAACAGCCGACTGCTTCCTCGTCTGAATAATTTTTAATAATGTAAACACAGGTGTGTAACTAATCAAGTCCAAAGTAGACACTTGAATATTTGTTAAGACAACAATTTCCAATTTACATTTAATGAAAAATCCTGGATTTTGGACTGCTTCGCCCTACTTTCCAAAATATCTGCCAGGAAAAGTAAAGGGTTTTGAGTAGTTAATTTTTTTTTTTTTGGTGTCTGTTCTCAAAATTCCTTTCCCTCCGGTCCGGATAATCCCCGATCGGTTTAACCTGGATGGGAATCTCTCAGAAGTCAATAAGAACGATAAGATAACGATTTGTTTTCGACCGGGGATAAAATTCTGCCAGTGCAGGGCAGTACATGAGCTTTCAGGTCGCATCCGCCGGCCTCTGGTATTTTATTTTCCGTTTCGCCAAGCCCCCCACAACTCTGCAAAATGTAAGTTTTGTCTTTTATTAACAAGCCCTATTCGAAAAGCTTCATTGTTGAAAAAAATATTTGATTTGTTGTCGTGTTCAAAATGTAGTGTACATTATTTAATAATTAATTACAAAGCGTTACTTTATCAACAAATTTGTAAAGTTTCCAATTTTTTTTTTCTGAATTCACAGAAAACGTTTCAATTGAAATTTATTTAATCTAAACAGACCATGACGAACATGTTTCGAAAGAAACGTCTAGATTCTTGCCCAATGTCCCGAGGATCCCACAAGGGTCGTTGGCACCTCTGCTACCAAGTGCATTACACTCTATATTTTTTTATTATATTTTTTATATGTATTTAGTCTGTTCGAATAACGAGATGGAGCGCTGCGCCGGGTTTTTTCATCTCGCAGCCGGGCAACTGATCCCCACGGCCCGTTAAATAAGAATGTCACTATTTAAAAGCCGAGTTTAGTTTTAAGTCCACAAATGAAAACACGTTAGCAACGATTTGTTTTGATGTAGCCGGTTATATTTATCTAGTGGGAACCTACGCTGGGGTCAACGTTCCCATAAAACGAGCGACTTGGTTTAAAAATGTCACGAAAAACCTGTTTTTTTTTCTCATATCCCTTCAAACTTATGGTCAGTTATTAACGGTGATGATAATTGATTTAGTTTCACTCTAAACAATTTATTTGTCGCAATAAATTGCGTAAATTGATTAAATAAAAAACTTGGCAAAATTAAAATAAACCACTGCGTTTCTGTTTTCTACTCGATGTTTGAAAAAATCAGTCCTAATGGAAAAGCTTTTGAAGAAACACTCCTGGTATGGTATGGTAAAAAAGGTTACTAGGATGCGGGGTTCGTGCTCCCCAAGCAGTTTTGGCTTATTGTGCCTTCCTGGTTCTTTAGTTAAGTGCAATAGAATCAATCCTTACCCTTAGAAGTCATTGACTGTTGCTGCAATTTGATTCCCTCACTTTTTTCCGTATTCTAGGTTAAATCTCCATCGAGCTGTTGCTTCGTTTTGGAAGATGTATTGGTGGCAGTTTCCTCGATTACATGGTTTTCTTCAAAAGGGATCACCGTTGTTGATACTCAAGTTGTGTAGATGTTTTCTCAGATGCCAGTGACCGCCGGTTAGGTGTCCTACCACTCCTCCGAGTTTGGCCCTCTCTCCAATTACAGCAATGCTTTTCCCAGGTTGTTTTATAATATTTATACTATGTCTAACACCACTAGAGAATAAACACTTCCTATGTTTTGTTTGGATCCATTCTGCGATGGTGGATTCTATATTTGTTTTTGTTGTCCCAAGTATAGGTTCGGGGCGTATGAATGGTTTTGTAGATCCTCCTATGGTCAGACTGTCTGCTGTCTTATACAAAATATCCTTGTATATATAGATATCATCAGGTTATTGTGTTTCCCTAGGTTTTGGAGAATTTGGATGAATTCATTGAGTAATTTTGATGTTATTCTTTTACAAGCCATTACTTTAATAGCTACTGGCTATCGGATCTTTAGTACTTGGCAGTGTAACCTCTTAACATTTTGTATGGCACAAGCATTGATGGCATATATTTCTGCCTGAAAGACCGAAATGCACTTCCCTATTGAGCTTGATTGCTCATGTTTTAGGCTTGTAAAAAACACACCCAATCCGGTTCCTTCGTTTGTTTTGGAGTCATCTGTATACCATGCCTGATACTCTTCTGAGTTCTTCCTCTCCTTTCTAGGCTGTTGAGGCTTTATAAGATATCTCCGGGATCATATAATCAGAATGGGCGTCCGATTTTGTTAATTATGGTTGTATACCGGAATTGTTTCTAGAGGCTAAGTGAGCTTTTTCTAGCTTCTTCTTGTATAAATAATTCCAGTGGAGGTAAGGTTAGCAGTGTTTGTTACGCATTTGTAGGGGTTGTTCTCAGTGCCACTGTCATACATCGGTTTGCTAGAGTTTGTATGCTGCCTAATCTTTGGGTACACTCCTGCTTCATACCATATAAATTATACATATTATAAATTAGTAGTATTAAGACGTTTAATTAATAACCAGTGTTGTCAAGTTGTTACTCATTATGTTACATAAAGCTCAGTGAAAGTAGTACAAAAATTTCCTCGATTTACTTCACACCGTATGTCAACTTATGAGAAGATTGGTGCAATTTTTACTTTTTGTCTTGCTAAATTTTCACTTTATATTATGTAAAATGAACTTTTTAAAAGACACATTTTTTATTTATAATTTACATGTTTTTTTGTTTTTTACTTTACCACGATTTTTTAAAGTAAATTATGTTTTATTTTTTCATTCATTAATTTTTTTATTCGTTTGGGATCTTATATACATCATCACATTTCTCTTTCTGTTTCTGTTGTAAAATGTCCTTACGATATCCTTTTAAATTTTTGATTCTTGATCATCCTGGGTTGTATAACTTTTTTATATTATTCCGTTGTGTTTAAGGTTTTATGATTATAAGTTAACGGATTTTTTAAAAGATTTATTGCCTTTTTTATTAATAATTTACAATTTTTTGAAACATTGTTTTAGAATTTTTGAGAACTTACACCCATGAACAGCATCTGTAGTAAGATGTCATTTTCCATTTTGGATTCTTGATTAACCTGGATTATACGGTCTCTTACTGGTTATTTCCTTGATTTTATTATTTTGCCCGTTTTTATTTTAATTTTTTAACTCTATTTCCATGTGTTTTAGTAAAATAATTTTTTGTCTTGTATTGTCCCTGCGGGAACATACCCCATCTTGCAACATCCGTCGTGAGATGTCCTTTTTCCATTTTTCGATTCTTGGTTATCCTGGGTTATATCGTTTTTCCCAGGTTGTTACTCTTGTATGTTAGATTTTTATATTTTTTAATTTATATTATGAACTGATTTTTAAAGCCTATTGTCTTAAGGTTTAGTCTTTGACACGGCGCTCATCACTGTAAGGTGAAGGTCCCGGGTTCGAATCCAGCGGCCCTGCATTCGAACTCGACATACTTACAAATGAGCTTTTCTTTTTTCCCGCACCCTGAGGGTTTATATCACCTCTGCTGTTGCGAACCCTCGTAAAAAAAAGGGGGGGGGATAAATAAAGCTTATTACCTTTTTCTTTTATAACGTGCGGTTTTTTAAATCTTTTAAGTGTGGTTTTTTAAAATATTTTTTTGTTTTATTTTGGCATTAAATTTTTTGCACGTTTCGGGAATTCACACCCATCAGCATCAGTTCTAAAATGCCTTTTCCATTTTGGATTCTTGACTATTCTGGATTATATGGTATTTTATTATATGGATTTTTTAAAGCCTATTGTCTTTCTTTTTTTTAATAATATGCGGTTTTTCTCTTTTCCAAGTGTTTTTTGTTATATATATATTTTCTCGTCATTAGGTTTATTTGGCGTTCGGCGAGCTTGCACGCATCATCAGAATCTGTTGGGAAAATACCTTTTTCATTTTTAGATTCTTGATGATCCTGATTTATATCGTTTTTTCCAGATTATTCGCTGGTATTTCACTTGTTAATAATATGTAAGGGATTTTTTTAAATTCATTTATTGTTTTAATTGTTTGTTTATTGTTTATTTGTACAAACGTATAGCCTAAAATTATGTAACACAGGATAATGAAGAATGAAAAAATGGAAAAGTACATCTTACGTCAAATTCTGATGATGGTGCAAATTTACGAAACGGCAAAGAAAATTCAATGTGAAAATAAAAACAATGTATAGAAAAGTGCCATTTTTCTTCTAACGATAGAAGTTTAATTTTTTGGCTTGTAAAGTATAGGATTTTTCTCTCATAAGAAGGAATAAAAAGTTAAAAAAACAGTAAACATTGTTAGGGCTGTTTGGGGAAAATGGCAATCTATATCGGATTTTTGTCGAAAAAGCTGCAGGGACGACAGAAAACCCGTGATCATGGGGTAAAATGAGCAAACAGGCCGTCGTGTTATTGAAGGGGGGAAGTCCCGTGTACAGCCTCCCTTATAAATTTTCTTGAGGGGACGTCCCTCTCCGGTTGCAAGCGGGGCCGTATGTGCCGCCCACCCCCGGGTCCTCCGAACGCTTTCGATTCACCCTCGTTGCCGAGGGGGAGATAGCCGAGGGTGCCCTCAGCCGGGAGAGTTCAACAACCCGATCCACGAGGATTTCGGCCCGGAGGTGAAGAAACTGCTCAGAGAGGCTAATGCTCTCTGTTTCTTTCCTCTACGTGCTACTCCCCCGGTTTATAAACGGCTATCGCACTGGATTCCGTCGACTGAGCTTCCTATCCGCATTTTTCCACCTTCCCGTTTCCTATTTACGGTAATTTGGAGGAAAAACCAACAGTAACTATATCACACCCTGGGATGTCCTGGCGACATGACTCGAAATCACCATTAAAAAAAAGTAAATAGAAAAGTTTTACAATTTCAATCACATTTCTTTCAAATACAGGCAAGGAAACAACTCGAGCAATTTGGGCAAATATTTTCGACTATTGTTAAATACAGTTGCTACATTAAATACCGCTCATTCTTAGAAGCTTTGTGACTTGGTCTTTTGCCTTGTAACATAAAGCCTAATGGGTAGTCAGTAATCGCGTTATCTTCTCATTCAAAGGATCTGACTGGTGGAACTTTTCTTATCTACGTTTAAAAAAAATCATTTCTAGATTTCTCATGATGTGAAATGCGACTATGGGAACGCGCCCGGTTGGCCAACTCGGCACAAAAAACCAGCGAAAAGTTCGGACGGATACGGCTTTAAGCTATATCCCAACGTCCATGGGAAGTATCGGGAAGGTCCGCCGACGTCCGATCGTCCGGAAGACAATGGGCTAGGATTTCGATAATTGATCGCGTAGAACGGGATCCCCCGGGGAATCCGGCCGGATAATCCAATTAGATGGCCACCTGGATACGTCTGAAACTCTGCTCCCCATGGGAAATAAAGACTTTAAGAAGGGTAGGATCTTGTTACAGCCTTTGTTTTTGCCCTTTCTTCCTTTATTTTGGCTATGGCACATAGGTACATAACTGTGCAAACACCGTTACCTTCTATATAAATGTGTGGTGTTTAGGGACCGTAAGTCAATGATTATTCGGAGATCTTGTGATGCGGTCTGGTGAGACGTAGGTTTTAGAAAAACATTTTCTTTATCATGCCAACGTTTCGACCTTTATTCAGATCATCTTCAGGCCTGGGATTTATATACATTGTTTCAGTTTTACAAATACATATTGGATGTGAAAAAATTAATTTATATTTAAAACAAATTATACATTGTTATTTTTTAAATCTAACCTTTACTAGCCTTGTATAAATCCACTTTTATCTAAAATTTTGTAGCCTGCTATACATTCATTTTATTTACTTTAAAATAAAATTTCTAGCATTACATAAATTCTTTTTTTCACATCCTACATTTATTTGTAAAATTTAAATAACGTTTATAAATCCCAGGCCCATGATAAGAATGCTAGAGAATCTTAGTTCAAAAAAATGCATTTAGACAATACAGAAAATTTTAGATAAATAAAAAATTATACAATGCTAGAAAATTTTAGATTACAAAAAATTATAGAATGCTAGAAAATTTTAGACCGAAAAAAAATTATACAATGTAGAAAAGTTTAGAATAAAATTATAGCATGCTAAAAAATTTTAGATTGAAAAAAAAATGTACAATGCTAGAAAATTTTAGATAGAAAAAAAAAATTCCATAATGCTAGACAATTTTATATTCAATTAAAGTATTTGTACTTACTCTTACTTTGTTTGAATCTCAATTTTTTTAGCATTGTATAAATTCTTTTTTTTTATCTTCAATTTTCTAGCATTGTATAAATGCTTTTTTCACATTCTACATGCATTGTTGAAAAACAATGTTTATAAATGCCAAGCCCTGAAGATGATCTCAATAAAGATCGAAACGTTGGCACGACAAAGAAAACTATTTTTTAAAACCTACGTCACATCAGACAGCATCTCACGATCTCCGAATAATCTGATGTATAAACATCATCGAAAACTATGCAAGGTTAAATTCCTGTGATACTGGGTTACTTATTGGGTCTAGTTTTGAATAATTCGGCAAACACGCGAGTCAAGACGGACCCAATAAATAACATAGTGTAGGTTCAGGTTTTTGATTAAATTAATTAAAAATAATTATTTTATCTAATCTAGATGTTGTGGTCGTTGCGGTTTGTATACGAATTTTACCAGTCTTACATCCCTGATCCACCACTGAAGACTTGAAGCCGAAATCTGTCCGACCCCCTTAGAATTTTCTACTTAGTTCCTTAAATCACTTATTTCGTCTAGGCGAAGTTTATCCCGTAGAAGAAGTTTACGAAACTAGCCAAGGAAGAGACAGCAATTAATTAAAATAGTGACTCACTCGACAATGAGTACATATGCCTGATTAGCCTGTTATTACATTTATTCCTCACAATTAGTTTAAAAAAATCCAAATGGTTTACAATAATACAACATAAACCCTCTCAAACAGAAGCATAATTATCTTCTGATATAATTTTCTTTATGTATGCCTTATTTAATTGAATCACAAATCGTCATAAAACTAAGTTTCACCATTGGTTGGATAAACCTGAAATTGGACACCTTTTCTTAGTCATTAAAAGATCAATTTTTTTCTCTTTTAAACGTAACCTAAAGCGGTTAAACTAGCCTGAAGCATAAATCAGCATAAGCCAAGGGCCTTTCCTGTCTGCGGTTAAAAAACAAAACGAGTCCTTAAATCGTTACGCGTTTGGGTTTTTTGAGTTTTCTGTACCAGAAGTTTGAGTTCTCCTTCTATTGGGTTTTAGTTTCAGTATAATTACATATAAAAATTACAGATTAAGGCCAATACTCTAAGCATAAATGATCATAACTGTTGAATTACTTTTGGTGCTCTACTCCTTGTTTTGTCCTTTTAGATTTTTGTTTCTATACCTGCTGAAAGTTTCTTAATACATCCCAATGCCATTGTACTCGTACTTGTATAACATCGACCTCTTATTTATCAAAACTGCATATCTGTGTTTTTTGCTTGTTTTGTTTTGTTCTTTTTTCTTTTCGCCGTCGGGGAAGAACGTGTTACTGAGGAGGATCAGGCCTTTCGCAGATAGCTTGGTGGAATAATTCATTGAGGTTATTTTGTAGGTAAAAAATGAGATTTTTCGAAATGTTCGACCTTCCTATAGCCTGTTTTGTGTACGCTGAATTTGTCGCCGTTATCAAAAATGCGAGAAAAATGGCAAAAGGTTTTTTTCTCTCTCTTTCCTTCTGCTTGCTTGTCTGCTTAATCTGTCAAAATAACAACAAAGATTTCCAGCTACGTGATACTGTTCTGAAAAAAAAAAATCCATCGTATGACTGGCAGAGGAGATTAATAATATATTGCGTTTTATCAAATTAATCTCAGAGATTATCTATTTCATAATATGAAAATTTCCGAATATTTTTTTTTTAGATGTAAAATGTACTGTTCTGCTTGTGGTAAAATATTTTGGTTTTTATTTCTAAGACCTACGATCAGTTTCAGTACGAAATTTGTCCTTTATTCAACGGTTATTACCCGTTGGGTTTCGTCTCTTGGTCCGCCCGTTATCGCTTGTCTCGGAAATAAAACAAAACCAATTCCAAAAGGCTTGTTTATCGGGCGTAACCTGTTAAATTTCTCGGACGTCAACGACTTTTAATCAACGCCGGTGGTGGCATTGAACGAAGCATTTCGCCTATCGGAAGGGCCCCGGCCTGGTGGAGATGGACAGTACCAGCTGGCAGGTCGTTGCCTCCTCCGTGACGCATTCGGATTTATAACTAACAATAAGTTTAATTCAAGGATGAGGCGGATCATCTGCCAACTTAAGCCTTTTCAGTTCAATTTACTATAAATTTCTAAAGGGAGGGAGGAATTTATCATAAATTAATAAATTATATATTGGCCTACAATTGACAGTTGGTAGTAAACATGATTGTTCTTCCATTGGCTCATTTCTGTAACTGGTTAAAAACTTTAAAACTTTATTTTTGGTAAATATATATTTTTTTCAATATCTACATTGGATTTCTCCACTTAATATCTAATTTTTATTTTTTACTTTCATTTAGTTTTGTAATATCTGGAAAGGTTATATTTGTAAATACTTTCGCCAAGGTTTTTTTTGTTCACTCATAATTTTAAATTATTTACGATTCTTTTGGTTGTTTTATGGTATTCGTTTATATTCCAAGTGAAATTCTGTAAAGTTAAACTGTGTGATTATTTTTAACACTGCCTTTGACGTTCAGTACTTTTTTAATGTTATTTTTATCATCTTATTCTTAATTATATAATTACACAATTAATTATATACAATTTTTCGGAATGAAAAAATTTGCGTCGCTAGCGGGATTCGAACCCACGACCTTCGGCTAAATACGCCGCCGCTCTACCACTTGAGCAACTTGGAACAAACCGGGAGTCGGGATGAGAAGTTTGTGGTTGAAATCAAGTATGAAGTAGTTTTAACCTTCTTCATTTTTTTTGCCGGTTTTTCGACCTTTATTCTGTGTCATCCTCAGGACAAAAGTGTGGTGCTATTCTTGTGGTATCATATTGGTTTTGTGAAGTGTTGTCACTCCATGCTCTGAAGATGACCCGAATAAAGGCCGAAACGTCGACAAAAAAAATTGAAAAAAGGTGTTTTTCTAATTGAACTAACTCATTCTTGATGGCTCGTCACTTCAACAAATTCTGAGATGTTTCACTATAAATCACAGTGACACAAAATTTATGGATTTCTCTTTTTTTCGAGATCATACGAAAACTATGTACGATTATGATGGAGATGGTGTTGGGTTAAAGAGAAACCCCACAAAGGGACAATGTTCCACCCACCTATGGATATAAAAATCATGTGAAGTATTGCTTCTCGGTTGTAAAATCAACCAAAATTGAGCTTCATTTTACAGAAATTGTGTCATTTTTTGTGTTTGCAAATTCGCCGGTTTTTCCGACCGGGTTTCCACCGCACGATCTGAAATCGGGCTTTGCGAGGTCAAGGAAGCCGGGGTGAACGTCCGGACCGACCGCTTGATTAACACGGGACGGATCCGGCCGAGGATTCTGAGAGGGTGCGCTCTCGGCTGGTGAATTATAAAAAGCCAGGGCCCCTGGATCCGGGAGAGCAGGGATGCAACGCCCTTCCCGATCGATTTGCACCAGGCTGGAACGCGCACCAATTTAATTCGGGCCGGCTTGATTGCGGAAAACCGTTCCCGCCCTGAAAAAGAGGATAAATTTTGTCACGGCGAATAAAAATTGGCGGGGAGAAAGTTCTAAAAACTAGGAAAACGGAACGTTTTTACGTGTATATTCAGTTTGACAGGTCGATGGGAAATCCGGGAGGTCTGGTTCTAATCAATCCCAAACAATTCGTTAATACAGCGAATCCTTGAACCGGTTAATTTCTAATTGATTACACATGTTTGACATTGGACTAACTCCACGTGCACATTATCAGCGAAAAATGAACGGATGAAATATTTTCGATCAGACGTCAGGTTTCGTGGCTAGAAGAGGCTGACAAATGAACACATACTAAAAGAGCTTTACATCCAACCAAACCAGTCCACAAAGTATCAACTTTGCAATACTTGCTGACGGAAGGAAATTCCAAAAACAATTTGAATCGCAATACAAACGCCCGAATAAATCTCAACATCCCTCCTCATCCATATAAAAAAAGATAAGAATTATATTTTAAAATTGTATTTACTCATCTTCATAGAACATGGCCATCCATATATGCATTCATAATTGGACAGTACACTTCGGTCTTTCAAACAAAAAACCTGCCATCGCCGCTTGTGCCTTAGAAAATCTTAAACGAGGTTACACTGCCAAATACTCATAAGATCTGATAGCCAAACAGCTATTAAATTAGTCAAAGAATGCATCCAAAATCTCCAAAACCTTGGGAAACACAACAGCCTGATGATATCTTGGGTGCCATGGCACAAGGGTATTTTGGGTAACGAAAAAGCAGACACTGGGCAGAGAAGGATCTGCAAGACCATACATAAGCCCCGAACCTATACTTGGGATAAAAAAACAAACCTAGAATCCTCTATCCAAACAAAACAAGTGGATAGCACTGCTAGACATAGTAAACCCTTGATGAAAAAAATCCTGACCAAGACTGGCAAAATCACTGCTGCAACTGGAGAGGGCTAGACTTAGAAAAGTGATAGGATGACTGTACCCAACAAGTCACTGCATTAGCATGTGAAAGAATAACATCAAAATTAGTCAAAGAATCCAAAATCTGGGGAAATACAACAGCATGGTGTTATCTGGGTGCCAACGCACATATACATTTTGGGAAACGAACGTAGAACCCACCATCGCAAAACTAATCCAAACAAAAGAAAAGAAGTGGATAAACTTTAGTGGTGATAGACATAGCAAACTTATGATGAAACAACCCTTACCACTCCTAGCAACACATTGCTGCAATTGTAGAGGGCCAAACTCAGAGGAGTGGTAGGACTATTGTCACTGGCACCGACGAAAACATCTGTACAACATGGACATATACAACGATGATTCCGTTTGTAGATTATGTAATAAGGAGGAGGAAACAGCCTACACATATCATTTTCGAATAAGAAGCAACAGCTCAATGGAGCGTTAACCTAACATACGGGAAAAAACACAGGGAATCATATTACAAAAGCGATAAGCAATGGACTTCTAAGGATAAGGATTGAGTTTTTGCTCTGGACTAAGGGAACTAGGAAGGTACAATAAGCCGGAAGGCTGCACTGCCTGGGGAGCACAAACCCCGCTTCCTTGTCTCCTCATCTCCATCACCATCGCTAGCGGTTCCCAGTAGTGACTTCGCCATAAAATTCTGATAACTCTAGTTGTGAAAATAAGACAGAAAGATAGAAAACGCGATGTTTTGATGGATGGAAGTCATGAAAAGTTGATGGATAGGAAGTAAATTGTCTTTTCCACAATAGGGATAGCTCAAGTGATTAGAGCGGCGTCGTATTGAGCCGAAGGTCGTGGGTTCGAATCCCGCTAGTGACACTTGCTTTTTAATCTCGACCAAGACCTTAGTTTAACAGTATTATTAATTAATATATAGTAATAGTTTTTACAGAGAAAATCGTAACACATCATTTGTCGTAGAAAACTAATAATCCAACCGGGGTAGGTTTTTGTGTATTTTATGGAATGTGTATGATTTCTTTTTCACAGAGTGAATGAATTGTCTAAAACTCGACGGGTGGTCCGGAACACTTAAATGTTTTCATACACGTCTTTTTCACGGACTTTCTCAGGATGCGGCCAGACAAAAGCACGCTTGTTCTGAAATCCTTTCGGGTTTTCTACACACGATCGTAATTATAAGAGAAAACGTCTGTATTACAACGTGCCCAAAATAACAGTAGCCGCCCCGTTCCCAAAGGGTCGTAAACCGATAATCGTAATCTGTGGAAATCGGGATCTGAAAGTGACTTTTATCCCGATCGGAGATTTCACTTTCCTCCTGGGTGGAAAGGGGGAGTCGATTATTCATTAACGGCCTAATGACTTGCGTTGATTGCCGTATTATAATTTTATTAGCGGTTATATCCAAGTCGAAAAAGAATCGAGTACTTTCTCATACTTAAAGAAATCGAGGGTATAATTTAAAAAAAAATTTTTTAGAGATGCCTTTCTGAAGTTATACTTGTACAAAACTAAGGATTTCCAATGGATTTTAGAAGTTAAAGGATAAAGCAGTGGAATTATTGTTTTTCGGCTTATCCGAGGTTTGAGAAGGCCGCAAGTCGGGATGTGACAATTGGCACTCGTTAAGAAGGAAGGTCGTGCCTCGTTCGGCGTCCGCGGGTCGTCTCACCTCCCACGAGAATGCGGATCGACTTTAATTAACGCCGATCGCATGTCGGCACATTATGTTTTTTCGAATCCTGACGTTTACATTTTTAAAGGCCAGATGATTGAAATGAAAATAACCTTACGGTTTACTCGTTGCAAAAAAGTGAAAGAATACGCTTAAAGAATTCCTTCTATGGGAACAATTTTGTAGTGGGTTCTCGTTTCAAAGTAATTTTTTTTAAACAACGTTCTCGGTGGAGTCAGATGCAGTTGAGGGGCGGCGCAGCGGAAGCGAACGAAGACGCGGCGAGACAGGGCGCACCGCGGAGGATGTTCTGAACGCAGTTCACCGAAGTTGTGAACCGCCGGGATCGTCTCGGACTCTGGAGAAATCGTCACCGCCCGGGAGAAGGAGCGGAGTGAAAGCCTATCGGGTTTTTATTCGCCGAAGAGTCCGAAAAAGGAAATCCGCACGAAAAGGTCGGAAACGTTTCTTCCTTTCCCTCCGGGCGGCGAGTAGCAGGGATCTGGCTTCGGGGACCGGCTTTCCGGGGGTAGAAAAACGCGGGGGAGGCCGTGCCGTCGGGAACGAGGAGAAGGCGAGACGCGGCGGACCCGAAGGCCGTACCGTCTCACCACTCGTCCGTCCCTCGCCTAGGAGGCCGCAAAACGGCTCCTTTCCGCCGAAAACTCGCAAAAACATCCTCGGACCTATCCGTAAATCATGTGGTGCACACGCTATTTTCTTTTGGCTTTGACGTATGATTTATTGAAAAAATTCCGGCCGTTGGTGTCCCGGCGGCCAGAACTGCGAATTTCTGTCAAAAACTTCTCGGGACCTTACAAACACTCATAAATGCTCATCTTTATAAACACGTATAGGTAAATTTAGAATTAATAAGCGAATTAATTCTCTCGCAAACTTAATTTTTTATGTTTTTGTATTTTTGTATTTTTTTTTAAGTAACATATTTCGGCTTGTTAAATTTCAAATTTTGTAAAATTCAAAGCCAAAAGAAAATGCTATATCCGTCGACAAAATCGAAGCCGGTTAGACTTAAAAATGGCTTGTTTCTTGTCAAAATAAGAGTAGAATTTACCCAGAGACCGCTTTTGAATTTTGATCCGGCCTTTGCGTCGAACCTTTCCACTTTCCCCAGCCTCGAGTTAGATGAGCTGTGGGAGTCGCCTACTTTCACTTTCCGATCTCTTCCTCACTTTTTATATTTTATTTTTATTTATTTTTTACAGGCTGCCGGTGGTGAGCGATTGCTCTCGGGTAGGCTCGAGCATGGCCGTCCCTCGGGTTCCCAGCCCTCCACCGCAGGAGGCGAACACGCCTGTCGCCGAAAACTGGTGTTACACGCAGGTAAGAGCTTTTTTTCATATTTTACCTCTTTCTCATAAAAAATGCCTGGTATGCTGTGAAAGGAGACGGCGATACACGTGATATTGCCAGTATTCGGTTCCAACCTCCATTCCAAAGAACCTTGTCAGCTGAACGGCCCATTTCGAGTGAATTTAAAGTGTTTAAACTCGTGAGGGAAACGTGCTTTTGCCATGCGGATGCGCGAGAAATTAAGTGGCTTTAGAATCCGAACCTTTGTGAAATCCGGTTTTTGTCAGTCGATCGATCGTAGTTAGCAGTTAGTTGGAACCTCAGGTCCGTTTATTCTTGATGCTAGTCCTCCTAGGCCGGCGTTACACTAGACGGACGCAATGTGTCCCTCGAGCTACGCTGGTGCACGCATTCCATCTAGTGAGTGTGGTGCCGGCTTGTGATTGTAGATTGAAAAATGAGTCGGATGCGTTATTTCCAAGCTATCATTGCTATCCTGAAGTCAATATAGTCAGTCGTATATGTGGTTCAAATGTTCAAACTTACCCTATTATTACGAGACTTTTAATGTTCATGCGATGTTTAGTGTCACCGTGTAATTCGAGGCTAATGGAAACTATTGTTGGGTTGTAAATACGATTATTTTTATTTTCCCCGTCCGCGAGAACGGATTCGGCCTCGTTTGTCATTTACGGTTTGAAGGTTGTGCCAACAAACCTTCAGTGCTAATGAATGACATAACGGGCTGGAAGTTGAGAACAAAAATGACGAGAGGGATGGTCATGTTTGATCGGGGGATTTTTCCGTTTCTCATCAGTGGAAAAACCGATTTGAAAAATGAAATTAAAATGTCCTCTCTGATCTTGACCTTCGTCGTCTCTACTGGGATTGCACTGTCGGAAGGGAGGGGGGTACGGTTGCACAACGTCCGACACTCGTTGCATAGTGATTGAACATTCTAGAACTTGTACCAAGGATCAATTTGCGATCATCAGTGAAAAACCGGAAGTTGTACTTGTACTGGTTGAATAGTGCAAAACGGCCAATTCATTAAAAAAAAGAAAAAGAAAGCAAAAAAGAAGATATGGTAGTATCGTATGCGGATTTTTGTGACACAACTGAAATAAATGATAAGGTCAGTCTTTTCACAGTAATGATTTAATTACAAAAACCTAGGAAAATTATCTCGAGAAATCACGTCATGGATCTAACAATCGAATCAAGATCATAGCGATAAAAATCCATACCAATAATCTAAATCCTATATCTCGGCTAAAATATAATCCAGATTTGAAAATGAATCGTCTCATACTTATAAATACAAACCAGAACAAAAAAAAGTCTAAAAATTAAATCGTTTGATAAAATAGAAACTTCTAAAAATATGATATATAAATATTAGTGCATGTACGATGATACTGAACGAATCGAAAATGAATATATAAAAAAACCACTTTTAAAAAAGAACTAGGACCATGTTGAAAGGACTAAACATAGAAAATCAAAGAAGAAAAACAACCAGGTCGAAAAAATTATCCATAAATCACAATGCAAAGTGGATGTATTCGATAATTGAGCTGGCTTCTCGAGATGATTAGAATTAAAAGATAAGATCTAGAATTAGAATGAATTTTTTATTATAAATCATAGATTGAGGATAGTAAAATAATTATATGAGTTATCATAATGAAAGTTAGTTAGCATAGGCCAGGCCGAAAAAATTTCCGGAAAAAAACAATCAGGCTTATAGTCTTAAATGGTTCAGCCGAACAAACCCGTAAATAAAGTCAACGTCCTTTTGTGAACCTACGGTGCCTGCTGGTCGATGAACTTATGCGATCATCGCAGAAAATAACGTTCGGATCACGGTGATCATTCCATTTTGTCAGGTTGTGTACAAGCTGTAAAAGATATTTATAAAAAAAAATTACCCCCCCCCCCCCAGTAATTTCATTTATCGACTCTTTTGCAATTGAGTCCATCAAAAGCCACCGTTCCATTCATGATGTGTTTATTCGCCGACGCGGCGAGACCTCACGGACGCATCGGTCGCCTCCCTTTCCACCCCCACCCCACCGGAATGACGGAATGGCACCAATTCGATCCGGGATGAAGGATTTAACAGGGCATAGAGACGGTCGACTCTTCGAATAACTGTCGGAGGTCTTTGCAGCCCAACTTGCAAGGGTTATCCACCTCGTCCGGCTTCATTCATGACCTAAGCCGGGCAAGCGGATAAATGTGTTCCATGAGGAAATTCATTCCTCTGTAACTTACGGCCTTTTGTTCAATTTATTAGTTGTTAACCGTTTTTAATTTTTTAAACAATGTGAAACATTAATTTTCTAGTAAAGACAAGCATATTTACATTATTTTAAAAACTTATCTTTTAAAAACTTAAAAAATTATTCAGATATCGTGAGATGCGGTCTGGTGGTGATGTAGGTTTCAAAAAAAAACATTTTCTTTATCGTGCCAACGTTTCGATCTTTATTGAGATCATCTTCAGGGCTCAAAGTGTTTATCTTCTGTGTACTTGTGGCATGCTTGTGTAAAACCAATTACTTGGATGGACGTCTACTTTGCAGTACATCCTGCAAGGATCTTTAGGCGTAAGGATCTTTAACAATAATTGCTGTTTTTATGTACGATCTCATGTCTAACTAAATTTGTCTCTTTTTTTACGTGTTTTCGTGCGTGTATTTATTAGCGCGAGTGGGAGGAGTGATAGTGGACCATTACCATCGCCCCTCCGACAGTGCGTGGGTCTAGAGTCGATGGTTAAATATTTATAACTTCGCTACTTTTCATGGCACGCTGGACCAATTATTATCATTCAATTAATTAAGAAAAAAAAGTCAAGAACGGGATTCGAACCCACGACCTTAGGCTAGATCCGCCGCTTCTCTAACTACTTGAGCTATCGTGACTTCTATCAACTTTCCATCACATCCGCACCTTTCGGATTTTACTTCCTTTTTTGCCGTTTTTCAAATGTATTTATAAACCCCATCGACAGTAATTTAGAGTAGATTGATTATTAATATTGCGTGTAGGTCGATGGAGGAATATTATGAGGAAGATTTCAACGTTGTGAATGTATTTATTTGTGCGACTGTATTACAAATGTAGCTCATTAGGGATTTTAATTAGAAGGAAAAATCGCCTTAACGAAGGGAAATCCTTGCAAATAATGGAAATATGAGTATGAAATACATTTGCGTAGAAACTGTCTGAGGTTTGCAGTTCGAACACAAGCGCCCGCCCACGCGTCACGCTTTTTATTTTTTCATCTTCAATTGCTTTTTAGTATGCACTAGGCACTGTTTGTGTTTTAGTTTTTATTTTATACTGTTTATTCGAAATAAACCGAGGAAATCTGACTGGAGAATAAAGTTTTGCCTCGGCAATGATCCACATTGATAGATTATCTTCATATTAATCAATTTTTAGCTTTATAATTGACACAAAGTGGTATGTTATAATGAAACTTTAAGTATGTACTTTCTGCGTCGGGGCTGTTCATATCTGGAAATATATATAAAAATGATCTGCCATGACGATTTCAATGTTAATGCGATGGAACGAGGGCCATTGAGATACCCAGCAAGGTCGGTTTGTAAATAAATCGCACGTTGAACACTTCGTAATTTCAATTCGAACTAGATTACATTTTTGTTTCGAATCCCGTGTTTTTTCCCATTGTTTCTGTCGGGCCTTCCAAAGGGCATTAGAGTTAATTCCTGTTTGGCCAATTGTACACTGACCTTTGGGTGCGACGAATCATGCGCAAGGTACGCCGTACACGTCTGTTCAATTTCATCTTTGGTTTCTTTTCGTCCTTTTTTTCGTATTAATTTCTATATTGTACGTCTTATAATTTGAGAATGTAAAAAAATAAAAAAAACGGAAGTGTAAATGAATCCAGGAAATATCTGTTCTACTTCATCTTTAGTTTCTTTTTTCCTTTTTTTCGCGTTAATTTTTACATTGTACGTTTTATAATTTGACAATATATTAAAAAAACAACTTAAAAAAAAAAAAAAAAAAAAAACAGATGTTAAATGAATCCAGGAATGTACAGTTTCATCTTTAGCTTCTTTTTGTCCTTTTTCCGCGTTAATTTTTATATTGTACATCTTATAATTTGGCAGTATGGAAAAACAAAAAACAGAAGTTTAAACGAAACTAGGAAATACCTGTTCAATTTCATATTGGATTTCTTTTTGTACTTTTTTTCGCATTAATTTTATATGGTGTAGCTTATAATTTGACAATATGGGGGGGGGACAGAAGTTCGAATGAATCAGGGAAATATCTGTTCAATTTCATGCTTCGTGTCATAAATATAGAAAAAAACAGACGTTGAATGAAAAAAAAAAAAAAATCTGTTCAATTCAAATTTGGTTTCTTTTTGTCCTTTTTTTCCGCAATAATTTTATATTGTGCATCTTATAGCTTGAGAAAAAGAAAAACAAAAAACAGGAGTTTAAATGAACCAAGGAGACGTCTGTTAATTTCATTTTTTGTCCTTTTTTCGCATTAACTTTTATATTGTGCATCTTATAATTTGACAATATAGAAAAAAAAAAACAATTTTAATTGAATCAAGGAAATCTCTGTTCAGTTCCAACTTTGGTTTCGTTTTGTCCTGATTTTCCGCATTAATTTTATATGGTGCAGCTTATAATTTGACAATATAGAAAAAAAACCACAGACGTTTAAATGAATCAAGGAAAAATAATTATTGGAAAATGATTGATATATGCTTAAATCGTGCATACATTCAATAACTAATACAGGTCATGGTCGTTTTTTTAACGGTGTCACATGCGTGCATGAACACAACAGAAGTTCATGGTCGTATTCGCAACTAAAGAATAAATTTATTTAGGCCTTTAAAAAAATTATTATAAATTTTATAAATTTTCGGCTGTTTTTCTTTTCGAGTTCCCTGTAAACGAGCGGTTTTCATTTTTTCTTTATAAAACCAAATGCAGGATGAGAATGATGGTGATGATGATATTTCAGGGTGATTGTATACTGCGCCCTTTAGGAGCTATTGTATCCCCCGTTCTCTGCCTAGAGCACATCGGCGAGTCCTAATTCGTCAAGAAAATTATTCAGATATCGTGAGATGCGGTCTGGTGTGAAACTTGATTAGTAGGCCCGGTTTTATTGGTTGAAGCTCTTCTTTGGTCACATTGTACATCCCAATACACTTCCTCCTGCGGGCTAGTGTTGCTCCGCAGTTTGTTAATAGATGTGTTGGTCCTTTGCAGAATCATGCATGTGCCATCTTGGATTATTCCAATTTTCTTTAGATGCCCATTTAATCTACAGTGTCCTGTTAGGATTCGCAGTCTGTTCCTGCCTCCTTTGACACATTCTGAAATTTCTTTCTTCCCTAAATTGATTAGAAGATTCTTGCATTGTCTGTGTCCAATAAGTGAATTCCAGTGTCCCCTTATTTTATTTTTGTCCTTCTGAGATAATCGTTGATAGTGTGGATTCCTATGCCACAGAAGGGTTCGAGTCCTGTCAGCGGTGTAGCTGCTCCTTTTCTTGCGGGGGTTTCCGCTTTCTCATTGCCTTCTACTCCCACGTGCCCTGGGTCCCAGCAGAGGCTAACTTTGTTCTGCGTACCTAATAAATTTAATTTGGTTTTGTAGTTCAGCACAATTCTTGAGCTAATGATATTTGAACTTAGTGTTTTAATGGTTGTTTGGCTATCTGGTATGGTAGCTATATTCTTGTTTTTGTATCCCTTATCTAGGTTGAATTGGACATATCTTTCTATTGCGTGAATCTCTGCTTGAAAGATACTGGTGTGTTTTCCCATGGGTTCTGAGTATTTGATGGCAGGTCCAAATACTCCTGCTCCTGTACCTTCTTGTGTTTTGGATCCATCTGTGATGATGCTATTTTTAAAGGAATTATTTTCCATTCCTTTTTGATGCCCAGATGTGTTCGGAATTTTGAGAATGGGACATACACGGTCCTAACTATTTTGCTATGTAAATTCGTACTTTTTTTTTTTTTAATTCACCGTGCGAAATGGTCGCCTTTTCTGTACGGTCCTTAAAAAATCTGAATAAAATCATGATAAATTAAAAAACAATATTTCCCAAATTTTCTAACACACCGGTAATTTAATTTTGTGTGTGGTGGGAGGGACTTGAAAAATTTAAAGGATCGGTTTGTTTATATGTCATTCTTGTGTGTCGTGCTTAGGGTGCCCTTTTTTTATGTGTTCAGACTAGTGAATGGAGGACATGTTTGTATATCTTTATGTCCTTGCTGCGATATGATTCATGGTTTAAGGTAATGATTCTGTGAGTTAACACTTCGGCCGGGTTTATCCATTGTATGAAGATGGTATGATGTAAAGTTGAGGTTTCTGTTTCTTGGTTTTTTATACCAATCTGTGATTAATGTGCCATGTTGTTGTTTCATTACGAAAATCATATAAAAATGATTTTTTTTCTTTTTCGATGGGCACTCCCAACACGACAGAATGACACATCTATACGGAAGACGAACACTGAGCCCTGAAGATGATCTCAATAAAGATCGAAACGTTGTCACGATAAAGACAATGTTTTTCTTAAACCTGCGTCACACCAGAACGAATCTAACAACCTCCAAATAATCTTGAAGTAAAAACTTATTCTTTAAAAAGTTGAAAATTTATTTAAGATTTTTTTTTCTTATTTTGCTCTTTAGATTCTAGAACCGAGTTTGTTGTTCTAGTTTCTGTTTACGGGCATTTTCTGTTTTTCCTTTGTCTTAAATTGCATTAAAACAATTACCCTCGGTGTACTCTGGTCTCATTAGTTTTATGGTATATTTTTGTCATTGGTTTGTGTTTTTATAGGTTAAAAATATATTTAATGGTTATGATAAGTTCATTGATTCTCATGGGATCAAGTTTGTAAAATATGAACAGTACGGATTTGATTAAATAATTTAATTTGGGAGGGGGCTCGACGGTTTAGGCGGTAACATGGCGATCATCAGTGTAAGGTAAAGGTCCCGGGTTCGAATCTAGCGGCCATGCATTCTCACCCGGCATACTTACAAATTTGATTTTTTGTAAATCATTGGCACCTTGAGGGTTGATATGACCTCGTTAAAAAAATTTCCTTTCTGTTTTGAGGGTTAAATCTCCGAAATGGCTGTATTTCGCTATTTTACTGACTTGCTTTTGTTTCGATTCAGTCAAATTTTGTGTATCGCCTGGAAGAAATTTTTCAGAAATCAAAACGTTTTCCATCGGACGGGCGAAAGATGACTCAGTGAGAGTGGCCGGTGCTCTTCTGTTTAAAAAAAAAAAAAGAAAAAGAGCCCTCGTTAGCCGTGGAGAAAGTGGGTCGTTTGGGCCCCTTGATAAAACTTTTTCTGTATCACCTAGCTCGATTAGGTCGGGAGGCCCGAAATTGGGAGACCGTGCGTTTTCAAAAGTAACGCTTGTTCAGAAAGAAAAAAAATGTGTGCCAGTCGAAAATCGAAAAGAACCCGCTTTTCCATTCGTACCATTGGGACGTAGTTGTAATTCGAGAGGTAACGTTCCGACCTACAAACTGTTTATCCCTTTAAAAAGAGTTATATAAAATAAATTACAAAATGGAGAAATCATCATGTGACTTCACTGACCTCTACAATTGCTCAACTAGTATTTTCTACTTATTACACATTATTGCGCGTCTAGCTGAGAAAGAAATTTTTGAAAAAATTTAAAAAAAGAGAACAGGCCGATTGAGAGTTTGGGGTTCGACGATCTGCGAGCGGAAGGACTTCTTGTACGATCATCACCAAAATCAGCCCTGGGGCGACTGTCCTTGGTGTGTAGCATCACGCGGCCATGTCGCGGTTCCACAAGAATGTTATGACGGTTCCTGTCATCCTTTTTCCCTTTCAGTGAAAAGAGAAGGTCACGTTCAATTCCCATTATTATCGTAGCAGCATTAAAAATAAATGTTCTGGGGGGCTTTAAATCTTAGTTTTAACCTGAAATAACTGGTGTTTCAACAACACCCCTTAACAATAATCGAGTCTCTGGTTTTCTCGTCCTTCCAGACAATGTCTCTGACAGTCCAGACTGCACTCCGGGGATTCGAAAGCGGCTGCGAAGCCGAACGTTCCCGTGGGCGGGGAAGTAGGCCTGGGCCGTCCCATCCCTGGGAAATGAGGGATGGTGCCCGCCCACCCTTGAATCCCCGGCCGGACGGCCACCATCTGTTTTCCAATCAATAACGGCAAGGCTGCACACAGACGCACGCACATGGTCGCACACAGACGCCCAGGACTTGCCAAGGTCGACCCCGCCGCCTTCTGCACGACTTACCTGTTGCCCACACCGGCTATACATAGCACGAGAAGCAGCACAATACATGCCGTGTATGGATTAACGTCGCACCGGGGGATCGAAGATCCTCCAAAACCAAAGTTTTGAAGGACTCCGTCATTATCTCAGATCTCGATAAATATAAATAATTTATACCCATTTTGCTATGAATAAGGTATCGTGGTGACTCAGTTTAAAAATTGTACTAGGTTGGCCTATTTTCATCGAGGCCGAAAATCCGCTTGATATGAATTCAACTGAAAGTGCTTCTCCAGTTCTTTACTTTTTCTCGAAGGGAAAGTAGCTAATTGCAAAAGAGAGAAATTTTCAGTTACGAAACGTATTTTCAACCGAAAAGCCTTCAATCCCTGGGTAGAGGCCGAAAAATGGAAATTCATCGTGACTCCAAGATATTTAAACTAATCCATCCCTCCTTTGAATAATATCAAAAGTTATTCATTCTTTTATCCGATCGTGTCGTTCCAAACTGAAAAGTATGTAAATTGCATATGAAAATGGAGACATGGGAGAAAGCCGGCGTTGAATTGTAATACAATGGGTGTACTCTGTAGAAAATGGGACGAGAAGAGAGTTCCACGGTGTACGTAACCACCCTCGGACCCAACCCTTTCTAAATCTCCTTTCTTACGTAACCTCATCTCGATTTGAGACCAGGCGACGAGGCTCTCTCATCACCGGGAAAAACATCCAGGAAGACTCGCCCGCCTTTCCACTTTCTAGCTGTCAGAAAAGAGAGAGGGATTTTTTTTTAATAATTTGGCAATCTGGCTTCGGAGGTCGCGCTTATCTCATTAGCCTCGCTGTTTGTAAAAATATTTCGCTTATTCGGCGGTACGAGAGCTCGGGGGAAATGTTGGCTTCACTCTTAAATCTCATCACGAAAAAATCTACTTAAGGCCACATTAATCGTTTATTTTCATTAGATAAAAACGGAGGCCAAACGATAACCACCTCGAATATCCTTAGTGCTTAGCAATTCTCGATTTCAACAGTGCCCAAATTGCACAGAAGGTCCTACACAAAAACGTCCACTAACTAGAATTAGAAAAAAAAACATTTTCTTTATTCTGCCAACGTTTCGATCTTTATTGAGATCGTCTTCAGAGCCTTGTGTTTGCGTTTCAACAAAAAAGTTCTGTGATTGATAACCGACACGAGTTTCTTCTCAACGTTGGCGATGTCCTTCAGAATACGTTTTGCTAAAAGATGATATTCTAAGAACAAATTTCAACTACATACGGACACCAAACAAAAAGTATTCTCAAGGACATCGCCAACAATGTGAAGAAACTCGCATCGGCTATCAATCAAAAAGAACTTGTATGTTCAAATGCACATACCCTGAAGATGATCTCAATAAAGATCGAAACGTTGGCACGATAATGAAAATGTTTTTCTAGAACCTACCTCACACCAAAGCGCATATCACGATCTAATAATCAGTCACTAATGGGCACGAAATACCACACACGTATCAAAAAAACTCAAGCTAAAAATATAAGAAAACGTGAACTATAGACGATATCCACAACTAAAAAATATCAAACTTCTCTTTGACCGAACATACTAGCATCGTATACACAGAATAGACTGAATTTACTTTATGCTATGGTTAGAATATTTAGTTAAGAGCAAACAGCGAGAACAGGGAGAATTACGATTTATTGAACCCTGCTCGCCCCTTTCACTTCCAGAGCTGGGCATCGTTCCGTTATCTTTATTGCTGAACTTTTGAATTAATCGTTATAAACTGTTATGCGGTTACACCTCGATGTACCTCGTTTGAACCTGCCTTTTTAAAAGAAGATGGTGTACGAACTTTGTATTTTTATTCTTTATTTAACAGCGTTTGGTTATTTTTTTTTAACATACTCTTCTTTTCGTCCAAATTGAGTTAATTTGTTATGACTATTAAACAATTTTCCAAAATTTTTTCCACATCCAGATATATATGGTGATAAATTGATCCATAATTATTTTAAGATTTTTTTAATATATTAATTGTGATTTTGGTTTTTCCAAACATCCTCTGCTCCGATGGTTAATTGGAATTAGAATTGCGAGACCTCTTAGGAGGCCACTGGCCTCTCCCTGATGGACCAATGTGAGTCACCCTTGGTGCTTGAGCGGTTGGGCTCCGATCAGGCGCCATCGACTTCTTCGGTCATTTCGACGCCTTTACGTTCCCTAAAACTAGCTCATTCTTCCAGGATTAAATTAACTAGTCTTTTGGAGCTAAGTCATCCTCTTTGGGACCAAAAATCCAAATTTTACCATCACAATATTAGGGCGAAGCACACTTCTAGTGAGACCATTCTCAATTTATTTAAAACTTTCTTACTTCCTTTAAAAAACATAGCACATCAAGTGCTACTTGCATGAAGCTCTTTTCTGTGGAGGTGGACTGGTCGATTGGGATAGATTCCGCGCTCATGGTGCGAAAAATGATCGCTTCCAGTTTAGATCCAGCCTTGTTTGACGTGTGGCTTGGCGAACCTGGCCAGAAGTTGGTAACACTTAAAACCTCATTATTGCTCGAGATGGCTCGGCATTTCCCTTGTTTTGTCGGTAAACACTCAAAGGCCTGAGGCTCGATGGATGACAAGCCTCAGAATGGCCGGAGGTTGTGGTCGTATCGGTTTATTCTGAACTAAATTCATTTTTCAACATCTATGAATCATAATAGAACACCATACTAGTGTCGATCTTTAAATCAAAACCGATTCATTAAAAAAAAAATTAAAAAATTAAGTGGGTGGGACTAGTGGCATCTCGAGATTCGCCAAGCCACGCGCTTTTTCGTACCTTTGGGCGGTTAGCGGTCGGAATAAGACATACCACGACTGTTTACAGCTGGGTGTCCATTGAGAGAAAAAGCTAGCTGTAGGAATAGGACATACCATTACAGTTTATGGCTGGGGGTCCATTGCTCGCAAATACATATGATCAGTTGATACGCGGAATCACTCGCGTTCGTCTGGGTGTGCGTCGATTTTGCGAATGCGATCGGGCGTGTATCTAGGTAGAAAGATAGAGAATCGGCTGGGCGTTGAACCTGTTTGGCTTAGGGGGTAACGTCCGCTCGTCTGTCCGTCCCGGCGGCTATGTTTAGTAGCTCTTTTTACAGAACACCGCTCCGCGACATCGGAAGGGAACCGGAGGCCGTTGGCCCGGGGCCGGCTCGTGCCGAATCTCCCTGCGGGACCGGGATCGTGTTCCGCGGGGGGGGGGGATCGGCCGTTACGTTCGCGTTTCCGGGGTCCGTCGATCCTCGCTTTGCCGAGTCGGTCACAGCCGGGGGAGGGCACACCGGAAGAGGTCCTCTTAGTGCGAAATGCGCTCTTTGTTCCCTGCCCCGATCGGCTTCGGCCCTTTCCACGGAGTCTCGTGCCCAGGCCCGGTAAGCGTTTTCTTTGAATGCCGTGCCGACGATGGCCAGATACGATAAAAACACCAACCGTCATCATCACTTTTTTTATATTGGCTTTGTGCTCTTTCCGCTTGCTCTTGACCGATGTCTCGATCTCGGCATCAAATAATTTCTTACCCAAATTTTAAAAAGTTTATGTAACACCTTTGAAATTTAATGCCGCCCTTTTATTTTCCCTGCTGTTGCTCCATAGTCTTACAAGGGGACGACCAATAGGCGGCAATTTTTAAATTATAACAGTTTGGTTGAACAATATTGGGCTTTTAGGAACTTTTTTATTATTGATAAATTTTATTAGTATTTACTCCATTTTTATTGCAATATATATGAAAAATTGCTGTAAAATGATATATTCAGTCAATTATAACGCGATATAAAAATATTTTTAAAAGACAGAAAATTTCAAATTTCAGTAATTTGAATAAATTATACTTTCAATGTTGAGATGAAAAAGCAAATGTCGCGAGCTGTCATAGCTAAAGTGGTGTATTGAGCCAAGGGTTGTGAGTTCGAATCTCACTCGAGAAACTAGCTTTTTCATCTCAACCAACACCTTAGATTAAAAGTATAATTAATTAAAATAATAGGTCAATTATAAAATAAATATAAGTATTAATTTCAGACGTGTCCGATATTTTGGAGTATAGAATTACGGAAAAAACGTATTAGATTAGAAAGATTTCATGAAACATAAAAAAAAATTGTATAAAATTGATTGAAATCTACTTATCCGCAGAGATCGATGGATGATGACCTATCCGCTCGAAAGTTCATTGACACTGGCGGCGAATCATCTGGATTTCTCAAATGCTTTCTTGTTATAAGCTGTTCGATAACGATTCCAAGTCGTTCTTTATCTTGATTTCATACTTTTGACGTTATCTCCTTAATTGATTTTTTTTCAACGATGGACATTTTGCATCGACGTAATTGAGCAAACCTTAGGGTCCACTCATGCCAATTCGCGACCACTTTTCCCCGTCCTCGAACTGTTTTAATTCGGCGGGCAAATAGGGTTTGAAGGTCTCTGGCATCGAAAATAAAACGCGTCCCGTCGTTGGCTCAGAGTTGTGTTTATGTTTCAAAAAATTTTCCGCCAGGATAGTTTTTTCACGTTTAGTGGCCGTTATTTCGTGACGTGAAGTCTGATGTGACGTAGGTTTTAGAAAAACATTTTCTTTATTCTGTCCGTTTCGAACTTTATTGAGATAATCATCAGGATCAAATTGTTTCGAAGTGGCACTCTCAACACGACACCCAATAATCACACATCTACACTGAAAACAAGCACTCCGAACTCTGAAGATGATCTCAATAACGATCGAAACGTTGGACGATAAAGAAAATGTGTGGTGTTTAGTGACTTATTCAATGATCATTCAGGGATCGTGAGATGCGGCCTGGGTGACGTAGGTTTTACAAAAACATTTCTTTATCGTTCCCATGTTTCGACCTTTCTTGAGATCATCATCAGGATCAAAGTGTTTGTTTTCCGTGTAGACGTGTGTCATTCTTGTGTGTCGTGTGTTGAGAATGTATAACAATAAAGAAATTGTTTTCGATTATCAAAACTGGAAAAACAACGTGAATCGGAGATTATTCGCACATTAGTGCAAATCGGGAAAGTATGCCTTTCTTTTCATACCACACCACATTAGAAAGGGGGACAAGCTCGTTAACGTAGTGGAACGTACGACGGACTCTTTATTATCAATAGAAACATTATTTAAAAAAAAAAAAGTGAGTAAAAAAAAAAACAAGACAAAAATTGACAAGGTAGGCCAAAAAGAAAAACACCTTAATTTTTTGTCGGTGTTTCGACTCTTTTCGGGTCATCTTCAGAGCTTGGAAGAATTACAAAATATATCGCAATTGTATTGTATAAAATACAATACAGATGTAAATATAAATGGTGATAGGGTGGGGGACATGGTAAATCTGGTAAATTTTCTTTGATCGCCATCACCTTGGCACAATCGTATAAAAACAGCATAACGCAAATTAAAATTTTACAATGATTTCACACGAAACAAATATGACACTACAAAAATAACACCAAACTTTATGTGAGTATGAAATACTTGGTTCAAAATTTATATTTACATTTGTATTGTTTCCAATCGATGTATGTTTTGTAATTGACCCACGCCCAGAAGATGCCCGGAATAAACGTCGGAACGTCGGAAAAAAATGAAAAAGTCATTTTTCTAAAATATTTCAAACATGGCCGCTCCTAACGACTTCAACAAATTATTGTATCGGCCCCTAAAAAACACAGACTAACGAGCGACTGCGGAATCAAATACATCGTACAGACAGGATGAAAATTAAAAGATTAGGAGCAAAGAAAAATCAAATTCTTTTGGGTAATGACGGGAAATCAATTTACCCAAATCCACCTAATAGAAAATAACCACGAATAAATTACACAACAAAAAGAACAGAAAATGCAGATGCCCTGAAGATGATCTCAATAAAGATCGAAACGTTGGCAGGATAAAGAAAAGGTTTTTCTGAAACCTACATCACACCAGACCGCATCTCACGATATCTGAATAATTACTGATTAACGGTCACTAATCTGTACACAATAATTCACAAACTTCATTCCCACCATTTAAAACATTACAAAAATTAAAAAAAAATAATAACTAAACGACTAGATTTATCAAAAAAAAAAAAAAACTCTGACTTAAAACATCAAGCACACAGGCAAACTGCTAATACGCTAGCGGGTAGCTTAGGTAATTTGAGCAGCGACGTATTGAGCCGAAGGTCGTGGGTTCGAATCCCTCACGTGACACTAATTTTTAGTCTCAATCAAAAACCTTAGTTAACAAGAATAATTAGTTGGAATAATTACTATCGTCGATTATATTGGGTTGTCCGGAAAATAATGCAGGATTTTAAGTTTTCATTAAAAAAAATCTATATAAAATATTCTGTTTACGTTTACAGGATTACTCATTTGTATGAATGTCAACACTTATTAATCCTCTTCCAAATGATATTGTTTGTTTACCTCTGTAGCATTCCGCTACTTGGAAATAATTCAGTCATCCTTATAATGTCAAAGCGAGAATTTCGTACGATTTTCTTTTACGAGTTTAAACTCGGCCGAAGCGGAGCCCAAACGGCTAGAAACATTAACCAAGTCTGGGGCGAGGGTTGTGTTAATGAGTGCACTGTGCAAAGGTGGTTTAAAAAATTTCGGGAGGGAGATTTCAGCCTTGAAGATGAAGAAGGTCGTGGAAGGCCTTCCTCTCTTAATGATGATGTTCTGCGATCAGTGGTGGAAGAAAACCCCAAAACAACTGTTCGAGAACTTGCAGAGCAACTCAAAGTCAGTAAAACGACCGTCGCTGACCACCTCAAGGCGATTGGAAAAGTGAAAAAAAAAAGGTAATGGTTACGGTATGGTGGGCTTCATTTGGTTTAATACACTACAGCTTCTTAAATCCTGGCGAAACCATCAATGCTGAATCATACTGTAACCAAATTAATACCATGCATCAGAAATTGGCAGTAATGAAGCCCTCTTTGGTCAATCGGAAAGGGCCCATTTTGTTGCATGACAACGCTCGACCACATGTGTCACGTGTAACGTCACAAAAATTATTGGAGCTTGGCTATGAAACTTTGCCTCACCCACCCTACTCTCCGGACCTCTCGCCTACTGACTACCATTTTTTTAGACACCTGGACCACTACTTACAACACATAATATTCAAAAATCAAACGGAACTGGAAAATGCATTTATTGACTTTATCAATTCTAAAAATTCTGAATTCTACTCAGACGGAATTAATAAGTTACCAACACGTTGGGAGAAATGTATTGAGAGTATGGGAAATTATTTTGATTAAAGAACATTGCTTTAAAGTAACTAGTTTCTTTTTTTTTTTTGTTTAATACCAAAATCCTGCATTATTTTCCGGACAACCCAATATCTACTAAACAATACTGCTAATACAAACCCCCCCCCCTCCCACCAACTATTACTTCATTTCACAAAATCGCCCACTGAAGTTTGCGAAACGCCAACAAAAATCAGCGAGGGTGGACCATGACGGTAGGCATCAGGCAATCATCCTGCAGACCACGGAAATATCACAAAATGTTAGATATTGGAAGGTGAGGACTTTGAGGTGATTATGAGATCGTATCGGTCAATCTGGTCTGCCTGTTCTTGGTCGTAGAGCCTTCTTCCACCTCTTCTCTCTCACAAACTTGAAAAAAGGGCACAATTGACAAAAAAAATTTTAACCAGTAAACACTGCCGAAATTCTCTTTGCCACCAACATCCCACAGAGTTCTGACTTTAGCATCTAACCATTTAACCATTAGAAACACTGAAGATTTGTTGTCTCCTCTCTCGGGTTCAGTGAGGCATTTAAGGCAGTGGCCAATCCACTGTCCATTTCGTTAGAAACAGTTACTGCGAACAACGCCTATGAACGGTACACTATGTCCTTTTGTTATGTAGAGGTTGTGTAGACTATTGTGTATAATATACTGCACCCTTTAAGAGCTTTTTTACGAAGGTTCGCAACACCAGAGGTCGTATAAACCCTCAGGGTGCCGGTGGTTTTGAAAAAAAAATTGTAAGTATCCAGCAGCCCTGCATTCGAACCCGGGACTTTCACCTTACATCGATGAGCGCTCATGAACTCATAAACCGTTGAGGCCGCCGAGTATCCGTTTTGTGATTCCTATTTCAGCGGTTGATGTATCTCAATAAAACCCTTGAACAATGATTAGCTGTATGGCTGCTACAGTAAAGGTCATATTAATTGATACTGTTAATATTAGAAACCCTGAAAAGCTTTTTTCTTTTTGGTTTTATTAGTTTAATAAAAGTTTTCTGAACGCACTACTTGGTACGAGGTCAGACTTTTCAATACTCTAGTCCATCGGTTCTCTTCCTGAAAATGAACAGTGTTTATGTAGTATGTCTCGCCATTTCGGTTTTATCGTGTTTATAGTGGGTGTTTTTGAAATCAGGATTTGTACGGAGGTCGTACACATTAACACTATGAAAGATGAACAATTTTCTTTTCTTTTCTATTTGATCTTTTCGAATTGATGGGATTTCTCCATTTAGAGCGCTTAAACTTTTGTCTGTTGTGCCGATGTCAAGCAAAATTTACACAGCTCAGGAACTGTCTTCCTAGGCGCCGTAGCCTTTTTCTTAACTATTGCGGGAAGATTTATTGAATTAAATAAAGATATGCTCTGACCTTTCTAGACATAATCAACATCGATCATTTTCTGATAACTTTTTTTTAGCAGTTCTTTTCTGAACCACGTGCTATAAATAAGGTTAGATGTTTTAATTCCTTTCTGTTTTCTTGGTTTCAAACTCTTTCTCCCGTCGGGCTCATTTTGCGAGTAGTCGAATCTTATCGCTTGCCTCATGCCCGATTTGAGCTTCCAGGATATTGTTACGTAAGGTTTCAGTTCTTTTTTAACGCAGCTATAGTTTTTGCCGCAAAATTGTGTCGCTTCAAGACACCTTTTAAGGAAGTATGTATATCATCTCCTGCCTCATTGCTTGAAATTTCCCCATGATTCCCACATTAGTATTATGCTATTTGCAGAGAGCTTTGACGTGCTCATTATTTATTTAATATGCACATGTTTATATGGCAAAAAATTGGCCTGAAATTTGTTGCAGTGGGTCAAAGGGTCTGCTCAAAGTTAGGCCACGTTAGTTACGCCTTAGCGTACTGTCATTTTCAAGACATCCATATACCGTAGAAGATCCAGGTCTTTTTTTAAATAATTACGTTGAATGTTTTATAATAATAATAAAACATTTATGAGCATAATTAGCATAACATCACAATAGGCATCCAAACTCTTTTAAATTTAAGAGGAAACATGCACAAACAGGAAAGCCTTGTTTTGTGTGCAGTAGCCCACCTACAGATGCAAAACAGAATGGTTTTACAACATGTATGGTTTGAAGAGATCCTTTTTAAGAATTATAACCGGTAGTGCTAGGGTATGCTACTCTAATTATCATCAATTCACTGTATTTCTTGGCTTTTTGGTTTTGCCGCGGTTACAGAGGTCGTTTTTAAGAATCATAGCTGGTAATGGCTTTGATCTATCGTCCTTAGTAAATTGGATCACAACTTTTGGCTTAGTCGAGTAGATAGGTGTTTATTCCTTAAATATCATTAATTTCCGATGTCTTGGCCTTTTGATTCGCGATTAGAGGTCATTTTTAAGAATCATAACCGGTAGTGACTTAGGTCAGCACCTTGTGGAGGTCGTGCTCGTTAGTTATTCTTAGTTAGACTAGTGGAACAGTCGATTCCTTTGCGTTGAAGGTTGAAGTTGTGTTGTTTTATCGTCTTATCGAGGGGTCGTAAGAATCTTGACTCGTGTCACGCAACTCCTCCGTTTCGGGGTCAACCGGGCCTTCTCCCTCGGGGTTCGAGCGTCCAACATCGCAACCCCTCATTTTAATTCCTCCGAGGTCGGCAATTCCGAAATCAATCCCCGGGCGTTTCAGGACAGCGGCGTAGAGTAAAAAAATTCGATAAATCTGGAACCTTTTCGGGTGGGGGATCCACGGCAAGTTCAATGGCTCGAACGGCGTGCGGGTGTCGACGGCGTTGGTCGGGAGGGCTCGGAACTGAGCAATGCCCCCTGGAAGCCCCTCCAACCCCAAGGTCAATCACACCTCACCCCTCCAAAAGAAGGCCGAACCAGCCTAATTCCGAGCGACTCTCCATTCTCAACAGCATACCACGCACACTCACGCGCGGACCGTTGCCCCGACTCTGCCTACAATGCTCATCCCGATGAACTCATGTTTCAGGTCAAAGTCGTCAAGTTCAGCTACATGTGGACGATAAACAACTTCAGCTTCTGCAGAGAGGAAATGGGTGAAGTGCTCAAATCATCCACGTTCTCCGCCGGGTCCAACGACAAGTTAAAATGGTACAGATACTTTTTTCTCATATTTTTACTTTAGAAGTCGTCTTATTGAATAAGAATAGAAATTGATAATGTAATCTGCCAAGACCACAATAATTATTAATTAAACCTGTCCGTTTTCTAAATCATTTCTCAGAAATGCATAAAACGCTTAGAGAGGCAGAGACAGACCCTTGAGGGGATTCAATAACACATCTGCCAGCGTTAGGGACGAATGTTTCAAGGGCGATTCGCCTAGTTTCGCTTCTTTGACATTCCATTTTTTATGTATAGATACAAAATTTTATAATTAATAAATATTGAAACATCGGGCATGTATCACTATTTACATTTATTTTATATAACTAACCTAATTGAGGGTCAATGGTCAATACTGCGACATCCACCGCTGGATGCTAGATAGCACTACATTCACACTAATAAATACATTCACTCTCGACACACTAGGGTACACTGTAGTAATATCACTACGTACAATAAAAGAAATCTCTTCCCTCCCAAAAATTGGAACAGTTGAGCCAGATCTCAAGAACAATTCCAGTTGGCATTATTACACGTTGTATACGGAGCAAAAAAATTGTTCATTGATTTGGACGGGCACAGTATTTCTCTGTATACAAGGGCTTTGGCCTAAAGTGTCCACGTTTCAATCTCACAAATCATGTCCTTAATTGGGTGAGAATGGCCTTTTTCTACTGGGCCACCTATCCACACGAGCCTCTTGATACGTGAAAATTTCACTGCTGATCCAGCTCGCATTCTTTCCAGAATGTTTTTTATTGCATTTTTAGCTCCAGAGGCTGTCAGTGGAAATCGAGTTATCCTGGTCTTACCAGCCTTGACCACTACTTCGTTTTCCCCTCCAGACCTTCGTGTCTGGGTACTCAGATGACTGTCCCATGTTGGCTGAAGATGAAATGTACAATATCATTAAATTGGGGGGGGGGAGATCCGGCTGATGACACACCTTTCAGGTGTGCTCGAGATGCCAATCAGCTCAGAAACGCCTGTATACCTTGAGCGTTTTCATTTGCTCTTAGCCCTTATTAATTAACCTAGAATTATAAACTTGCATTTTAGTTTCACTGTTTCAATATCCGCATAATTGACAAAGTCTTGAGCTTGCAAAAATTTCGCTTTTGTTTAAAAGGAGAATTTTCAATTTAATTATTTTATTTTGTTTGTTTACGAGTTTACACGCGATATATTTGCTTCAAGATCATTTATTTAACCTTTTTAACAGATGAATGAACAAAATTTTTTCGTGTTAGATCCATTTTGGAAAAATAAAATTCGAAACGACCAAACAACAATATACGAGTTCACGATTTTTTTCCCTCTTGTTTAATATTGTTTCTTTTCCAATATTATTTTATTGTTTTACATTTCTAAAATACAAATTCTTCTTGATTACATAATAAATCTCATGTTAATTTAGTTCTCCACAAATATTCATTTAAAGTATGATTATCATAAACTAAAAATTTGAGTTTTACTTATTTGCTATGGATCCTTTACAATGTGTTATTTTTGAATTATAATTTTTTTTTTCCACCCTCCAAGTATATAAATATTTCAAATTTGTCAAGTTTCCCCAAAATAAAATAATATTAATGTTGTTGTATGTTTTTGTTTCAGGTGTCTGAGGGTTAATCCCAAAGGCCTTGACGAAGAAAGTAAAGATTATCTTTCTCTCTATTTACTCTTAGTTTCTTGCAACAAATCCGAAGTGAGGGCCAAATTTAAATTTTCGATACTGAATGCCAAAAGAGAAGAAACGAAAGCAATGGGTAAGGCACGAATGAACATATTTACGTTTATAGTGATGCATTGCTTTTTTTCCTCTCCTCAAATTGTAATAACAATTGGTTGTACAGATAATTACATTTCTATTACAGAAAGCCAACGAGCGTATAGATTCGTTCAAGGCAAAGACTGGGGTTTTAAGAAATTCATCCGGAGGGATTTCCTCCTGGACGAAATCAACGGTTTACTCGCCGACGACAAACTGACAATATTCTGCGAGGTATTTCGTCAAAATTACTACGCGACGGTTCGATATTTGTGTCTTAACTTTTGTATTTTATTTATCAGGTTAGTGTAGTAGCTGACAGTATCAACATATCGGGCCAGTCGAATGCCGTACAGTTCAAAGTTCCTGAGTGCAGGCTTCCAGATGATCTCGGACAGCTGTTTGAAATCCAAAAATTCAGCGATGTCACCCTTTCAGTCAACGGTAAGGAGTTCCAAGCACACAAAGCCATCCTCGCAGGTAATACTCTTTACATTTAATTTTCGATTATCACCTTGGCAAAAAAAAACGCTAAAATTTGAACTTTGGTTAAAGCGAGGAGTCCTGTTTTTGCTGCTATGTTCGAGCACGAGATGAAAGAGGGCAAGCTGAACCGAGTAGAGATAATGGACGTAGAGCAAGAAGTCTTGAAAGAAATGCTTAGATTTATTTATACCGGAAAGGCGATCAATTTAGAAAGGATGGCAGATGATCTCCTAGCAGCAGCTGATAAGGTTCGTTCAATTTCTATCACTGATTTTTAACAGGGTTCCCTCCTCCTAATAATTTTTGTTTTGTTTTGTTTTTTTGCAGTATGCCTTAGACAGGCTAAAAGTAATGTGCGAAGAAGCACTATGCACAGATTTATCGATAGAAAACGCTGCTGATATACTCGTTCTCGCCGATCTCCATTCAGCGGATCAGCTGAAAGCGCAAGCGATAGAGTTCATCAATACGTACGTCAGATCCCGTCTATGTTGAAATTAAAACCGCCATTTTAACATTTTTATTTTATTTATTTTCAATTACAGTCATGCGACAGAAGTGATGGAGACGCACGGCTGGAAGTCGATGATATTATCGCACCCCCACCTGATCGCGGAGGCCTTCAGAGCTCTTGCGACCCAACAGATCCCCCCCATCGGACCACCGAGGAAGCGCGTCAAGCAGAGCTGAGTTCAAAACCTCTCTCATCACTAGTTAATCCATACACTCACGTGCCCGCATTCTAATGGACAGAACATTGTGCATGGTCACCGTTGCCCGTTGTATATTAGTCGTTTTAGGGCAAGTGAGAATATGTACAATAGAATCAGATGCGATTCGACTCAGTACAGTCCAGACGACCCTTTGTAATTTTTTTTTTTTTTTGTTTTGTTTAAAAACATAAATATTTTGTAGTATATTCAGTTTTTTTGTATTAATAATTTATATAGTAAAGGAACAACACAAAAATTACAATATATATTTCCCTCTAATTTTCAGGCTGTTATTTGATTAATTTTTGTTTTAAAAAATGGTTTAGAAAAAACCATGAAATTAAATACTTGGTCTTAATATATTTTGTAATATTTTTTATGCAGTGTTTAGTTTGAGTTTATTTCTGATATCTAGTCTTTTAAAGCTGTGGTTTTCAGCGATTTATATCAAATTATTTCAATTGTGTAAACTCAATTATTTTATTCTAATCACCTTACCTTTAATGCGCTTTCTTTTGGTTAGGTTCATTTTTTTATGTTGTTTTTGTAAATTAAAGAAAAAGAAAATCATCTTTACGATGTTTATTTGTGATATTCGTCAAAAAAAAAAAAAAAAAGGGCACGATGAGTGTATGGCCATTTCTTCAATTTCGAAGTGGTGAGACAGTGAAATAATCAAACTGATAAACATTTTTGGTAGTTAGTTGATATATACATATATATATATATATAGGCATGATGTAAATATTCAAAAAAGATCGATAGAGAGAGAGAGAAGAAGAAGAAGAAGAAGAAAAAAAGTGGAAAAAATGAAGACCCCCCTCCCCCCCTTTGTAAAACGTTCCTGTTATTTAATCGTGTAATGCCACAATCGACGCTGGGTCGGCGGTGCAAGTTTTCAGTCTTGAAATCTGTACGGAAAACTGTGATATCTCACGATGTCCCTTCGGCCAGTTGTTTCCACGGATGGCGTTTATTGTTATATTGTACTATTTTTTTTTTTTGTAAATAAATAAAATATATTAGAATGTAGGGGGAAAAAAATTGCATGTAATGCTCTTTGTAATTTTGGTTGCTAGAAGTGAGTTGGGACTAAATTTTTTTTCTTTACATGTTTTTCTCTTTTTTTTTTTTTTTTTTTTTTTTTAATCCCCAGGCATTTCTTAATACCAAAGTCTTTCATTTCTTTTTTTTTTGTCTTTATTTGCCTACATTACAGATTATTTTTTGAATATCTTTTTTTTTTTGTCACAAAAAAAATGTGTGTGAAAAGAGGCGCCACCCCACCCCCAAATCTAAATGCCATAAGTGTTCTGTGATATGCGCCAGGACCATGTGTGTGCTTTAGTTAATTTCATGTGTTCACAACAGTTGGTTTACAATTATAAATAGATTTAAGTGATTCATTGTTAATTAGCTTTGTTTAGAAGTGCGATTCACTCATAAAGGGACGATTTTATTCTCTTATTGGCATTTAAAAAAAAAAAAAAATTATTGTTAAAGAAAAGTATTTCAAGAGAACAAAATCAGACTCATTCAAGAAGGAAAAAATACAATTGTTACCTCATTTAGACATTTATGTTTGTAATGTAAGTTATGTGTATTTAATTTTTAAGGTATTTTTAAATTGCTGCATGTCCATGAAGAGAGTTCTTTGAAAGAAAAAAACCTATAGTTGTCTACTAGAATGTAAAAAAAAAAAAAATTAACTACGTTTCTTTTTAAATTGAATGTAAAAAACCTTTCTATCTCACTGAAACAAATGCTTTTAGATGTCGCTTCTTTAATGTAGATAAAAAAAATTATGTTAAAAGAAAATTCTAAACTTGGGACTCAATTACATGTTACTAGAGTCTAAAAAAATGGTGTAATATGTTATTAGTACATAATATGTCAAAAGAGCTTAATTTGTGTTTAATTGTATATTGTAAAACGGTTTCTTCCTTGATTACCTTTGACGTTTACCAAAAGTCAAGTGTCATCTATTCCAAGGTTTAATAATAAAACAAAAATCTGTGTTTCAACTATATGTTCCTTCAGAAACCCGAAAAATTTTTGTCTAACAACGATAACCATTCGTCATCGTATGTAACTGAAATAAAATTATTAGTGCTGTTAAAAGGACAGTTACGATGTGGAAGCAACTCGAGCAGCATTCAGTTCAAAAACAACACACTGAGAGGCAAAAAAACTAACCATCATCTTTTTTCTTTTTTTTAAATATTAAACACTTGCATTTACTGGATATTTTAAAAGAAAAAAGAAAAAAATGTGTGGTGTTTAGTGACAGTTAACAATTAAGAGCGCACTCCCAAATGAGACACACAAAAATAGCACATCTAGGCAGAAAAGAAACACTTTAACCCTGAAGATGATCTCAATAAAGACCGAAACGTTGACACGATAAAGAAAATGTTTTTATGAAAACCACGTTACACCAGATACCGATCTCCAAATAATCGTATATTTAGATATACTACTACACACATTAACATTATTTAACAAGATTTTGTTGTATTTTGCTCAGATAATAATTTTGTTGTAAGAACAGGAATTTTTATTTTCTTTGATATAACCGATTTCTTTTTTTCCCCTAAAACCTACATCATACCAGACTGCATGTCCTGACCTCCAAATAATCGTGTATTTAGATATACTGCACACATTAACATAATTTAACACAATTTTGTTGGATTTCACACAGTTGTTCAGATAATTATTTTGTTGTAAGAACAGGAATCTATATTTTTATTTTTCTTCGGTATAACCGATTTCTTTTTTTCCCCTAAAACCTACATCATACCAGACTGCATCTACCGATCTCCAAATAATCGTATATTTAGATATGCAGCACACATTAACATAATTTAACAAAAATTTTGTTGGATTTTGCTCAGATAAATATTTTGTTGTAAGAACAGTAATCTATATTTTTATTTTCTTCGATACAGCCGGATTTCTATGTATTTATTTTTGTCTAAAACCTACATCGTACCAGACTGCATGTACCGATCTCCAAATAATCGTGTATTTAGATATACTGCACACATTAACATAATTTAACAAAATTTTGTTGGATTTCACACAGTTGCTCAGATAATTATTTTGTTCCAAGAACAAGAATCTACATTTTTATTTTCTCCAGTGTAACCAGATTTCTATATTTTTCCTATAACCCACATCACATCAGACCATATCCACCTATCTCCAAATAAATAAATCATCATACATTTAGAGACAGACCATACACATTGACATAATGTAACATTTTGTTGGATTTCGCACAGGTAAATATTACACAAATATTTTGTTGTAAGAACAGGGAATTTTTATTTTCTTTGGTTATAATAACTGGATTTCTATTTTTTTTTTTTTCTCTTAAACTTATACCACACCAGACCGCATCTCATGATCTTCGAATAATTTATCAAAAATAATGCTATTGGAACAACGCAGAGCACTTTCTTTTGATGTGGCATTAATTCGATGAGTTTTGCACGTGCTGTGGAATATTTTCATTCTCCTCCAACAGCGCCATTCCTGTAGCAAATTCTCTCACTGAGCATGGCCCATTTTTTTTACCCTCTTTGACATTTTTTTACCTTAAATTGATGAGCGCCGTGTCAATGCCTAAACTGTTGCGGACACTGATGCCCCAATAGGGTTTAAGTGTTGAATAGAGTGACTGAATTGGACAGGATAGAATTTTTTTTTTCAATAATCTCATCGCAAGAAAGACAGAACGGGGTGGTTCTCTAATCATTAGATGATCCTAAAATGGCCAATCCTTAGTCTTGTATCACTTCCTACCTGCGGTACTATTGAACTAAGCCATCAACACAAAGATGCACCCTTGGCTGGCCAGTAGACCTCAAAAAAGCTTTTAATACAATCTGGCATGGAGTCACATACAAGCTCATGAAATTAACTACTTCCCGTGTTGCCAAATAAGGTTTATTTGTACCTAAAAACAGAATGTTTTAGAGTATCGCACAACAAAACACCCTCAGCAAAATCGTGGCTGGTCTCACAAGGGTCAATCCTGGGCCCTATTCTGTTTAACCTTTAATACTCTATTTATGCCCAAGAATTGGAGGATGGCTCTGTACGACCTTTCCCTACTAACATCTTCTTGGAGGCCAAAATTGAAAAAAATTTCTTCTACTAAAGACAGAAACTTAAAATCAATTGTCAAAACAGAAACCATTAACCCCATCCCCCCCAGTAATTGACCATGTTGTGACAGGAGGAAATATTTTTCAGCACATAGAATATCTGGCTTTAACAATGAATAGCCTTCCTTAATTCACCAAGCATGTGGCAGAATGCGGAAAAACTATCAGGCTGCTGTTTCCTTTACTACCTCTGGCCTCCGTGATGAATGCTTTTACCAAAAAGCTCTACCCGCAGTGTTGATAACTATGGTTTAACACCCATGCTTATGTATGCATGCTTGGAGCATACTTGCCGTGCAAACATGTTGCAAGTGATCATAAGTAAAACCTTAAACATTCTTTTGTTCCCGACATGTTGACAATTGTTCCAAATAGGCTTATAGCTCCACTGGAAGCTTTTCTTTTATGCAACTTGCTTTTTTTTAAAAAGATTTTTATTTAATTTAAAAAATGTGTGCCAAGGAAGGGGAAAAAATTAAATTGTCCATGGATACAAAATTTATTTAATACAAATACACCTCTAGACAGTAAACCTTATTTACACTGCAATTTTTCTCTGTCTATATATTTCAAATTAAGTATATTACAAAAGTAATAACAAAACAAATACATTGAGGAAGTGTATTTCACTTAAATTAAACAAATGGTGACTAGAAAGCATTCGTAGAAAATTCCAGCTTCTGTGTATTGCAATTCATGGTATCAAGAGGGTGTTCGGCTTGTCTGGAAATGTTGAGAGAACAAAACGAAAACAATAAAGAAAAAATGCAAGAAAATACATATGAACACTTTTAGTCCCATTAATCTAAGAAGGCACACCAAATATGATGACCCGGTTAATAATTGAAAACCTTTGTTTGGCTTTTCCCTCTCCCCCCCCTTTTTCAGACGATATAACGGAACAGTCTTTCACGAAAATTAATTATTTTTCCGGATAATTAATTTTTACTCGGAGAATCGCAAGAGTGGCCGGGTGACGTACTGCGCCGCCTCAGTTCGTCAAAGCTGTCAAGGCTTCGACAACATCGCCATGGTGTTCACGCAATATTCGTTCGGCTTTAGGCCTAGCAATTTCAAACTCAGATACCTGCAAATAAAATATTAATTATCAATAAGAAAAAAAAAATAATCAACATTTTTTTTTATAGCCTGAACTTTGCATATTAGTTAAGGAACATAAATGATCAATTGTTATGTGCACTTTATTGAGAAAATACTTGAAAAAAGAGTCACGGGTGATGGTGAGACTCCAGCCCATGGCTGTGGGGGGGTCCTAAGATCATAGAGTTCTATCATAGTCCCCCTAATATAAAGTTCAACTTACAGATGCTGAACTTCACAGATGTGTGCGGCCAAGAAATGCCCATTAGTTAATAATTCCGAGATCATGAAATGCGGTCTGTTGTGATGTAGCTTTTAGAAAAACATTTTCTTTATCGTGCCCATGAAAAACAATTACACACATAATTTCAATAAAAGATGGAACACTAGATTTGTTTGCGAAATTTGAAATTAAAAAAAGTAAAATTGAACTGGGAGATAAATGCATAAATAATAATATAATAGATTATTCCTATTTCAAATATGATCATACATAATATTAGGCATACAAAATAATCAAATTAATAAATTATGACATTCATATCGGTAATGATGGTATTATCGGTTAAGAAAGTCCGATAATCCCATCACCACGGATACGAACATCACAATTAATTAAATCAATGATCATCACATACAAATGATTAATTAATTTTTTAAATATTAATTTTATTATTAATTTACTCATCTATTATAAAGGTATCATTTTAATTTTAGTAATTAATAAACATAAATATCAATCTTAACTGATAAATCCATCACCAATGATACGAACATCACAATTAATTAATTCAATGATCATCACATACGAATTAATTTTGTTAATTAATAAACATAAATATCAATTTTAATTGATAATCCCATCACCAATGATACAAACGTCACAACAAATTAATTCAACCGTCATCACATACAAATTAATTAATTTCATTAATCATTAATTTATTAATATATTATTATGGAATCATTTTAATTTTTTTATCTTTTTTTTTAATTATAAAAATAAATATCAATCTTGACCGATAATCCCATCACCACCAATACGGACATCACAATTAATTAATTCAACAGTCATCACATACAAATTAATCTAATTGATCATTAATTTATTAATATATTATTAAGGTATCATTTTTAATATTTTAACTTTTTTAATTATAAAAAATAAATATCAATCTTGACCAATAATCCCAGTACCACCGATACGGACATCACAATTAATTAATTAAATGGTCATCACATATAAATAGATAAATTTTTTATTATTGTTATCATTAATTTACTAATCAATTATTAAGGCATCATTTTAATTTTTTATCTTTTTTTAATTAATAAAAATAAATATCAATATTGATCGATAATCCCATCACAACCAATATGAACGTCACAATTAATTACTTCAACTGTCATCACAAACAAATTAATTAATTTATTTATTTATCATTAATTTGTTAATCTATTATTTTAATTTTTTATCTTTTTTTAATTAATAAAAATAAATATATAAGAAAAATATTAAAAAGTAATAATATCAACAGGCAAGGAATGCTGCCAACCATCCACAAAGTACTGATAATTTTTTCTTGTATAATCGTTTATGTTAAAAACATTATCAAACGGAAGTGGGCGGCAAGATGGAATGTCTGTAGAGATAGATATGAAAGAAATTAAGCCAATTGTACTTAAATGGCAGATTGAGGAACTTGAGAAAAAAGAACTTGTGATTCTCTCTAGATTGGGAACAAGTCACATCAGGCTATCCAAAATAGACGACAACCTTCCTACTTGTCCTCGATGTATGCAAAGTGGAGAAGGTTCTGACTGGGCAAAATATTTTGGTCGCTTGTCACCCTTTGCAACCATTTAGGCAAAAGCTCGGTCTTCCGAGTGATTTAAAGGTGTTACTGGGTTCCCGATGTTGTTTTCAAAGAGCACTTTGAAGAGCATTTTGTATGTAATTTAAAGTGGGATTTTTTCATACATTTAGCTTTCCAAATGAAAAAGTTGAAAAGGATAAATAAAAGCTTTAGATGGCAATAAGATAATTTAGTTTATGATTGACTGTTTGAAGTCGGAGCTTTATAGAACTCATAGCTGATGTAAGATAGGTTTGAATGTTAGGGTGATTAATATAAAATTTAATGCGTTATAATTCCTGCTTTTCGCACATTCAAAACTGAGCAGCATTAAAAACCCATCAAACATTCTTATTTGACAGGGGATCTGCAAGTTCATGTTGAGATGTGGTTTTAAAACTCCTTCAACCTGATGAGCTTAAGCATTCTGAAAACAACTTACTCTGAGTACAAACTATCTTTTTAAAAAGGTGTGGTTTATAATGCTCTTTTCACCTCAAAGAAGACAATGCCTTACCAAAAAATATCTTTTCTATACCAACTCCCTTCAAAATCCAATATATATAAACATAAAACAGTACAATCCCACCGGCACTGTCAACACGACACGCAAGAATGGCACAATTACACAGAAGACAAACACTGAACGAGTAGAAATAGTTTGATTGAATATATAAAAATATATTTTGCATTGTATAAATTCACTTTTCCACATCCAAAATGTTTTGTTAAATGTAAATCCCATACTCTGAAGATGATCTCACTAAAGATCGAAACGTTGGCATGATAAAGAAAATGTTTGTCTGAAACCTACATCACACCAGACTGCATCTCATGATTTCTAAATAATTTTTGTTATATTTAATAAACATTTCTCCGAACTGGACAACAAGGCTTGCGTCAAACATGTAAAAAACTTAAATGTGTGATTATCCTAATTACAACATTTCAACCAAAACCTTACATAAAAATAATAATTAAGCCTTTAAAGCTTCTGATGTCAGGATGCATACGTCAAAGATAATCGGCGTTTTTGTTTTATGGTCGTTCAGGGGATAAGATTGGACAGATCATTTAAAAATATAAATGTGTGGTGATTAATGACCGTTAATGGATAATTATTTAGAAATCGTGAGATGCAGTCTGGTGTGATGTAGGTTTCAGAAAAACATTTTCTTTATCGTTCCAACGTCTTGGTCTTTATTGAGATCATCTTCAGGGCCTGGGATTTACATACATTGTTTACATTTAGCAAATAGTAAATCCCAGGCCCTGAAGATGATCTTAATAAAGATCGAAACGTCGGCACGATAAAGAAAATGTTTTTCTGAAAGCTAAATCACACCAGACCGCATCTCACGTTTTTTAAAAAGATTGAAATACGTGCTTACCCCACCAATCATCATTTCTACAAGTTGTAATTTTTTTTTAATGGCTTTAAGCTCTGAGCATATTAGCCAAAGACAATGATAGTATGAGTATTTGTTTTGTGAGGGGAAGGATAGCGTGAAAAATAGGCCAGACGGTGGGAATCGAACCCACAACCGCAGGCTCTACAAGCGGAATCTCTCACACTAACCACGAAGCTACCGCGGCCACCACAAGTTGTAGTGTGTGACTGCTGTAAATGACCAATTTAACAATTACTGAAAAATAGCGGGGAAAAAACACTTGTCAGTCTGTTAGACCCACGACAGAAAAAAACTAATATTGCTTTGTGGTTGTAACAAAGCATGATTCGAGGAATAATATATGCCTGGCAATTGAGTTATTGTTTACATGGGGATGTATTTTTAGTAAGTATTACACAGGATTATCCCTTTTCGTCGTTAAATAATAGAATAAACCAGGGTTCTTACAATAAGGTCGACGTCTTCTTTTTTAATCGCTACTTTGAGGAGTTCTCGCTCTTTGGCCATTTTCTCCGCAACTTCTTTGTTCCGACGGTCGCCGATGATGCTCATAGCCTGGGGGCGAGAAGAAAATACATCGTTGAGAATGAAATAAAGGAAGATCGGGGGGTGTTTGATTTTTAAATTTAACAACGGCAACGTGTTTCGTGATAACCTAGACACGGGATTGCGGCGGGCGACTCACCCCCTTGAACTCGTCATTGTCGTCCGTCGAGAAGATCTCCTTCTCTTCCGCGTAGTCGGTGACTTTTTCCAAGTCGGCGGCACCGCTGTCGTGCTTCGCCGACTTCTTCTGGTTCGGGTCATCGTTCGGCTGGCCGTGCTCGTCCGAGTCGCCGTTCACCTCGTTCACATCATCCGCCATTTTTCACTGGGACACCTTTTTTCAACCTCCTCGGCGCTCAGCCGGGCAGGTCCGCCAACCCACGCCCTTCAAAATCTCGCCTTCCTCCATCAAACTCATCCGGCTTCCATATGAAATGCCCAATTATTATTTTGTAATGTAAATTATATCAAATCTTAATCGTCTCATGTAATTATTTTAAATCGTATTCTGATTGTTATAGTGCATTTCCAGCCATTCAGAACCAATACACCAAAAATGTATTATTTCATTAGACATCAAAAAAACGTTCTGAAGGAAAGAAGTTACAAATCAAGTCAAAGGAAGCAAGAAAAAACTGCGAATCCTAACAGGACATTTCAAGATAAATGGACAATTAAGAGTTTGCCATTTAGCAAAATTAAAAAAAAAAAAAAATCTGAACGGTAGAAAAAATATAGGGAACGAGAGGAAAACACCTCCTTTAAGAACGGCACCATTTTTTGGTACACAGAATGATCTAGAACACAAGAAGGTACATGGATAAGAGTATTCCATCCTGAAACCAAAAACTCCATGAGAAAACACACCATTTTATTCCAAGCTGAAGTACATTCATTAAAGGCACAAAATCAAGAACATCTATCAGGTCAGATAATCAAGCAGCCACCAAAGCACTCAAATTTCATTAATCCAAGGACAGTGTTGAACTGCAAAACCAAATTAAAATTATCAGGCACGCAGAAAAAGTCAGTATCTGCCGGGTCCCAGAACACATGGGAATAGAAGGCAACGAAAAAGCGGACACCCTTGCCCAGGAAAGGGGCTGCTACACCTCTGATTGGACCTGAGCCCTTCTGTGGCATAGGAACCCACACTATCAACGAGTACCTCAGACAGAAGGACAAAAAGAAAATGAAGGAGCAATGAAATTCATTCATTGGACACAGGCATCCAAGAATCTCCTAACAAATTTCGGAAGAAAAGAAGCTACAAAATGGGCCGAAGGAATAAACTGGGGATGCTAACAGGATTCTTAACAGGACACTTAAAGAAGATTGAAATAATCCAAGAAAGCAAATGCTGATTCTTAAAAGACGCAGAGGATAAACCAACTCCTGGATTGGAACCATTTTGTGACTAAATGCTATTAATGATCAAGAATGAAGTAGATAAAACACTACAACACTTTTTTTGCGACGTTTTGACCTTTATTCAGATCATCTTCAGAGCATAAAGTGTAGTGCTATTATTGTGATGTCATCGTGGTTTTGTGTCACAACAGTTTCACACAAAACCAATATAATAACACTGTTGAGCCTGAAGATAATAAAAATGGTCGAAATGTCGGCAAAATAATGAAAAAAAGTGTTTTTCTAAACTACTTTTGTCAATTGCACCTCACGACTTCAATAAATTATGAAACACCCACTCAATTATTATTATTTTTTTACGACGTTCGCAACAGCAGAGGTTATATCAACTCTCGGGGAAAAATAAAATAAAATAATTATTGTAAGTATGTCGGGTTCGAATGTATGATGATGATGATATTTCAGGGTGTTGTATACTGCGCCCTTTAAGAGCTATTGTATCCCCCGTTCTCTGCCTAAAGCACATCGGTGAGTCCTATTTCATCAAGGAATTTGATTAATAGGCCCGGTTTTATTGGTTGAAGTTCTTCTGTGGTCACATTGTACATCCCAAAACACTTCCTCCTGCGGGCTAAAGTAGCTCTGCAGTTTGATAGTAGATGTGTTGGTGTTTCTTCTCCTTCTTTGCAGAATCTGCATGTGCCATCTTGGATTATTCCAATTTTCTTTAGATGCCCATTTAATCTACAGTGTCCAGTTAGGAATCCTGTTAGGATTCGCAGTTTATTCCTGCCTCCTTTGACACATTCTGTGATTTCTTTCTTCCCAAAATTGGTTAGAAGATTCTTGGATTGCCTGTGTCCAATAAGCGAATTCCAATGTTCCCTTATTTTCTTTTTGTCCTTCTGTCTGAGATGTTCGTTGATAGTGTGGATTCCTATGCCACAGAAGGGTTCGAGTCCTGTCAGCGGTGTAGCTGCCCCTTTCTTTGCAAGGGTGTCCGCTTTCTCGTTGCCATCTACACCCATGTGTCCTGGGACGCAGCAGAAGCTGACTTTGTTCTGCGTACCTAATAAATTTAATTTGGTTTTGCAGTACAGCACCATCTTTGAACTAATGATGTTTGAACTTAGTGCTTTGATGGCTGCTTGGCTATCTGACATGATAGCTATATTCTTGTTTTTGTATCCTTTATCTAGGTCGAATTGGACACATCTTTCTATTGCGTGAATCTCTGCTTGAAAGATACTGGTGAGTTTTCCCATGGGTTCCGAGTATTTGATGCCAGGTCCAAATACTCCTGCTCCTGTACCTTCTTGTGTCTTGGATCCATCTGTGTACCAAAGGATGGTGCCATTTTTAAAGGAGTTGATTTCCATTCCTTCCCATTCCTTTTTGATGCACAGATGTGTTCGGAATTTTTGATTGAATTCAAACCTCCTGTTCATGGGGTTCGAATGTAGGAGGGATCCGAAGGATTCGAACACGGCATCTTTACACAATGATGAGCGCCGTATGACTAAGACGTCGCGGCCACCGACGCCCCCTCTCCGTTATTATTATTATTATTGTTTTTTAATTTTTAGAATTAGGTTATAAACATTTTATTTTTAAATGTCTTACTTTTACAAACCAAATACAGGTTAACATTATAAAAATAAATGTCGAGAATCAATACCAAAGGGATACGGGAATGCTCAAAGCAGCAATATTACAAAAGAGTGAAAATTTGAAAAATTCCCCGCTTTTGACGTCACAAAGGGGGACCGGCTCACCGAAGCCGGCAGCGGTCGCGGCGGCTGATAAATGCGTCGGTGCATTCAGATTTCCGGCCACGTTCTGGGAATGGTGGATTCGCGGATTGTTTTCCGCCCGTGATAACCGCCGCCTCTCGCTTCTCCGCCGGACGCTCATCTTCGACGGATGCCAAGTTAGCAAATGACCCTTCGTCGATGCCGTGGAGAGATGGCATTCCCGAGATTACACCTGATATTCGTAATCTTCGCCTGCGCCCGTTTAGCCGCCTCGGTCGAGCTCAACTTCGAATTACCTGATAATGCGAAAGAATGCTTCTTCGAAGTCATTCCCAAAAATACAACTTGCACCTTAGAATATCAGGTAAACGACTTTTATTTTTTGGATTCTGGATTTGTTAAATTTAAGTGAGAAAAATAAAATTCTCCTCGCCCCACTCACCTTATCGGTTTGTGCGTTTTAATCAATCCCCCGATAGACGAATGGAGAATTCCAACTTAGATCATCGGGACTTTGATCCTTAAAAATCCAACTATCAGATATTCTTAGGTTTCTGCCTTTTATCACCATTTTCAGCCAAATATTAAAAGTTCGGACGAAAATTTTTTTTTCTATTATTAAAAACCGGTGTATTTATTCAAATAGTTCCAGTGAAATACTGCCATCGTCATCGTTAAGAGAACGTGTATTACAACGTGTGAAACATTTCTCAATAACAAACAAAAAAAATTAAAAAAACGTATAAAAGTTTATTACTACACACTGACAGGGAAAAATATTTATCAAAGTTTCACGTTTTTTAGCATTTAATAATGGAGTCTTTGTTTAAAAAACCTTAAAAAAAAGATAATTGCAAAGGAAAATGACAAAAAAGACGGACATAACTTAGTTTTAATTACATTTTTAATTAACATTTTAATATCGCTTCCCCCATCTGTAATTACATCTCAAAGATGCCACGGCATACTTTCTACCAGTCTGGAAATGCCCCTTTTCTTGAGGTTAGCTCATTCGTATCCAAAGAGTCCGTTCAAGATTGTGTGTATCAGGAAATGATGGATTCATCTTTTGAGGTTATCCCATAAATCTTCGATGAGTTTGAAGTCTGGACAACAGGCTGGCCTGTTTGCTGTTGGAGGCACGCTTGTACTGTGTGGGCGACACATGGGCGGACATTATCGTTCATTAGAATAGGATTGTCGCCGATTTTCATCAACGGTAGGCAATGCATGATCGTCCATATAGCGAGCGGGTGTCAAAGACTCTCCAAGAACAACGACCAACTCTGTGCGACCTCTCCTTTCAAATTTCCGCACTGATTATGTTGAAAAGGTTGGCTATGGGAAAAATTACAGGTTTTGTAACTTCCATTTCGCCTTCTCCACACCCTTTCACGCCCCATCTGTGGATTTAGAGAAACCTAAACTCATCTGTAAAAAGTGCAGCGGGCCATTGGTTATCCAGCAAATGCGAGCCGTGCAACTCGTGTGTCTTCTGTAAATTCACTTCGTGGTCCGCTTGAACAATTAATACATTACAATTAATTAATGTTTTTATTTGAGATAAAAAAAGTTTATGGCTTGAGGGGGTTTCCAACCCATGATATTCGGCTAGTTACGCTGCTGCTCTAACCGAACTCATTTGCGATATCCTGAATTCGATCTAACCCGGACATCAAAATGGCAAAAAGGAAGGAAAACTCAAAAGGGGGGGTGGAGTATGATGTAAATATCTATCTAGGCGTATCTAGCCGAAGATTGTACGTTTGAATCCAGCTAATGCCATGACTTTTTGATCTCCACTAAAAACCTTAATTAATTTTAATCTGGTCTTACCATTCGTCAAAAGAAAACCCATCAGTCCAGACTAATCTTCTTTAAGCAGGGCTTTCAAAAATCTGGCCACTTCCTGCAGGAGATGAATTGTTCATACAACAATAACCTGCCGGTTTCACAAAATTCACGAAGTCAAAAAACCTCATCCTGTGGTTTTGTTACTCTAGGGCGCCCAGAACCTACTATGGTAGGATCCAGTTTCTCAAAAACGTCTAACAGCATCTCGCAGAGTTTCGGGGGACTCAGATGGCAATAGCTGCTTACCTGATGGAATGTGCATCATCACCCAAACCACGCGCAATATCCTCATCACCAAGTGTTCTCTTTATATTTTTACGTTTAAAAATTGATATTAAGAAAACTAAGATGAAAACTAAAAAGTTTATTGCTTCAGAATTCAAATGAGACTGAATAAACATTTTGAATTCTGTAAAAAATAAACATTGAAAAACCCTTTATCCAAAAAGCATAGCATATTTAAACGGCACGTAACAGAAGATGATAAACTGAATATAACAATAGTGTAAACTGTAAATTAAACAATTTGTGAGATGCCATGTTGTCTTAGATCATCCAGACCTAATATTCCCAGTTTTGACAGTTAGTCTTCATCCCGCCATCCTCATAATTTAATTAGTTTATTTATTAGGTATATTTTCAAATATGACTTTTTATACAGTTGAAAAAAACTATTGGTTTGGTTATTTTCAATAATTTTATCTCCCTCTTTTTGGTTTTGTCCTGTGTAAGTGCTGTTAATTACCCCGATGAAAAACATAAACATCTGGGGCTCACCAACCTGTAGAATTTCCAAAAATAAATTCGCTTGGTCATCCTGCTTTCGATGAAATTTAATTTTAATGAAACATAATTTTATTACACCCATATTTGTTTAGTGGTCATAATTGGCAATATTAATTATTCCCATTAATTATTAATTTTGTCTAAGGTTTTTGGACGAGATGAAAAAATTAGTGTTAGCAGGATTTGAACTCGTTACCTTCGGCTTTTAATTTTATTATTTAGTTGTGAAAATTAATTTGGAAGTGGTATTTATCGTAGGTCTGGTAGTTAAAAAAAAACAAAACAAATTCATTACAGTTCGTGTTCCAATTGATCATTTTTCAATTAATTAATATTCACAAAAGCTATTGTTCGTGATAAAAAAAGTCAGTGTTACAAGCAGGATTTGACCCCACAACCTTTGGCAGTCTCGATAGCTCAAGTGGTAGTGTAGCTGCGCATTAAGCTAAAGGTCGTGGGTTCGAATCCCGCTTGTAACACTGACTTTTTTTTTTTCAATTAATACCTTTCATAAATATTAATTAAAGAAATAAAGTTTGAGTTAGCACATTAAAATGAAATATTTCTCTTTTCACATAGATAAACAACAATATTGTATAAAGCGCCAACTAACAGCTGTAAACGAAGCGTTAAATGTGGATATATCAGATCATAACGAGATCATCATTTTCAGTGACTACTTCAGTGACTTGCAATTGATTAAAGTCTGTTTATCAATCCCACAAAAATATGGGAAATAATTCGTGGACTGTGCGTTCGTTTCCTTCTGGTGGTTCCTAGTTGTGGAATAAAAACCGAAAATGGGTGATGTAGGTGCCAAACACGCCGGAAACAGAACTGTCTATAATCTCAGAAAAGTTCATCACAGCTAGGTCTAGATTTGAAATCTTTGAAGGAGAGGACATTGCCAAATCACTCCCCGAGATAAAATGGTCCAAAATCTTGGGGTTTGTGAACAAGTCTAAGAGGTTTATGCAGGACACGTGAGCCGTCCAAATCCCAGAGCTTTTAGGTATGGAGTACGAGTCTACGCAGGCATTTAACCCCTCGGGTTTTGGACGACCCTGCCCTGCATAATATATAAATATATATATCACAGCTTTAAAAAATTATTGGATGGGCCACCCCCTGGGCCAAAGTGGAAAATGATTAAAGGCACCATCCATCCTTGAATATTGCAAAATGAAGAGAAGAGTGGAACAAAACTGGACATTTGCTGACTCCATATTGTTCCTTTTGATTAATATGTCTCCTACTCGTCATTGTGGCGGCTTAAGCTTGGAACACATTTTATGCCTTCCAAATCAGTCGTAAATTTTGCAGATCCTCCCATACCACTGAACTAACTGTTACAAGATGACCAATGCAAAATTGATAAGTTTATTAAATATTTAAAAGAAATCATACATCACAAAATATAATAATGACAAGTCAAAAATTATTGAACAAAAATAAAATCATAAAAGAGCTAGAATGGATGCGGGCTGATGGGCTGGTATGTCCTTGCTGTCTCAGGACCCATGATACCCAAAAGTTGGGGGCTTTTCCTTTGGTATATTTTGTAATTTTTTTTTTCATCTTCCAAAAGGACTGACTGATTCTTTTCAGTTACTTAAATGCTTGCGAAGTACGGAAAAACATCTTGGCCATCCTTGATCGGCGATACTGGCCAGTTGGCCGGCTGCAAGTGCCTTTTCGAGTTGGGTTCATAAAGGCAATGATAACCCTTCGTTGGTTTTTGCCTGTTTGTAAAAAATAAAAAAATTAACAGAGAAAATAACTATCTCACTTTTTTTTATTTTTAAATTTTTTTAAAAATAATTTATTATCAATTCAATAAATAAATCCTTTGAGTCGTTACTGTTAACGATAAAAATAGCTGTAAATTTTAAACTGGTGATAAAATTTATCAGTTGCAAAATATTGAAGGAAAAAAAAAACAGTCACAATTACTGAAACATAAAGCCAGTGCTCAGCCAAAATAAAATAAAAATTAAGCAATAAAAAACCTGTTTTAATTAATTACATAAATCGTTATTAGAAGTTATTTCACCAAGGTATTCACAAAGAAAATGTAATTATTACTGTTCTACAAAACATTTATTCAATAATTAAATTTCTAATTTCTTCTTTTGTATTAATAAATGAGACTGAGAGAGGGTCATATCTTTGCCAAACAACCATAATTTTATAAAATATATTTTCAATGTGCAAAACATTTTAAGTGGAAATTTATTATAAAATGTCTTTTTCATTTTGAACTATAATATTTTTAATTATCACATTACTCTGAAAGTTAAAGGTATTTCTTAACCCGCATTGATTTTTTTTTCTTTTTGTGTCTGCTGAAGCGCAAGGAAGAAGGAAAAACTGTTTATTAAAAATATAATTTACTTTTATAATAAATATTAATGGCCCTGAGTTTGTACCCCTATTAAATTGTATGTAAATCCTTTAAAAAAATGAAAACATGTATTTTTAGGTAGTTACCGGAGGGTCGTACGATGTCGACGTTATTATGCAGGCACCGAATAAAGAGTTAATATATCGTCGACAGAAGTCCCAGTACGATACGCATACGTTTCTCACCACCCAATCCGGTGAGTATGCGATCTGCTTCAGCAATGAATTCTCATCGTACTCCAACAAAATGGTCTACATGGACCTCCAGGTCGGAGAAGAACCTCGGCTCCCTGGGATGAGCCACACCACCGTCATGACACAAGTAGGTGATAATTATTTCTGTTTTAAAAAAATAAATTTTTTTATAAACTTTTTTTTTGTTAGATGGAGACATCAGCTGAAATTGTACATAAGGCTCTGGTGACAATCTCCGACTACCAAACCCACCACCGTCTTCGAGAGGCCCAAGGAAGGAAAAGGGCGGAAGAATTGAACGAAACAGTCTTCTGGATTTCGTTCATGGAAACGAGCTGCATTCTCATCATCAGCTTTGGACAAATCTGCGTCCTTAAAAATTTCTTTTCTGAAAAAAGGCCAAACCAGTTTGGAAGAAAATAGTGTTGTTGTTTTTTTTGTATTTAAAAGAGATAAAAAAAAAAATTAAAAAGAATATTTAAAAAAAATCCATTATTATTTTTAAAAATTGTCCATTCTATAAATAATGTTTTATTAAATTAAATTATTTAAAAAAAAACCCTTTACTTTTTATAATTTTTGTGTCGTAAAAGTGTTGCATATTTAGTTTTACACTTTTTTGTTTTTTTGCGGGAGTACTTTTTTTCTTCAGAAAAACAGTTTTCCCCTCGCTCTATTTTCCATAGAATTATGAAAATTCTTACTTTTGTAAATGATTTTTAAACATAACGGTGTACAGTTTTTAGGGTAATAGTCACAATTTAATTTATTTATGTATAATAAAAAAAAAATGTATGTTTTACTACAAAATTGTCGTCCTTTTTCAAAATAACGCTGGTGAGAAATTTCTTTCTAATATATCAAAAGGGAATGTGATGTGCTTTCGAGTGAAGTATGCGAGTGAGATGTAAAACAGTTTTTAGAATAAACTAAAAAAAAATCAAGCCTGGTATCTTACTTGTTATTCCCCAATTTTTAAGGTGATTTTGTTATAGTCCGTCATTTGTACTCAGGATAGTTCAACAGTAATGTAAATAAAAAAATTAAATGGCATATAAAAAATATAAAATTGATCAATAAACTTTTTTTCACAACTTAAGGCTGATATTATTTTGGGTTTTTACACACCTTATGCACACAGTTGTGGGCACTCGAAGACAAGATGAATTTAATTAAATCAAACCAGAATATTTTTTTAAAAAAATAACTCGAGGAATAATGTAAAAACAATAAAACAAGAGTAAGGTCTCAAGCCCGTGGACGTTCACAAATCAACAAACACTGAGTTTTCTCACAAATACTTTACACCTCGTCAAATCAATTATTTTTCCTCATTAAAAAAAGAGGCATCGCGTGATTGATTCAGTTGTTAGAATATTTTCTTCCATTTTAACCTGACGTTTAGAAAAGTTAAAGAGAATGATCTGTTCGTTGTGTTGTAGCTAATTGTTGGCTGGGCTCTGTAGAGGTTACTGTACGAACGACGTCTTTCTTCCATGTTGAAGATGGCCATGAGTAGATAGACCCTGTGCCCGTTCGACACGAGTTCACTCCTGGAGAGACCAAAACTCATCATCAAAGTCAAATCTTTGATCTAACTTAAAATAACTGAAGCTTTCAGAAAAACGAAAGTCTTGCTTCTTGACAGACTAATTCATCGAACAATCATCATTATTCAAAAGACTGTTGGATTTGGGTATTTTGTCTAAGTTTGTAGGTAAATTAAATCTTTGCATGCTTCGGGTGCATTTGCGGTTCAGACCTCAGAGGGAATTTTTTCATACTTGAACATAGGGGATGGACTAACACAAGGGTGTTTTCTTAGTCTCCTATTGTTATTCCTTTATGTAGATAATAGCTCACGTTTACTAAGGGAGTGATTCCTGTTGTTAATACCAAAATAAAAATACCATTATAAGCAGATGACATTTCTCCAGCAAGTTTGCAAAATAATATAAAAATTTTTGTGTCTTTTAGTTTTATCTTTGGAACTGGTCAATAAATTTCCACAATGGAGGAAAACCATGCAGCCTCTGAAAAATTGTTTTATAAGGGCAATAAAATCAAGTGGCGAAGAGGTACAAATGTTTGTATGGTATTTTTAAACCTCGTTTTTGTCTTTTTATTTCTTACCACATCGACACTACAATTTCTGCTGTAAAAATAGGTTTAAACTATTATTTTAAGTTAATATTAATATTAAAAAAAAAAATATCTTGGACCTTAAAGCCAAAATAAGTTAACAAAAGTGTCTGCGCTTTGTTGTTTTTATGGTGTTCAAGTCGGTCTTCCGGTCCTAGGAAATTTTGGAAAAAAAACTCGAAATATTTTTTGTGAAGAAACTTCTCAGTTTACCGCCATTTTCCCAAATTACATGCTAAACTGTTTGTCTCCTCTATTTTCGTATACCTTTTCCCTGATACCGATCAATTCTAGTGCAGAAATATTCCAGAACTCATCAAAACTTCGATGTTCGGGAGATTTTCCCGATTTTCCTAATCTTTTAAAGCTTCCCAATAAATATAAGTCCATCGTAAAAGTACTGAGAGATATGTCCAGCCTTCTTAACTTTTGATGAAGCTGATGGAATCGTACGTTTCAAACAGATACAGTCAGTTAAATACAACCGAAAGTCTGCTTTCATAAGGATAAACTTTTTTTTTTTGGGCTTTACTTAGTTGGATATGGCCAGTGTCTCGGTTGCCAGCGATACCACTCAACCCAACCAAAGCCACACCCAGAAAGAGACTTGGAGCCCCTCTTGACTTTTTTACATTTGTGAACTCCAAGTGTTTTGCCCCAACAATGTAGTTTTGCAAGGATCAATATCAGGTCCTATTATTTTATTGATCTCCACTTACTTTTCAAACTTAACTGGTTTTGTAATTATTTGTAAATGACGTTATTAATACTTTTATATTTCTGCCATATTTTTTCATTTTTGAACATGATGAATTAGGACTAATGTACAAATAACTAGCAATGCCTCCAGCAAGCACCAGGACCACGACAAGGTGGGTTTCAATAAAGGACCTTTTAACTCTTTTTATTTTTTATTTTTAATTTTGATAATATGTTAGGTGTTTCTTATTTGTGTCAACCTTCATTAGCTCAAATTGCTAGTGTTCATTCTCGGGTGTGAGCCAGGCATTGGCGGTTTATTGAAGTGCGGTTCATCTGGAGGCAAGGGTACGTCTTATGATAGCAATGGAGGTATTGTAATATCAGATGCTATATCGTGTTCTTCCAGGCTCAAGTTCAGGCCGAAATTCGAATCCTTTCTGTGATTCCAGATCTGTTGTCGGCTCTTTCAGGAATACCAGTCAGGCTACATGATGCACTGAAAATACAATTTTCTTCTTTTCCCTTATACTTCCGAGTGGGCCTCAGTTTAATTTTAGGACGAACGCGTTTATTGTTAAACAAGATGAAATACAACATGAATTCTGACAAATAACTAAAATATGTACACACACACACACAAGTTATTAAAATAATAAATTCACAGTTCTCAAGGTTCCAAGAACTTACGATTTTTTAATAGTTTCTGACTTTATCGCATTAAATGTTGGCCCAAGTGTATACGTTTGAATTTAAATAAAAGCTCCTGGGTTTTTGTGCGGTGATTAGTGCTTCTGTCTGTTAAACCTCCATCGGGCGCCGCTCTGAATGTAACAAAACCAGGCGCACCCGGCCTGAGAGGCCACCTACCTGTTTTACCCTCCCCCTCACCCTCTAATCAATTTAATCCAAAACGCCATTCAGGTAGCCTTTGCTAGTATTTACAAGAAATCAAATACACCAAATTGAATGGAAACAAAACGAGTTTTCGAATATAACGAAGCTTCAACTAAAACAACCAAAATTGTAAATTTTGTACAAGTTTTTATAAAAAATCATACTTTTTTTCCCCCCATTTCAGCAAGAAGTCTAGAATAAAAGTCAGGAAAACTGAATTGAAAAGTGAAATGAACGATTACAACAAAAATATAGTGAAAAAAAAAAACTTGTCTTTTAATTTATGACGCAGTCAGCTCGACAAGCTAGGATGGGTCAAGGCTAGCGGATTTGACGATAGAATTAATTAGGGATTCCTATGCACCAACCCTAAATAGGAAACTACTAGGACAGGCATCCTGTTTGGCCGCGATGTAAAAAAAAAAAAAAAAATAGCAGGCGAAAAGGTGTTTAGTTGGCCTCTCAGGCCAGCTGCGCCCGACGGAGGGTTAAAGGATATAAATAGCAGAAACTGTGTAATATAAAAGGGTCTTTTTGATCAAATAAAGCTCAACCGAAATCACTAATCAATTTAAATTAAGAACTAATCAATTTTAAAGAATAAAAAAAAAACATTTTTTTTTAGGTTTCTTAATTCATCAATCTGCGATACGTCAACTCTGACATATCCTGCTTCTGTCTGTTATAACGGACTAAAATCAGAAACGAAGAGAAAATAAAAAAATCGTTATTCAATGGTTATTCGGAGATCGTCAAATCCGGTCTGGTGCGACGTAGTTTTAACGGATGGGAAATATCCTTTTTGTAAATAAAAACAAAACTGTTCAATAAAAACTGAAATTATATTTCTTTATATGAACAACAAAAAAAGTAAATACAAATGAAAAACATGCTCATTTCCCCCCCCCCATTTTAAACATGATATTTAAAGACATCGGATTTGGTTTAATCTAAGCTTAAACTGGTTCGATACGATGACAATGTAAATAATACGGCAAGACATTAAGGATTAAACATAGATTCTTTTTTTTCTCTCTCTCTTTTTATTACTAAACATATTTTTCAATAATAAATGTAGAGGAATATTTTAATAATTATCCATATAATAACAATACACATAATATAATAATCATTAATAATATATAAATCTATAATTTTAAAAAGAAAACAATGTTTTTATATATTATGTAATTTCCAGTTTTAATTTTGTACGTTAAAAATGGAACAGACTTAGCTAACAATAAATTCTAAATATATATCAATAAACTTTCGCATTTTTCCGATTCATTTTAATTAATGACCTATATGATTATTGACTAATACAAAAAATATATTACTACTAAGCAGTCTGATCGTACAAAAGTTGTAACAAAAACAAAAAAAAGATTAAAAAAAAAAAGTAAAACAAATTATACAATAAAGAAAGAGAAAATTAAAGTTTTGAGCTAACTCTATTAAAAACACTTTAAAAAAATATTAATTAATAGAAAAAAATAAAAGCTACTAATCTTACAAATATGTTGCAGTTTATTGCACAGCTCTTTGGAACTTGTGTGATGAAAAGGGTTTCAAGAGAATTCTGCTCATGAAAAATTGAAAAACAAGACAGACAAGCATAATTAGAATCTGAATGTTTTGTTTTTGTAATTAATTAAATTGTGTATTTATTAAGAAGTCTTAAAAAAAATAAATAATACAAGATAACAAATAAAAAGGAGCTCGTAATCCCTTTGATGGTTACACCTGGGTGCACATTTGATCATTTATCAACCTAAAGCTCATTTATGGTAAAAGAATATTTACATTTCAAGCCATCTGAAACATAGAAAAAAAATTAATTTTATACGCAACAGTGCGAAATCTGAAAACAGACCTGCTTGTTCTTTGGTTCCGGCGGTATCCAAACGCGCGAATCCTTTCCGGTCTGTTTTTTCTTAGATTCGTCGACTTTTTTCCAAAGGCTGGCGATCTTCGAAGTGGCCTCTTTCTTCACGGGCGCGGCCGCCTGCGAGTTGAGACTCGAGTTCGAGTGCCACCTGCCGGACCCGCTCTGGTCCGAGCACGCCGACTTTAAGCTCTGGTTGCTGACTGAAGTGCGAACGCCGAACCCCGGCTTGTTCGGAAGACTGGCGGCCCTGCCTCTCCCGGCAGCGTTCTTGCTCGGGGCTGAAATAAAGGAAAAAAAAATGGACGTCATTGTTTAAAAAAATCCTCTTTACCTGAATGTTGGGCTTCCATCAAGTGAAACTAGTTCCCTTTTAGTCTTTTGGTCATTTCATTCCAATATTTGACTCGCTATTCACACGCATTAAAAAAAATACGTTTCTTATCTAACAAAATAATTTTCAACATAAACAGATTGTACTATGCTTTTTACACCTGGACATTAAAAATTAAAAAAACCTTATTTTTGAACTGCATATTCATTTAGTCACTTAGGGGCCCAATTTTTAGCAAAACCTTGAGTTAAATTTCAAATTTTATTGTTACAATCCTTCAATTACTTAATTTTATTTTTAATTTTTTTTTTGATAATTCAGTGTGATTTATCCTTTTTTTTTCTTCTTTTCCTTTTTCCCTAAATTTTCCTAGTGCGGAATTAGTTTTGTAAAAACCACAATGTAAAACATACAATCAAGTCCAATTCCTGTCGTGCAGGCTTAAAGTTGAACTACCGCTTGGGCGTCCTGGGCAAGAGGGTCAAACCACTTTACAATATTTTTTTTTTTTTTTTTCCAATTAAAAAGTCACGAGAGCCAGGATTCGAACCATAACATGGCAAATACAAGTCAGAATAAATGTTACAGGATAAATACACCGTATTTTCGTAAATTTCTATTATAATTCTTGATGTCTGCAAGGTGTTGAATCTGTAGATTTCCTCTCTTCTGACCGTTTTGTGTCAAAATTCAATAAAAAACTGAAAACCAGTGAACTAAATTCAATTAACTAAAATAAATCTATTAGGTATGAGTTTTACAGTTCAACTAGACTTTTATGTCTGGTTTGAGTATTTATTTCATTTTTCACTTTAAACATCAAAGTCAAGGTACCTTTCAATTTTTTTTTCTGACTTAAATCAAAAAGCAACCGTACTGCTAAAAAAAATTCAGATTTTGTTTACAAAAGCTCATTAACTATTTATGCGTGGTGAATGGTGACAGTTAGCCGATGATTATTCAGAAATCGTGCGATGCGGTCTGGTGTGTTGTAGGTTCTTAAAAAACAAAAACACTTTTTTCATTGTGCCAACGTTTCAATCTTTATTCAGATCATCTTCAGGACCAGGGATTTATAAATAGTGTTTAAATTTAACAAAAACATGTAAGATGTGGAGAAAAACGTGACTTTATGCAATGCAAATAACGTTTTAGAAATACTTTGATTGATAATAAAAAAAATTTTTTTTTTGCATTGTAAAAATTCACTTTTTTCCACATCTTACATGTTTTTGTTAAATTTAAACAATGTTTATAAATCCCTGGCCCTGAAGATGATCTCTTGATGTACAAACATTGTTTAAATTTAACAAAAACATGTAAGATGTGGAAAAAAAAGCCAATTTTTACAATGCAAAAAATTTTTTTTTTATATATTCAATCAAAGTATTTCTAAAATATTTTTTTTCAATGTGTAAATTCACTTTTTCCCACATCTTACAGGTTTTTTATTAAATTTAAACAATGTTTGTACATCCCAGGTGCTGAGGATGATCTCAATAAACGTCGAAACGTTGGCACAATAAAGAAAATGTTTTTCTGAAACCTACTCACACCAGATCGCATCTCACGATTTCTGATTAATTATTTATTTTTGCAATGAACGTCTATGAAGAATATCGTAAATGAGCAGAAAAGTTTCAACTGATTTTTACAATATCAGAAAACAACTTTCTTCAACTTACACACAAAGGTTGAAATTTCTATTTCAATAATTTAAAAGAAAATTTTTATTTTCAAAATCTAAAACTTATCTCGCATTTTATAGAAATTTATATACTTAAGAACAAGAACTGTTATTATTTTTTATAAACAAAATATGAGGATTACCATTACTGACCAAAAATAAATAAATTTTAATTAATTGAGGTTTTTAATTGAGAGATAAAAAAATTCAGTGTAATTAGGCAGACCATGAAAATAGTGAATTTAATTTAAAAAAAAAATTTTTTTCCGTCCATGAAGTTTATGAAAAATTTATTACCACCACAGACAATCATCCTGATCTACTCTTGTTTGACAATTTTTCCATCCTCGGTGGTCTGTCTGCATTGCAATATTTGAGCCCATTTTATAGTTTATCCAGACCAAGGATTAAAGATGTTGAAACTAGTCTGACAGAATTGGCACAGATGATCCGAGACGATAAAGATAGCAGATGATCACAGTTGTAAATTACTATCACACAGACCCCTGCCCATAAATTTTAAACAATTTATTTTTTTGTTTTAAATTGTGATATATGTTGAGGTTCAATAAAATCTGGACAAGTTGACTTTTATCATTAATATCGTAATATAACCGTTTTTGTTTGAAAATGCTGGGAAACATATGAGCACGTTTCTGACTAAGTCCCTAGCCGTATCGTCGGACTGTTTTGACAGTCAAAACCAGTCGCAAACCCGGCTTGAAAATGTGTTGGAACGGCAGGCTGACAAGTTTGAGTTTGTAGCATGACGGAACACTCAAACTAACTGCGTACAAGGTAACTGTGTGGTTAAGGCATCAGACTCTCGGCTAGTAGATCCTCTATTCTCACCGTTGCTTCTGGAATTTTTCTGACACCTAAGGGGACCGGCGGCCGCAATTGAAAGAAATTGTCATGGGACTCATCAATAGAAGGGGCGGGACCCGATCTCAGCGACCCTGAATTCGATCCCAACCCCCTCCAAAAATGAGTTTCTCCGACGGAAGAATGGAAGTACACTACTACAATCCCCCAAAAATATAAAAATATGGAGCCAGAGATTGCAATATATACAATACAATAAGCTGAACAGCCGCAGTGCTCAGGAGGGAACTCCTCCAGCCCCTGGACTCGATTGCAAAAAAAAAAAAAATATATGATGAAACAACCCTCACCAAAGGCGTCAGACTCTCGGCTAGTAGACACCGTGGTCGTGGGTTTGATCCCCACCGTCGCCTCTGGAATTTTTCTGACGCCTAAGGGGACCGGCGGCCGCAATTGAAAGAAATTGTCATGGGACTCATCAATAGAAGGGGCGGGACCCGATCTCAGCGACCCTGAATTCGATCCCAACTCCCTTCAAAAATGAGTTTCTCCGACGGAATAATGGAAGTACACTAGAGTACAATGGGGGCTCAAGTTCACTTTGTGTTGTGAGCCCTCCCCCAAAAATATAAAAATATGGAGCCAGAGATTGCAATATATACAATACAATGAGCTGAACAGCCGCAGTGCTCAGGAGGGAATTCCTCCAGCCCCTGTACTCGATTGCAAAAAAAATATAATGAAACAACCCTCACCAAAACTGGCTCCATTTGAGAAAAAAAAAAAAAAAAAAAAAAAAAAAAAAAAAAAAAAAAAACCCTAATATGATCTTCACTATTTGGTCTATGTGTGTTTAAATTATTTGCATTAAGAGGGTTATACAGGACAACACATAGACCAACTAGTAAAAATGAGAAAATTTGTCTTTTATTTAATTTAAAAAAAAAAATCCTGCATACAATGGCGTACATTTTTTTGTTGTTATAGATTAAATGTTATACATTAATTATTATATTACAATAATTACAGTTTTTAATTGGGAGAAAAAAAGTCTATGGCACGAGCGGGATTTGAACCCACGATCTTCAGCTTGATGCCGCTGCTCTACCACTTGAGCTATTGTGACCTCGGTCCACTTGGACGTCAACTTCCTATCTCAACGCCACCTTTTTGCCGTTTTTCAATTATCAATTATCTCAATTAAAAAACCTAATTTGTTTAAATATATTAATTGGTAAAGCGGACCACGAAATTAGTGAATTCATTGATTCGAAATAAAGTATACTTCACTAAAGCTCCCCGTGGCCATTTCATTTGTCGTCGAGAATCCACTCCGATTACACATTTGAAAAAAGCAATAAAAAAGCAAGGAAAATTCAAAAGGTGCGGTTGAGATGGGAAGTTTCCAGATCGAGGTCACGGTAGCTCAAGTAGTTAGAGCAGCGGCGTATCAAGCCGAAGATCATGGGTTCGAATCCCGTTTGTGCCATCACTCTTTTATCCCAATTAATGACCCTAATTGATTGCAATACATTAATATTAATTGGCCAAGAAGACCACGAAATTAATTATTATTTCCATATCATGCAAGGATGCATTTTTGTAAAATTAAAATTTTTCTTTTGTCAGGCATAAATTCATTATGATCAGAAGCGTATTAAGATTATAATAAAATGATGAATTTTATTTGTGTGCATACTTCATCAAAATGCCAGGCATTTTTCACTGTTGACGACGTCATGCATTTCGTAATAAAAAAAAATATCTACAAAATCGATAAGAAATTTAAATATAAAACCGTTTCATAACGCTCGACTATAAAGAAAAGAAATCATAATTTTCCTCGCAGGAATTTAACTTAGGATTAATCAATGATTAAGTTAACATACTGGTAAATAAATAGTCACTTAAAATGCAATTACAATTTTATTCAATTGAATGTTTCGTTCTGTACAAATTAATTAAACCAAGAGCATGTATTGACAAATGCTTAATTGTATGCAAACATGCAATAATACAACAGATGTAACAATAAAAAAAAGAGAAGGAAATGAAAAGATTATTCAAAAATTAATTATGGAAACGTAAAAGAAGAATAATGAATTAAAGAAAATTGATACATTAAAAACAATTTACAAGTAGTATAAAATATACTGTAAAATAGAATTTTTGTTTTTAAAGAAAGGTTACAATCAAATGTTAATTTTAAGGAAAAAGAGTATTAAACTTATTTCTTACCTATGGGGTTCTTTTTAAGAGGTGATGCTATTTTTTTGATAGGTACGGGAATGCTAGAGGAAGCTTCATCCTTTGTGAAAGTGCCCTGTCTCTGCAAGGGTTGGACGACCTGCGGCTTCTTTTTGACAGCGGGCTGAGGGATTTTGACGGGGCTTCGCACCACCGGGATGGCGCTGCTCCGGCTGGCGCCTCCTCTGATGCTTTTAACCTAATGGTTTATTTTGTAATTAAACATTGTAACGGTTTTGGTTGAAAGGCTCACCTCAGGAGGCTTGACGACGATCGGCCTCGGCGGCTCCTCAGCTTCGCTCGGGATTTCAGAGGGCTGTTCTAACGGTGAAATGCTCCCCTCGCTCGGCTGGCTCTCACTCTCTACACTCGACAATCTGCGAAATGAATGTTTAATTTCTAGTTATTCTATTATTTTGTATATTTTTACCTTTCTACATTCGGAGGAGGAGGCACATCGTTGATCGTTCTAGTCCTAAATCTATCTCTATCAGCTTGCCTCCGTTGCTTGGGTGTTGTTCTTTCCTTCGGCTTAGTCTCAACTTCTTGTACTTGTTCCTTCTCTCCTTTCGGTTCTCCCTTAATCACATATGTGTTATATCTACAAATTAAAAAAAAAAAACAAAAAAAAACTTTACTATTAACATACAAATTTTTCCTTTATTTGAACTGTGTCCCTGGATAAAGGGGTACGATTTTCTGAATAAATTAAAGAGTCATTGAACATTCTTACTTGGCTTAGAATAGGCCATACATGTGTCACATTTAGATTTAAATGTACCGCCTATGCTCCTCTACATCTGACAGTGAAAGGAGTAGTAGGGGCTACAAAAGGGTTATTTGTTGAGTCCATAAGAGTTAGGACAGTAGAACAATTCCCTTTCTGCCCTCCGTGGGTTAAGAGCTGTTAATTTGTAATTAAAAAAAAAAAAAAAAAAGAAAAGAAAAAAAAAGGAGAAAAATTTAAAAAAATGGCGTGCAAACAATTCAATTGAGTAAATTTTATAAAGAAAACTATAGGAGATAACATCTGATTTTAATATGTAGTGATTAATGACCGTTAATCGATAATTATTTAGAAACGTGAGATGCTGTCTAGTGCAATTTACAAATGTCTTTATCGTTCACTTTGTGGAGATCATCTTCAGAGGCCTGGGATTTACAAGAACATTGTCTACATTTACCAAAAACATTTTCTACGTGGAAAAGTGAATATATACAATGAAAAATATATTTTGGGCAGTATTGGCACTTTGAGTGAGTAGAAATACTTTGAATGAGTACATAAAAAACATATTTTGCACGAAGACCTAAATTCTGCCAGTAGAAGTAGCTCATGGTATTGTATTGGGACTATTTCTATTGATAATATAAATGACTTTCACTGTGGACATTATGGCTCATTATCTTAAGACTATTTATTCCCTAATTAAATAGAGGAATTGTTCTCTCTGCTGATTCGGGCTGTGCTATGTAAGTTTCTAAATAGTTGCTTTGCCCCCCCCCCCCTCAAGAGGTCGTCCATGATATTTTTACTTTGTGCTGATTTTCATGTTTCACTTCCTCCACTGTTAAAACAGCTGAAGATTCGTCCAAATTAACAAATAATCTGAGTGTACGTGGAGACTTAAATACAACCAGTAGAAGTAGCTCATGGTGTTGTATTGGGACTATTTCTGTTATTAATACAAAAGATTTTCACTCTGGACATTATGGCTCATTATCTTAAGACCACTTATTCCCCAATTAAATAGAGGAATTGTTCTCTCTGCCAATTTGAGCTGTGCTATCATCCTGAAAATCCTACAAAAGTTTATAAATTGTTGTTTTTTCCTCTAGAAAGTCGAAGTTGGAAGAGAAATTCTTTCCTTGCTCGACGGATCTAACTAGTTAATTACAGATATTTAATGATAATAAATTTAAATGAGTCTAATCCTGCATAAGTTCTAGATAAAATTGAAAGTGTACCGTAACCACGCTACAAGTCAAATTGACATGAATTGTTTTTGTCTGTTGGGTGATGGTTATGTTTACAAGATTATTCAATTAGATAAAATCTTGAAGAACTTGTCTTTATTGCACACTTGATCACACTAATTGGCGACAGTTGTATTTTTATATAAGGCTCCACACAGCTAGGATGTTGGCGACTACTTGGTACAGGGTTCAATTCAATGTTTAAAATGTCCAGCATGTAGTGCTGACCGTTGGGTCAAGTTGTCAAGTCCAGTGAGTGAATTTACAGGAAAGAAGGATGTCGCTCTTGGAAAACATTCCCCAGCACATCTTGTGATGTCCGAGAGATGGTTTGGAAAATAAAAGTAGAGCCATGTACCACCCACGTAACATTTTTTCTCCGGAGAAGCTACGGAAGATCTGACGTTATAGTTCAGGCAAGCATTTCTATGGAAGATCGCACAAACTTGATCTTCGTCGAGGGTTCCATAATGGCGATACAATGAGGGTTTGTTATCAGAAGAACTAGTTCCTTATATGACAATAATTGACAATGGTTGTATTTTTATGACAATGCTAGGCCCCGACAGCTCGGATCGTCAGCGTCTTCTTGGAACGATCTTAAATTCGATGTATGCAGTAGTCAGCAAGTAGTACCGACTTAAACTCTATCGAACACCTTTGGGACGAGTTGTAAAAGAGGATAAAAAGTCGCCAAGTATGAGAGTTTGCAAGAATTAATAATGAAGCTATTTGAGGTAAATAAAAATATTATTCGGCAGCATACATTCAAAACCTCAGTAATCATCGCAAGAGGAGGAAAGACACTGTAATTGAATATTTTATTCATTATTTCCATAGCAACGTTATCAAATTGTTTTACACTCTTTTATTCAGCTATAATCTTATATTTTTTCTCCAAAAAGGAAAGAAAATTTGATAGGTGGGGTCGAGATGGGAAGTTGGTGCCAGAATGGATCGGAGTTCAAGTGATAGAGCAGCGGCCGTATCAAGCCGAAGATCGTGGGTTCGAATCCCGTTTGTGCCATTGACTTTTGTATCTCAACTAAAAACCTTAATTAAAAATATCCATAAAACTTTTTTTTTTATAACAAACACTAATATTTACTAAAAAAAAACAAAACAAGGGTGGCCACTTTTTTGCCTCTGTGTGTATAATAAATATACAATTTATTTATCCTGGTCTGCTTATTCTCAATTATTTTTTCTCTTCAAATATACCCTGTTCTGGCATTATTATTTATTTTTTAAAATTAAAATGTCAATATATTTGACAATAGAGCAAATCACTGAAGAAAATATGTTCTATCAAAATAAATGTGTAACCAAGCTAAAAGCATCCATATTCTAGTGAAGAATAATGAAATATAAAACTATAATAAATAAATAGAAGAAAGGGAAGAAAAAAACATTTCCAAACTAGAAAGTCATGTGAAATTCACTATTCAAGAAATTAGAGTCAATCTGTTGAATTATCCTGTATCCAAATTTTTACTAAAATTATTTGTTTAATATTTTAATTATATTAAAAGTTATTATTAAGTACTTTTTAAGTTTTGTATAAAAAACAAGTTACCTGAATTTTCCAAGCTCTCGTCTCTGCTTTGGCGTCATCTTCCGTTGTGAGGGCGGCGTAGCTTCTAATGTGATGTCGTCGATGCCGTCGGCGATTTCTGAACTGATGCTCGCCACGCTCATGATGCTGTTGTCAAGATCGACCATCTCCTCCATTTCAGTCGGCGGCTTGACGTTTTCAAGAAGGCTCGCCTCTTTCTGAGGTAATTTTTTCTTGTCGACATCGATCGAACACGATAGCGAAATGATCGAGTCCATGGCCGAAGGCGGTTGGACCTGGTCGAGTTCAAGGACGCTCCCGTTGAGAAGGCTGTCTGTAAGTTTGAAATCCTTCTTGGGGTATTTGTCGTTGATGGAAGTACAGCTGGACATCGAGATCATCGAAGCCATATTGGAAGGCGGCTGGATTTCATCGATCCCGACAAAACTATTTTCCATTTCTAGATGAGATATAAGAGCTACTTTTCCCGAATTGAGTTTTATCACTCTTGACTCTGTCAATGTGATATCTTGATCAGTCTTATCCTTGTCATCTTCATCTTCAGCACTGTCGTATGAGTGGATAACAGGTGGTGCCATACTCAAACTCGGATATGACATATCGTTGGGAGTCTCTTCTGCCCATGTGTCAGTGCTGTCTTTCATTTTATCAGGGACTGTAATTAAATTTAACTTTGAATGTCTGAATCTAAAAAGAAAAATGTATAAAACTGACCTGAAGGCATTCCAGATGAAATGACTTGCATGAGAAGTGCCTGGTCTTCTTGCTCGGCCAGAGTTACCTCATCCGCCGAAGCCCCCGAAAGCACAGTAACAGCTTCAACTTCATCGACTGTAACTTAAACAAAAGTAAATATTATAAAATTTAGTAATAAAATTAGAAAAATACCATCTGGATCCAGAGAGCTCAGAGGCGACGGATTCTCGGCAGGTGGAGGAGTTTCAATTCCGAGCCTGTGAAAAAAAAAAAAAAAAATGAATAATTTTTACAATTAATACAATTGAATAATACAAAATTCAACATCAGAGAAACAGACCTTTCAGGTTTGGAATTAATCGTGAGATCCGAGAGAGAAGACCTGATCGAGAAGTTTCCAGGGCTTCCTTCAGTGGCAAAAACTGAAATTTCGTCTTCAGCCACTAACTGTCTCATCCTGAATAAAATCAAATAAACTGCGTTATTACTTAAATTGTTAATAATAAGAATTGATACTAAACGATATTTATTATTGGCTGAATATTGAAAAACAAGAAAAAACAAATCACCTTGGTGTTGGAATAGACACAGGTCTAGGTTTAACAATTGTCGCTTTTCCTCTGGGAGCAACTTGTGATTTCGCTTTAGGTTCAACTTGGCTTCCGCTCTAAAATATGAAAAATAAAAATTAAAAACAAGGAGAGAGAGAGAGAGAGAGAGAGAGAGAGAAGGATGTGTGCAAGTGACAGAATAAGGACCTGAGCTTGCGGCATGCCGGATTGTATGCATTCAGCAAGGATGTTTTCGTGATCGGACGAGGCGTCGGACAAAGCACAGGAAAGCTCGCTATGGGACGTAGCGTGGCTTAAGCTCGCAGGGGTGTCTTCGGTGCAGAACTGTACAGGAGTGTCGTCCAACTAGAAAATGGAAGCGAATTGTAAGCCGATATTCGAAAACGAAAACAGAAATAATGAAAACTCACTTGCTGCGTCTGACGAGTTGGTATCTTGACGGGGATTCCCCTCACGCGTGGTATCCGGCTGTTTTGTGCCATAGACCCGGATTCGACACGATCTCTTAAAAATTCATAAATTGATTTATATAATTCTTAAAAAAAAAAAGAATTAAACAAAACACAGAACAAAATTAAAAACCTGTTGTTTTGCATTCCGATATTGATACAGTCTGCTAAAACATGCTCATCTTCTTCTTCTGACACTGCTGCCAATTCGATTTCTTTTCTTCCCTCCTAAAAGCATTATTTATATTCACTTTCAATTCTATTACTAATTTTTTTTTTTTGTATTTACATGTCCTTCGTCATCGAAAGTGAGATCACTCAGACTAGTCGCCGTGGAAAACTGTGCAGGTGTGCTTTCTTCCTTAAAAGCTACGACCGCATCGTCGAAGACTCCAGGTTGGCCGGATGGCTTTTCTTCCGTTTCGTTCGTCTCCGTTAGTACAGGTGGGACTTTGACCCGAGGGCTTGGCGGTATCGTCTGAGTAGGCGAATCCGGGACCTCGCTCGGCGAGAGAATGCCGCTCGTCATCCGGCTGTTCAAAAATTTTATTAAATTAAATTTCAATAATTATTTTATGATTTGTTAGTACATACCTGAATTCGCTCACTACAGAAGACCTGCAATCGTCCTGTTGCTCACAGCTGCTCAATGAACCTAGTGAACTGCACCTCGAGAACATCAACGGCGTTTCCAAAGTCGTAGGTTTCCCTGGTTCAATTTGAGCGTTTGAACAAAAGGATTTAAAAATCACAATCATTTCAACTCACCTGGATCTAATTTTCCTGGCGAAGCTTCTACCGAATTAACAGGCTCATTATTCGGCTTCACAATTTCCTTACACTGAAATTAATAATTCACATTTGATATATATAAAATAAAAAATAAAAATAGTTTCTACTTTGTTGAGTGATGGGCTGGGTGAATCCTGCTGCTCTGTCTGTTCTTCTTCATTATATCTTAAACTATAATCAGTCAATTGATCGAGATCCGTTTCTGCATAATCGCCGCCTGTTTCTTCATTGAAGTAAGGCTAGAAAAAATAAATATATAATTTGAACAATATTTAACAAAAAAAAACAAAAAAAACAAAAAAAAAAACAAAAAAAAAAAAAAATGAATTGTACCTTTTGCTCAGAGTTCTCTGCATCTTTAAATTTAATGCTGTAATTAACAGCATCATTGTCTGTCTCATTTGTTTTGTTTTCTTTCTCACAATACCTTAAGGCAAAATTTCACTATTAAACCAATTCATAATTTAATTTTAAAAATAAGAAAAAAAAATTACTTAAGACTATAATTCACTGGTTGGTCCGAGGTCTCCTCGACGTGTTGTATTGTCTGATTTATCTGATCGCAGTCTTCTTTAGCCTGTATTAAATTGGACATTTAAAAAAAAAAAAAAATTACAACGCTTACTTTTGCCATGTTGGAAAATTATTAGACTGACCGGAGTAGTCGTTACTGGCTCAGCGTCCCAGGCGGGCGACGGATCGATATTATCGCATGTTTCAGACAGCGAGCTGTTCAATTCTGCTTCAAGGGCCCTTCTCTTTCTCACAAGGAGTGTTGCACTCCCTGAAAATAACGCAAAAACATTAAAATTGGCGATTTAAATTAATATGTTGATATTTGAATACCTGAAGGCGCTTGAGCTTGCTGTTGGGCTAAACGAACAGGAAGAAGGTTCTTCAATGCCGCAGAAGCGCCCATTGCGATCATCCTGTGTTTCGAGTGTGCCAACGAAGTCAGCATGGGCACAGCACCGAGGGCCACGAGTGCCCTTTGATCCGTGGCGCATCTGGCTGAAAGGTTCCAAAGCGTCCCGCATGCATTGCTCACAACTGTCAAACTTGCGGATTGAAGTTGCCTGAGGAGGATAGCGAGGCAGTTGTGCTCACGGAGGATTTTTCTGCAATTAATTATTGTTAAGAAATTTATTTTTAACATGTTGACAAAGAACTAAAACTAAAACGTTTTAGTTTGTCGAATGAAATGCTAAATTTACCTGTAATCTTCACGTACGGCAATATGACTAGAAATATTTCGCAAAATCCCTCCGGCGTTTTCTATGACCGAGAGTGTTTTAGAAGATGACTGATAATTTAACATTTCGACGAGGTATTGTAAAGCTCCTTCAACGCTACAAATGTCAACCTGCAGAAAAAAAAAGAAAAAAGAAAAAAAAAGTCAGTGAACTACTGGAATTTGTAAAATGTTTGTCTCAAATACCTTGTTTATATTGCAGTGTGCTGATAAATTCCATAGGGCAGACAAGACAGATTTTAAAGTTTGCTCTCTCGTTGCTGCCATGGCGGCTCTCATGAGTGCCGGAACTGACCCCACTTCCCGAAGTGATTGCTTGCTTGCAGCATCCGCCCTCCAGGACAAGTTTCTTAGAACACTTGCTGTAACCTAAACACAATTTTTTAAAATATATACAATGATCAAGTTGATTCTAATGATGAATAACCTGAGTAAGATCTTCACTGTTTGATGATAACTGCGCTACAAGAGGGGCCATGAATGGTTTCATGGAACAGAGAAGAGCTTTGTTGTTTCCATCACCGAAAGTCAGGTTGGTCAGGGCCATTCCGGCGTAACGCTTTAAGGTCACGCAGCATTCTTGGTGATAAGGTGCTTCGACCTGAACAAGCCTGGCGATCACATAAAGAGCGCCGAGCTGACACATGGCCAGCCGGTGCTCTTCATCGAACGATAGCTTCATGAGGGCTGCTATGGCAGGACCAGGGTGAGATTCTTCACAGTGGCCCTCGCTGCCCAACCCCGAGGATGTTAAAGAGTCACTGTAGTTGGTGACTTGCTCGAGAAGGCGAAGTACCCTGGCTTCACGTCGCCCTCTCTTATCGTCACTATGACACAAAACCATGTTGCGAAGGGCTTCTGCCGCCCTCTGCCGCACAACCGTGCTCTCTCCGCTCGAATGAACAAGTTGTACCAAAAGAGAAAGACACCCTAGTTAAAAAAATAAATTATAAGATTGTAATCCATGAGGTAAAAAGTCGAGAACATACCTGACTGTCTCATGGCTTTACAACTGTCAGGAGAACTGCTCATGGCAAGGAGTGTCGATGTCATGTCTGCTCGGTCATGTGTCCCCAGCATGGAGAGAAGGTTGTAGACCATCTCGACCTTTGTACCAAGCTGCTCACTGCTGTAACTGTAGCTGTAACTGAGCCCTCCATCGCACATCGCCTGAGAAAAAAATAATACAAAAGATAAATCAATGTTTAATCTTGGGTATTAGAGGTCAAGTTTCACTTTATTATTCCTTGCCGCTATGAAAGCCCTTCTATAAATACCTTGATAACACTAGCTTTATTTGTTTATATGAAATTGTTTGTTTATCTTTACTAACTCACTTGTTTAGTATTGACAGCTGCTGTGCTATGGCACATCGTGTTCTGCCCGGAAATCAATTTCATTCCCCTGTCGCTGGCCTGGAATAAACATTTACACTGATTCATTACATTTAACTATTTACATGGTTTTAATTTTAATCTAAAAACTTATTGTGTTTCGTTAAAAGCATATTTTTATATTTGCAAATTGAGCATTTAATTAATATTTATAATTGAATTCGCAAACAATCAGCCATTTGCATCTTACGACAATCAGACAGAGACACACAATAAAGAATAAAAAATAAAAATATAAGGGTTTTGTTTTTAAAAGAAAAGATGGTTTAAATTTATAACAAATACACTAAATTTTTATTTTATTTTACACCAAATTTAATGTTCTTTCTAGTGGCACAGACTGGATGTTTCTATAGTCACTTTTATAAGCAATTTAATGTACCTAATTGGTAGGAGGAAAAAAAAAGTAGAAACAGCTGAAGTCTTTGACATGTCGAATACACATACCACAGTATAAACAGGGTCGTATTTGAGCATTGCAAATCATTCATTCTTCATTGGACTTTCCATTTCACAGATATTCAATCCAATTAATTCACAATCAATCAATCTCTCACTCATTATGTAACATTCACTCAATTCAATCTATCTCAATCAATAAGACTCTCTTACATTCATTTTAATCTTCTCTTTCTTTCTCTCTCTCTCTCTCTCTCTCTCTCTCTCTCTCTCTCTCTCT
>CM077108.1:13230112-13240707 GCA_039619505.1 Cimex hemipterus
CTCTCTCTCTCTCTCTCTCTCTCTCTCTCTCTCTCTCTCTCTCTCTTCCAATCAATCATTCAACCACTGATCCACTAACTCAATCCCAAATTTCACTAACAAATCACTCACTCACTCTCTAACAGTTAGTCAATCAATTCCGATCTCTCCAACAAACGAATCAATCAATCATTCTCTAAAATTCACTCAATTCAATCTCAATCGATCCACTAACGCATTCAATCTCTCTCTTAATTCTCATTCACTTTTTCAATTTATCCAAATATAATGTATATAACTTTTTCTCTCTCTCTTTCAATCAATCCTTCAACCTCTGATCCACTAACTCAATCCCATCTCTCGCTCACTCTAACAGTTAATCAATCAATACGATATCCCCCACCCCCTCTTTCAATTGACCTCTCGAACAAAAGAATCAATCATTCACTCTAAAATTCACTCAATTCGATCTCAATCATTCCACTAACGCAGTCAATCTCTCTCTTAATTCTCATTCACTTTTTCAATTTATACAAATACAATTTATCACTCACTCTCCATTTCAATTGATTCATTCATCCTCTAATTCAGCAACTCATCCCATCACTCACTCACTCTCTCTCTCTCGCTCCATCTCTCACTAATAAATCACTTACTCTCTAACAGTTAATCTCTCTCTCTCTCTCTCTCTCTCACTCCCTCCTTCTCTCTCTCTCTCTCTCTCTCTCTCTCGCTCCATCTCTCACTAATAAATCACTTACTCTTTAACAGTTAATCTCTCTCTCTCTCTCTCTCTCTCACTCCCTCCTTCTCTCTATCAACTGATCTCTCTCCAACAAATGAATCAATCACTCACTCTCTAAAATTCACTTGATTCAATCTCAATCAATCAATGCCATCCAATCCCTCTCTTAATTCTCCTTCACTTACTTTCATTTTATCAAAATGCTATGTATCACTCTCTCCATCTGTCACTAACAAATCACTCACTGACTCTCTAACACTCAGTAAAGTTTTTTTTTTTTTTTTTTTTTCACTTCTAACTCTTTGTCTAACCACCTCTCAATTAAACCTTGATCACTCACTCACTCATTCATTTCGTCTCTCTTACTATTAACAGTCACTCAGTTTTATCTCACTATCAATTGAACAAATCTGTCACCTATTAACTCCCTTTCTCCCCTTCTCTCTCTCCCTCCCTTCGTTTTTTCGTTTCTTTTCTTTTTTTTCTCGATCAGACTACCTATTCTTTTTTTTTTATTAATGTCCTGACCCTCTCTAATATGTTATATAAAATAATAATTCTATAAATTTTATTTTAATAAATTCGGAGATCGTGAGACACGGTATGGTGTGAAGTAGGTTTTAGAAAAACGTATTCTTTACCGTGTCAACGTTTCGATCTTTAATGAGATCGTCTTCAGTGCTCAAAGTGTTTGTTTTCCGTGTAGATGTGTCATTCTTGTGTGTCGTGTTGAGATTTTCATATCAGATCGCTTAATTTTTAATCGATTTAACACTAAAAACTGTAAAATACAAAAGGAAAAAAAGACTAGGATGCCGTGTATAGGGTTCAGGCGAATCGGGGACGTATATAATGAAGGATAAAAATTTGATATTTCAATTGTACCGTATACTTATTGAATGTAAAATTTTCTTATAACAAAGAAGGGATGGTTTTTCCGCGAATATTTCGAGTCAAATCAGAATTTATCCCTGACTTTCAATATAAAATTATTATATTGATGGGTTATAATAATATCCTGCGAATACCGCTGATACACGGTTTCAGAATTTATTTACTGGAAGGACTAATATGTTCACCGCGCACAAAAAATTCGCCGAGACTTTGACAACAAACAAACTTACTTGGGTTGACGTTTCTTCTTGCTCTTTGGCCTCTGGCGAAGCCCCCTGCTCCTTGGTCCACCGCGTCCCAATAACATCCTAAACGAAACAATTATAAATTTCAATAATTATTACGAAAAAGTTTACATATAACGCTATACAAATACAATCACAAATGACGAATTCTGACAAAACTTTTGTTTCAATTCAATTTCAAATATTAAAAATAGGTCAAAGAACCTTTCGTAAAGTGTCAACTTGTGATAAAGTGGAGCATGAAGCGGTACACAATATGTGATAAGTGTTGGATGATAAATTGTTCTAGACAAACGTCTTATCACCCTGAAAGCTGGCAATAGGCAAAACATTATTGTTTTATTATTCAAATTAAAAGTTAAAAGAAAAGAAAAGAAAAAGTGCTATCCAGTGAGAAAATATCAAAGCGAAAGCTTGCTCAACGTTCGGTTCAAAAATGTCATCGTTTTGTAATGAAATGCCTGCGTGCATAACGTATCGCTCTTTAGGGAATTTTCCTTGTTTCTTTTTCGAAACGGGGCATGCATAATTCATACATGATGCAATTTCTTGTCTTAAAAAAATTTTTTTTTTAAATATCAAAACGACCCAAAATCTTTAGAAATCTCCATACTCTAGCGGGTTTTAAAAGCTAAATAACTTCTATGCCGAATTTTACGAAAGAAAAGTTCTCAAATTACCAACAAAACTAAGAAAAAAGTTTTTATTTACTACTGCTTTAAAACAATAATAATAATTTCAAACTTATCTACAAATGGTTTCTAATTTTTACGTTAAAAAAAACCCTCTAAAGTGACTGTTTATGATATAACAAACCATCTGTCAACTACCAACTACATCGGTGTCGTTCGACTAGCTATTAATTTTGATTAATGTACTTACCATAATAAACTAAAAGAATACATCAAGTAGAGGCTCACAGAATATTCATCTCATTTGGCTGAGATAGGGTACTAAAAGAAAAGACGTACTGAATCCCAAATTTTCTCAACCTACCATATACATTTTTTAAAAGGTAATACAATTATCACAAAAGCTACACTTTTTTCAATGGCTAAAAACAACCCTCTGGCTCTGGACCAGAGTCGAAAACCAACTTTAGGCCAACTTTTTTTTACTATAAATCGAATTTGTTTATTCGTTTCAAAAAGTTAAGAACTACTTTTTAACTTTTTAAAAGAAACGTGTCAAAGGTTTACCTTGTTGTTGTTGTTTAAGTTGTGGACGATGTTGATGTTATGCCTTCTCGATGATGAACTCTGGGGCTTCTGTTGCCAAATGGACTTGCTAAATAAAAATTTCGAATTAAAACCAGCCGATGGACGGAGACTTTTTCGCTGAGGACGGGAAAGTTGGAAGGAGAGAAGGAAATTCTTGAGGTCCTTTTTCAATTATCCGACCGCATTAAACCGTATAGTATCCGGCAACAACGCGATACAAAATAAAAAAATTTCAAGTTAGAAACTTCATCAAACTCAAATCTGATTGAATGTGCTGATAAAACTATCAACTGAAAATTTCCCTTTGAGATTCGATTTGGACAAATATGAAAATTTCGCGCAATAAACAATCAGTTGAGCCTAAATTTTCTTCGATCTGGATCCCGTAAATTTAACAAAAATAAAGTTAAACTCAAAATAAAGAACGAGACATTACTGATTCGTAAGAATTGCTAGAAAAACAAAATTGACAAATTTTCGAGATGGTTAGCAGTGTGACCGTTCCATGAACAAATCGAAAGTCTTGTCATTAGTTTCTTTATAGATATTCCGTTATATGTAGTTCTCTACATTACATACTACCATTATTTCGTCAAAAACTGATGAAAAAACGAGACAGTACCTCCTTACAAATTTATAAACATGCAGGACAGATGCCTGATTACTGATGAATCATTAAAGTCTCATCGTTAAAGATTCCATAACGTTCTTTATGCATAATATCTACACATGGACAAATGAATTGGCTGAATTTTCATCATTTCACTCCAAATCACTCGTTCACATTGTCCAGTTTTGATTAAAATACAGTCATTATTGACTTACTGAATTGTCTTAAGCTATTCGACCTCATTGAACAGTATTGACTAAAATCAGATCATTATTGACACATACACTTCTATAAAGTTACTCGAAAACATTTAAAAATATTGATCAAAGTGGGATCATTATTGACTGTTTAAGTTGTGTAAGGTTTCTCAATCAGATTGAAAAATATTGATTAAACCAATTATTGACTCATTAAGTTCGTGCAAGTTACTTGACCTCATTGCATAGTATTGACTAAAATAAGATAATAATTGAATCATTAACTTCTACAAAGTTACTTGGAAACATTTAAAAAATATTGATTAAAGTGGGATCATTATTGACTGTTTAAGTTGTGTAAGGTTTCTCAATCTCATTGAAAATTATTGATTAATATCCGTTTATTGACTCATTAAATTTTCTAAAGTTACTCGACTTCATTGAAAAGTATTGATTAAAGGTGATTATTATTGATTGATTAAGTTCTCAGTAGTTACTCGTCTCATTGAAAAGAAATTCAATCAATACTGGTTCGTTACTTCTCTAAAGTTATTCGACCAAATTGAAAGGAATTGATTAATGGCAATCATTATTGACTCATTGAGTTGTCCAAAGTAACTGACCACATTGAAAAATATTGAGTAAAATTCGATCGCGCTATTGGTTCATTATGTTTTCTAAAGTTACTGAATCTCGTTTATTGATTAAAAGCGATCATTATTGACTCATTGAGTTGTTTAAAGTTAATCGACCACAATGAAAAGTATCGATTAAAATATGATCATTATTGATTCATTGATGTGCCTAGTTACTCAACCCCATTGAAACGTATTGATTAAAGCCGATCATTATTGACTGATAAGTTGATATAGTTACTCCATCTCGTTGAATAAAATTATTGGCTCACATTAAGTTCTATCTAGTTATTCGATCATATTAACAGGTAGCGATTAATATCTGATCATTACTGGCTCATTAATTTCTTTATAGTTACACCACCTAATTGAAAAGTGTTGATTAACCATTATGGACTTTAAGGTTACTCGATTTGAATAAAATGCGCAGATTGTCGAAAAAATGGCTGAAATCAGGGCAATACAGTCTCCATTATGTTTTCTACACGTTCCCAATCGCATTATCTTACGGATACTGTATACGGAAGTGAACAGATGAAGCGATAGAAACGTATAAATCCTCTTCACCACTCATTTAGACCTTAAAACCCTTTCTCAGGTTGTTATTTTTTTGGTCGCAAATTTTTGTTTACTTTCATGCCTAATCTATTACAATCCTCACATTATCTAAAAGGAAAAGGAACTTTTCGACCTTTGATCCATGCACTTAGATCGACTTAATTTGACATGCAAATTCGTTTCGCCGCCATTCCCCTACAAATTTATGAATTTGAAATCACGCAGAATCTTGAATAAGGAAATAATTACGATAAACAGTTTTGGAAACTACCATGTCAAATTAAAATAAAAAACTATTAGCTTGGTAATTTACTTACTTTTTATTATGCCAAAGAGAGTGTAGCGATGATAATTTGTCGAAGGATGTCGTTGAAAGACAGCTTATCAACAGACCTACTATGATAAATTTATTTCGTCTTTTTTTAAGATTAATCATCGTACATTTTAACTATAATAAAAGCAGAACCACCTACTCCACAGGAGGGATACGGTCAAGTTTAAAAATCAAGAGAGCACGGGTATGTATTATCGATCAAAACAGTTCAGGGTGGCGCCCTTGCCCTTAAATAAAAACCAAGACAAACAAAATTTGAATTTTATGAAATTTTTATAATCGAATGTTAGGAAGAAATTATTATAAAGTAAAACGGCGTGGGGCAATTATGGCCCTATTTTTAATATCAATATCAACAAATTAATCGATTGTATAAATAAAGAGCAAATGGAATTTCTTTCCAATTAATGTCAATAGTAATAATAATTATAACACTAATATATAGTTCTCCAAGAGTTATTACAACGACGCCTCTTTTAGTTTGTTTTCACGAAGTCCTTTCTCAGAAAACCATTACAAGTTTCACCTAGTTTACGTTTAAAAAGTTTGAACGAACTTCTGTTAAATGTCTGTTTAGTCAGCATGGTGTTATTTAAAAAAAAAGTCAACAACCGGAGGGTGTAGTCATTAGAAAAGACGGCTTTAAAACGACATTAGTAGGGCATCGATCGTCAGATGGTGGGGGGGGGGGTTCAGCTCGGAGCTAAAAGAGAATTTTCTAAAATTTGATCTGGGGAGAAAGAATGTATTTCCAAAGTCATATGAATATTTTAATAATAGGTTAAAAAGGAAAACAAAAACAATATACAATTTAAAACATTTAACATTCAGTTGTCGGACACCAATCAACAAGATCGAGTGTCTCAACAAAACCAGAGAATCGAGACGATAAAATATTCGGTAACGTTTTTCAAATAATTCTTTTAAAAAGCATCTTTAATGTCGTTCAACTGTCTCACCGCTAAATCGACGGGCAAGTGGAACTGAAATTGGTTTAATTTTTCTAAACTCGCGAAAGCGTCCTCGAAGCCCGTTTTGACCGTGTAACTCCAGTCGGTGTAGTACAATTCCAGAAGGGGCTGGCATCGAAGTATCAGTTTCAGCCACTGGACCAACATTTTCGAATTCAGGCCGGCGCAAACAAGCGCTTTGAACTGCGAGTCGTAGCTCCTTTTGTAAGGATCGTGCGATGCGATTATGTTCCCGATCACCCCGAGGAGGCTCTGTTTGGCGGATATAGCGCAACCGCCGACGATGTCCAGGTTGAAACTCTGAGACAGCTTCCTCGCCGGTGTGGAATTGAACTTTTCACCATTTTTCATGTCGTAGAATTTGAGAACGAGCTCCCAGGCGTGCATGTCGCAGGAGCTCGAGGTAGTTTTCACTTTGAAGCACATCGTGAATGGGACGACGCTCATGTTGTTGTTGAAGTTGAACAACCCGTGTTGCATGAGGTTTTGTATACCGACGGCGAGGTGCTTCCGGACGACAGTGGCCAACCTGCTCGTCGACTGGGTCGGGTATTCAGAATCCGAGACGTAATCGCTGTCGGCGTATGTCTCCGGCTCCCTGGCCGATTCGACGACGCTCTCTATCGCCATTTCCAGCTGGGCCCTGAGGTCGCCCCAGTGTTTCGTTTTCATCGTTTTCTTTGGCGAGTTCCTCCTGAACTTCTTCGGTGCGTGGAGATGCGCCGAGGCGAAGAGGTGCAGAAGGGCGGTGATCCTCTTGACCGTCGTGATCAGTTTTCCTTTGACGTGCTCGCGATCCTGGTCGGAATGCCCGCCGCACCCGGAACAGCGGCAGTCGCACTTCTTGTTCGAAGCCGGAGCGTCGCCTTGGAGGTACTGAATAAAACGCTCTAAGTCGGCCAACTGGGTCTTCAGCTGGACGACCAGCTGCTCCTTCATCTTCAACGGAAGGATGACCTCGTCGACCGCGTTGTCCACATACGTTCTCAGTTCTTCCACAGACATTTTGTCGAAGCCGTCGACGTTTAGGTTCAGCTGGCTTTTTAGCTGGTCGATGATGACCCTCTGCTTTTCGATGACTAGGCTCTGAGGAGGGCCACCTTCTCCGGCTTCGTAAGCGTACGCTTCCAGATCCGCCAACTGTTTCTTCAGCTGTTCGATCAATTCGGCCTGCTTGGCCCTTTGAGCGTTTAGGGCGTCTTCTATCTCCTTGTCATTCTCAGTCAAACGATAGTCGAACAGACCATTTTCCACGTCCGGGATGCCCCTGAACGCGAACTCCACCAGGCTCTTCAAAAGCTTCTCTTTCTCGTCAGGACCCGCTTCGACAATCTGCCTCAGACGGAACTGCACTTGGGCGAAATGAGTGGTCAGCGCGATCAAGGACGAGTTCATCAGCTCGTACTGTTCTTCCAAATGCTGCACGCGTTCGTCGTCGACGGAATTCGTCGGAGATTCAAGGTATTCTGGGAAATTCTTTCCCACCGGCGAATCCACCCTCGCCTCTTCCACGGGATCTTCCATCTGCCTAATATTTTTTGTCTATTTAAAACGGCGATAACGGCCCCTCTGAAAAACGAATATCACTGTTAACAACTGTCCGGGCGCGTTCGATAAAAACGCAAAGCGGCCGAAAACGGCAGTCGAGCGAGACTCGTCTTATCGCCGGGTTTCGAAAGCGCGAGGGGTGTTCGAAAAAAAAATTACTCATCCCGTCGGCCTGTTATTGAAAAGCCGCCTTGAATGTACGAGAAATTCGTTTACGTTGCCCATCCCGCCGACAGAAAAGAGTTTGAGAAATCATCCTTGGGAGCGAGGGCGAGTTGGGAAAGACACGAACAAGAGGGGAACTAAAGAATTCTTTCCACCAGGTGAAACCGGTAAAAAAAATAACGCAACATAAATCATGTGTTTTAGGCAGGACCAAAAGGGAAATCTATTTTTCCAACACGATATCCAGAACAATATGCAGACGGATTGATCTGTTTCTGTTGTGACGTCAGACTAACCAGTGCTAAAGTCACCCACGCACCTACAGACCCCTTAAAAAGCTTGTGTCGACCATACCGCACAACTCGACTCCGATTTTTTCTTTCATATTTGAAACGATTCGAACGAATTCGACGACTCCCGGTTTCGACCGCTTTGCTTTTTATATTTCAGATGTTTACCATTTAATAATGAATAATCCTATGTTCAATATGCGTTTGAACTTGCCTTCATTTCTCAAGGTGCAGACCGGCGGCGAGCAGAGTCGATTTCAGCCATAAGTCCGACGACCACCATTTAAACTTTTAGAACAAATAATTAAAATTTGAGCGATTTAGACGGTTGTTATGAAGGGGGTTGAGCAGAACTGGCTCTATCGTGTATTGACCGTGCTGAGCAGCACCTCTGCGCCCCTCTCAAACATACCCCCCCGCCCTCGATCAACTTATCAATCCGAACTATAGACGAAAACTAGTCGTCGTTTAAAAAGTAAAATTATATTAAAAAATACATAATAGATGATGTCTAAGGGTTAAATCTCAGGGAGACCTGCCATTGGGTGTATTGCTAAATACGAAAAGCTTGTCAGTGCAAATGAAAAAGGTCGAATTGATCAAGAACTCAAGGATTTCCTTAATTTTCCATTAAATAAGGCTGTTAATTGATGTATGTTCTTCAATTCGCGTTATATTTCTCACTTAAATATAAGATTGAATGGTCTTACTTTCTATTGTTGTTGGGCTCGTTGAGATTGTTGTCGGCTGATTTTAATCCGAAATGATCCATTATTTATCATCAAAACACAAAATAACAGATTTATTTGTCATAACAACAAATAACACTTGTAACGCACAACTGGAAGACACTTTTCGTGGAAAGGAAATCGTGTGGAACAATGGAGGGAGGGGCTCACTGAACGGGAGGCGGACTCCGCGAAAAGGTAGAATATCGGAATACAGGTAAAATTGTGTAGTGATAATAAATTTAGTTTAAATTCTAAGCGGTGTGGCAGCAGCCTGGGGCCGAACCGAGTCGGAGGCAGCTAACAGCAGACTGACAGGCGCACAGCCTCCCCCACACGGTGCCCACTCTCACTCACTCTCTCTCTCTCTCTCTTTCTCTTCTCCCCTTCCTTTTACACTCTCTTCTGACTCACGCTAATCATGTTTATACACAGACCCTTGATTCGATTGCGTTTCATTAATCGGGGCTTATATGCCGAATCTCTTCTTTCTCTATCTTTCTCTATTTCCCCTGTGTTTGAGACTGTCGTAACAGACGAAGCGGAGAAAGCCGCGGAGAAAACGGGGTGAAAAAACCCCCTTTCCAAACACAAGCCAGTAATTTTCAGGGTCGGGACCGTGAAATCGACTCCAAACTAGAGGCCTTTTGCCAAAAGTTCGCCTCAAAATGGCCATCCCATTCGAATCTATTATTCAAATAGACCGAAGAAAGTAAAAACAAAAAGAATCTGGGAAATAATAGACGAAATCACAGGGAAACAACAGGCTCCCATCACCTGGATAGAAATTAATAAACGAAGAAGCACGGACACGTGCATATATCTTTTTAAAAACATAATCCCTACTCATAGTTTAATAATGAATTACGTAAATTATACTATCAAAGAACAAAACGTTTTTGTCAACATCTTGTACATATGAGACTTTCCTCATTATTATCTCTCGTACAATGGGATAAATTCGATTATGATACACGATCAAAAGTTAAATTTATCTTTCAATTAATTAAGGTTTTTAGTTGAGATTAAAAAAAGCGGGATTCGAACCCACGATCTTCGGCTTGACATGCCGCTGGTCTACCATTTCAGCTATCGTGACTTCGATCGACTCGGACGCCCAATTCCCATTTCAACCCCACCTTTTTGCCATTTTTAAAATGTCCTGTAACCTATTTGATTCTCAGCGACAAATGAAACGGGCACGGAGATGTGGATCGAAGACAAGATGGAAGATCGTGGGTTCGAAATCCGGTCGAAAACTGACTTTTTTGATTTTGTTTAAATCTCAAGTGTAAAAAAAAGTACGGTACACTTAAAAATAATAATATTAAGAAAGAACAAAAAAACCCTGACTAAATTTTACCCAAGTGTTATAAACTTAACAAATATGGTAGTAAATAAAGAAGAAAACAATTTATTAAATAAAGACTTAAAACCTTCCCAAAAATAGAATTATATATATATATATATATATAT
>CM077108.1:13255809-13268342 GCA_039619505.1 Cimex hemipterus
AGAGAGAGAGAGAGAGGGAGGGAGAGGGAGAGAGGGAGAGAGAGTGGGGATGGAAGGGAGAGAGGGAGATTGAAAAATCGAAAGATATATAAATAAATAGGTAGAGAGATATTCTGATGTATAAATAAAACCATTTCTTAATAATTTTGGCATAATTAATGTATAAATAGATAACTTAAGCTGATGAACGGCTCCATTAACTGTACATTGGAGTGTAAACAATTATATAAACATTAATTAACTTCCCAACCACTTGAACCAAATTATCGTTTACACATTTTAGATATAGAACAGTAAATATTTATATTTAAACCTAGACACCAATTATTTGTTTTCTTTGTTTATTGTTTTGTATGATATCGTCTAATTTTTGAATAAGTATACATACCTGAAGTATGAAGTATGGTTATATTTATACAATAATTGCTTTTTAATAATTAATTTCTAATATATTTCAGTAAAGTAAAATATTCTTCTTTCAATCCTAAAAAACCCTCAAATTCTGTTTTTCCCCCTAATCGACTTGGAAATTGTTTCGTGTCTAGACGAAAGAAGCCAAACGTCAGGCAACGCCTCGACCCTGTCGTCGTGAGGGGGGCCTGGAAAAAACAACACGGTGAGCTGTCCAGATGTTAAAAATCGATGATTCCCTCGGACCGTGACCGACTGATGTTCACTACATTCCGAAATTGGACGAAGTCCGATGGGATTTTCACCTCGAGATTGAGATTGTATATAATCAAATAGTCTCGCAAAAATAACCACCTGCCAACCGAACGGCTCGTGTCAATTTGACTAACACGGTTACTGTACACTTACGATTTTGACTAGAAATTATACAGGATTAGATATCGTTTAAAAGCGATTTGATAAATTTATTATCATTAAATATCGGCACTAAACTGCAATTAACTAGTTAGAACCGTCGAACCGAGAAAGAATTTCTCTTCAATCTTCGACCTTCTAGAGGGAAAGCAACGATTTAGTAACTTTCGAAGGATTTTCAAGACGATAGCACAGCTCAAATTGGCAGAGAGAACAATTCCTATATTAAATTATGGAATAAGTTGTCTTACGATATTGAGCCATAATGTCCAGAGAGAAAATCGTTTATATTAATAACAGAAATAGTCCCAATACAATACCATGAGCTACTTCTACTTGTAGTATTTAGATCTCCATGTACACTCTGATTATTTGCTAATTTGGACGAATCTTCAACTGCTTTAACAGTAATTAAAATCAACACACATTAAAGCATGGACGAAGTTATAGCCGTGTGGGGTCTTTTTCAAGCATAAAAATAATACAATTAGTAGCATATAAGGAACAACTTCTTCTGATAAAACATCTTCACTGTAACGCGCAGCTGTGAAGGAACCCTAGATGAAATGCCTGCCCAAACCACACTACCACCTCCAGAGTGAATATGCTGCGGGGGTATATCGCCCTCTTGTTCTCCAAACCCTCTCTCTACCGTCGGAAAACCTCAAACAAAACCTTGACTCCTCTGCAAATGCGATTTTTTACGAAACTTCACCCAAGCTGTTCTGTACCTTCAGGACCAGTGACAGGTCTTCTCGCAAGTAGTCTTTGTCTTACAGTGCGCAACAAACATTTCTAATGTGTAGAGATTAGTGACCGTTAACGGATAATTATTCAGATATCGTGAGATGCGGTCTGGTGTGATGTAGGTATCAGAAAAACATTTTCTTTATCGTGCCAACGTTTCGATCTTTTATTGAGATCATCTTCAGGGCCTGGGATTTACATAGTTTACATTTAGAAAATACATATAGAATTTGGAAAAGTGAATTTCTACTCACTCAAAATTACGTTTAAATTTGTTTTGTTCTGTATGTAGTATTTTTGGATTTTTGAAGTCAAAATTGTGTTGTTGTTCAAAGTGGTGGGTAGCAAGTGCTGTAGGATTTTGTTTGGTTTTTTTGCACTCGTAGATACGTTGTTTTACTCTCCTGGCCAGATATTGGGATGTAAGACCAATGTATGTAGCTGGACAGTTTACATATGAGTGAGTAGAAATACTTTGATAGAATACAAAATATAATTTTTGCATTGTATAAATTCACTTTTCCAAATTCTGTATGTATTTTCTAAATGTAAACTATGTTTGTAAATCCCAGGCCCTGAAGATGATCACAATAAAAGATCGAAACGTTGGCACGATAAAGAAAATGTTTTTCTGATACCTACATCACACCAGACCGCATCTCACGATATCTGAATAAACATTTCTAAATTGTTGAAGTCGTTGCTTGATCTCAAAAGGGGTAGAATGTCGAGTATTTAGTACATTTGAAAGATGTGACATGATCCATGCCGTCTTGAAGAACCTCCGGTGTCTTTGCAACGATGGAACACCCTTCGGACAGTTTTTCTGGGAGACCCGGCCACATACGCTTTGACTTGTCCCATTTTCTAACAATGCTATTATTCTTGCAGAATCACTTAAAAATTTGAAACTTCGAAAGGTAAAACTTAAAAAAAAAAATCAATATACCGGAACATTAGAAACAAGTTTTACGGAAAAAACCAACCAAGAAGGGAGTGGATTTTCAAAGAGTTATTTACAAAATCCAGCTGAAAACACAAGAGGGAGATTTTATGTAAATCTAATCCGATTTTCCAAGTGAATATAATTTTCGCCTCTCAGTGTACCTTTCTTTCATACTATACTTACTTGCCCTTTTTTTCTTTTTTTTTCTCTTCTAGTGTTAAAAATACAATGGCGGAAAGAAATGTATGAACTGGATGACAAACTTTGTTCCTACAGGCCCTCAGTTTATTTTGATACTCGTGTTCGAACCTTTACTTTTGTACAATTATACAATAAACCATAGATTAAGAACTGTATAACAAACTAAGCCAAAATTATATTTATTTATGTAACTAAAGAAAGGAAACTTTCTCAAAGGTTTAATGGTACCGCATGATATTGATAGCATTTTCAGCCCAACGTGACATTCATTGAAGACAAATGAAGCACGGAGGGCCGTGAAAACGGTCACGAAACTTGTCTTCCAAGTCAGACTTTCGCCAAGACTCGACTTCAGACTTCCGACTGTCGAGACCTCGAGGGCCGGCCTATTAAGAAAAGAATTCGTGAAGTTCAGCGAAGGTCGGACGTCTGCGGATCCGATGCGGATCGATATGCGCCACACGAGGGAAATGAGAAAAGCCGGAGCGATTTTTGACCAACACAATAGGCCTCACCGGGTTAACGTTGGCAGCCACGAAGCTATTAATCTTTGACGGATTCAAGGACATCTTTAAAAAAATCCATAGTCCAACCCATTAAGATTCATTAACGAAATAATAAAAAACCACGCATTGGTGAGCACTAATAAAAGCCACCTTTTATCGCCTACAAAAAGAACTTCTTTCAATATCTGGGATATTTTACGTACCAAAGAACCCCTTTGTCCGAGGAATCAAAGTTCCCGTGGGAAAAGCCAAAAGGCGCTTGCTTATAAAATCACCAATTTATTGTTGTGCCGCCAACCGGTGAAATCAAGTGGACCAATCACTATTGAAAAAATGAGGGATAACAAAAGAATTTCAAATACAGTTGAATTATACTAATAACACTTCAAAGGACGGAGCTGCGTATAGTGAGAATAAAGGGGATGCATGCACTCTTGATAAGTCGTCACCCGATGCAAGTAGGCTTGGCCACACGTACGGGATCTTCTCTCAGGTATTTATAAACTGTAGAACTAATATCCAAGTACAAAGTTTCGCTTAATGTTAAGATAAAATAAGTCTAGTTTTAACGCGATCGGCATTCTTGCCATGTTTACAACGTCAAGGTTACATCCTAAGTTGGCAAGTATTTGTTGACGCGTCATTAGAACCTAATGCTTTACCACGCTCATATGCCAGGGTCGTTTTGCCGTATAATATAACCTAGGTAAACTTCTTCGTTCCTCTATAAGGTAATTGATTACCAAGAGGTTTATGCACCAAGGGCAAAATTTTTGCTGAATCATAGAGTGCAATATTTTTTACGGAAGAATGAGATATAAGCTGAGGGTTTATCGAGTAGTAAGGTATAACCTAGGATAACATTTTTGTCACGTCACAGGGGGTAGCCTAGGATATTTTTGCCACACTCCAAGGTATAGCCTACTTCCAGAAATGTAAAATTTTTGAGACGGTATAAGGTATACTCAAAGATATTGTTTGTCCGCGCCACAAGGCATAAAGGCTAGGACATTTTTGCCACGTACCAAGGTATAGCCTCCCTCCAGAAATATAAGATTTTTGAGATGTTTCAAGGTCTACTCAAAGATATTGTTTAAGCTCGCCAACAAATTTCTACACGTTCCGAGGTACAGCCTGCCCAAGATTTTTGAGACGGTACAAGGTATACTCCAAAGATATAGATAACCGTGTCACAAGGTATAAACTGCCTCCAGAAACGCAGGGTTTTGGTAAGGTAGAAGGTATACTCAAAAATATTGTTTGGACGAGTCACCAGGTACAGGCTAGGACATTTTTGCCACGTTCCTGGATATAGCCTGCCTAAGATTTTTGAGACGGTACAAGGTACACTGAAAGATATATTGTACCACCACGACTCAAGGTACAGGCTAGGACTTTTTTGCCACGTTCCAAGGTATAGCCTGCCTCCAGAAACGCAAGGTATGGTAAGGTACAAGGTATACTCAAAAATATTGTTTGGACGAATTACGACGTACAAGCTAGGACATTTTTGCCACGTTCCGAGGTATAGACTATCCAAGATTGTTGAAACGGTACAAGGCATATCAAAGATATTGTTTGGACGAGTTACCAGGTACAGGCTAGGACATTTTTGCCACGTTCCTGGGTATAGCCTGCCTAAGATTTCTGAGACGGTACAAGGTATACTGAAATGTATATTGTTCCACCACGACTCAAGGTACAGGCTAGGACTTTTTTGCCACGTTCCAAGGTATAGCCTGCCTCCAAAACCCCAAGATTTTGATAGGGTACATGGTATTCTCAAAGATATAGTTTGGCCGAGCCACAAGGTATAGACTAGGACATTTTTGCCACGCTCCAAGTTATAGCCTATCCAAGATTGCTATGGCGGTACAAGGCATACCCAAAAATATTGTTTGACAGCGTCACAAGGTACAGGCTAGGACATTTTTTCCACGTTCCAAGGTATAGCCTGCCTCCGAAAACGCAAGATTTTGGTAAGGTACAAGGTATACTCAAAGATACAGTTTGTCCGCTCAACAAAGTATAGCGTAAGACATTTTTCCATGTTTCAAGGAACAGCTTGGCGATGTAACAAGGTACGGTAATATTTTGCCATGTTACAAGGTATAACCTAGGATAATATTACTACGTTTTTATGGTTAAACCAAAAACGTTTAAAAAATGAAAAGAATAATAGAAAAACAAATAATTAAATAAATTAATGATTGAATTTGGTTAACCTATGGTAATCTTAGGCCACGGAGCAAGGTATAATATTGATGACCGAACTTCGACAGTTTAATTTATTATTATTATTTATTGTTGCAACATATCTCTCGCTTTATGTTACCAAAAGGATGATTTTTTCCGCGTCAGAACTGTATGAAAAAAAGAGTGAATTCCTGAACCCTCCATTACGCATCCAAGAGAAAATAGATACATCATATCAATGATGTCATTCCTTACAAGTGCACAAGTCAATTGACCCTATTGACCAAAATATTTCTTTAGAAACTGACTTATGATTTTCCCGTGGACGGGCCTCTGGAATTGGGTCGGCATTTTATAGATAAGAAGTCTGGAAACAAGGCGATTTCCAATATGACGCCCCATCGGGCAAATTACATGGGCCAAGGGAGAGGTCGAAGTGAAAGATAAGGTCAGAAATACTGATATTTTCACCTCCGACCTTTAACAAGGACCTAAAGGTCTTTTCCTAAAGATTTGCCATACGAATTGTTAAAAACCAGAATAGTATTCACCTAGAAACAAACTAATTCGAACAGACGCCGGAAATATTCCGATGCGGGTCTCCTTGAATATTTGTAACCCGCATCTTCATTGGGAAAAATGAACAAGTTTATAAATTCGGAATATGAACCCGCCCAAAGAGATTGAATTAGAAAATCTCGTGTAAACGTTGTTCCAGTTTATTGTTTTTAATTCGGGAAAGGATCTATTTCAGGCTGGGATTATTTCCCTGGGTTATTTTTAACAAAAACAAAACAAATTGAGACCGTGGACTTTTGAGCCCTTTCTCAAACCCATCACAAAAGGCACATGTTCTATCAAGAAGAAACGGACGTTTAATAATTGAAAATAAAAGAAACCCGAGGGCCTAGCGAATCTTTAGACCAATCACCTTTTCTTCGAGAGAACGCTCTTAAGAAAAATCAAACAGTCTGAAATTCAAGTCATTTTTGCTATTAATTCATCACAAGGTTATGTTTGTAACAAGACATTGGCCCTGCTTTGCGTAAAATAAAATTTAGTACAACACGAGAAATTTAAGCTTTGGGATAAAAAGTAGGTCAAAAAGCATTCCCATTAAAAACGTTGAAGTTTTATTTCGTGGAACCGTGCCAACCGGTCAGATATAAAATTTTTTACTCATTTTTACAAACAAGGAGAAACAAATGTTTTTAACCAGTTCTAAAAGCAAGGTGATGATGATAAACCAAAAAGAAATAATGTAAAATTTGAAGACGAGCTCAAAAATTTATTTTGTTGATTTTTTTACAGACAGGTTTTTATCGGTCAATTAAATACACATTCCTCCTTGGAGAAATATTTATTAGTTGTCGAGGAAGCCGGGAAGGAAGAGTTCGCTCTAAATCGATCCTTAGATTAGCCGGCGATGCTGACCGTCAATAAGGTCAAATGAATCATCGCGATTATTGATTTCTTCGGTAACGCTTCCGTGCATTGTCCCCGGGGCTCCTCGGGAAACGGAAGTAGTCATTGGAGAAACATGTTCACCATAAAGTTCAAACATTGTAAGCCTAGTGGGTTTGCCGGATTGGCACTTCACAAAGAAAGGTTCGACAATAAAAAGAAATTTGAAAGCCAAAGGTCATCGGCACCGACAAAGGACCAATTACTAACAAGCAAAGAGAAGAAGAGCAAATTGTCCAACGACATCCGCGATACTATTGCTTAGATTATTCTTGATTAAAAAAAAATTCAAACAGATACATAACAAAGGTAAACAGAATGAGACATATTTTGAGAAAGTTCGTACTTTGGACAATGTTGTTTCTTGCCAGAAAACCTTATTAGATGCCTCTCTAAATATTTCTATCGCCAAATAAAATGAAAACTGATCACATGGTTTTTGCACGAAAAAATGGCCACCGTTGGAAATTCATATTTTCTCAGTCTTTTAAGTCACAGACCTGCACTAGGTATCATTTTAAAAAAATGTTACGACATATAAACCTACTGTTTCAATACGTTATGTGAATCTAAACTGCCTCAAAACTTGTAAAATGGGATGGTATGGCTCGGTAAGATACTAGTTAGCGGGGGTTTCTGCTCCCCAGGTACTGCGCCTTCTTGCTTACTGTACAGTAAGCTTCCTGGTTCCCTAGTTCAGTGCAATCGACTCAATCCTTCTTTTTAGGTCTCGGGTCAATGATAGTCGCTACTACAATAAATTTCATTCCCTAGATTTTTACATAAGTTAGATTAAATCTCCTTTGAGCAGTTGCTTCGTATTTGAAAATAACATGGGTGGATGTTTCCTCCTCTTCATTACCTAATCTGCAGATGGAACTATCGTTGTGGGCTCAGGCAAAGTCCGACCATGAACCCGGGTGCCTAGGGGCAACCAATAATGGTTATCAAATCCCCCCTTCCTTTCCTTACCACCTCTGCTTTGGCAAAGGCTTTATGAGTTCCTCAGGCAACGAGAGTATCGGGGGTTCGTCGGACTGGGTCGATCAGTCCCACCTAAAAACAATACTGAACCACGGGAGTAGAGTATCCAAGATGTTCTACGAATTGAGGCTGGCCTCGTGGTTTGTAAACTAATTGAACCTTAGATAGAGTGTACCGGCCATGGAGTGGTGAAAGCCTTTCGGCCTACCAGAAACCAACTGCCCTCAAACCCTCAGACTGCCGGGGTTTTTGGAGAAAAAAAAAGCCCATTTGTAAGTATGTCGTAAAGGTCCTTTACCTTACAGCGATGAGCGCCTACCAATCATTTGTTCCGTCACAAATTTGTACCACGTCAACTCGGTCAAATTTATGCCCTTTTAATTCGGACCACCGACGAGATTAAACTCCTTCATGGCCAAATCTCACCATATTTAAAGCAATTGGAGGCACAACAACTTTATAATGGCCAATTACTGTCCGAAATAAGGAAACTATCAGAAAAAGGATTCTTATGATTCGATGAGAATTTTACAAAATTAGTGTTATTATTATTCAATTAATTAATAATAATTGAGCTAATTATTGGTTGTTGATGTTGCACGTTATTATTTAGCAATAATTGAGATAAAGTCAGTGTCACGAGTGGGATTCGAACCCACGACCTTCGGCACGATACGCCGCTGCTCTAAAGAGATTTAACAACATACTCACCCTACCTTTATCATTTCTAGGGGGTTTTCGTCATTTTTATCTCGTCACTCCTATTTTAATTTAAGTTTTACCGAGGTCCAAATTTCATCCTTAATTCTTACTACGTCACGATATAAAACTTGTACAACGGAGTACAATATTTCTTGCAGCATCACGAGGTACATACACTTACGGCGATATGGTTCAAGTTGATGACTTGATCTCCCAAGGAAAACTACCTTAATTAGAAATTACGCAATTGTTATATAATTGATTTCTTTCGCTAATAATTTCTGAAATAAATTTTAACAGAACCGCAGGTTTTTTGCCATATAAAGTATACTGTTACTTTGATTGATATTTTGAAAATTATACGTTATTTAATGAAATTGTTCTTAAAGAAAAAAAAAGACTAAAAATAAACTTGAATTTGCGAAACTAATTTAGTTTTTTTTTTTGTATTAAACTCCTCATTTATTTGAATTTTTTGTGAGGTCGGGACTTCGGAAGAGATTCACAGATATAAATGTACCGCTTAACTAGTTCGGCAAAAATAGAAATCGCTAACATAACTCGAGTTCAAATGAATGGGAAACTAAAACTGCGATTTGACAAGGATATTCGTTGGCCTGCAGTGGGATATTTTAAATTAATAGCTTATTTCTGCTTTCATTTGCATTCCAGGAAGAAATATACTCTAAAACCTGGCACAACCACTTGATCGTCCATTAGGCAAAGACGTTCAATATGAACATCACGTCCTTTTACCAAAACAATTGATTTAAAAAAAAAATCATTTAAATATATTTTACTTTCCAAAAGGTAGATTGGGGATGAGGCCAGGAAGGCAGAAACAACACTTATTTTCTTGTCGAGCTTTCGGCAGAATATATCGCTTTCATCAGGACTTCGAAAAAAATCAAATGAAGAGGTACATGTGTACCGATTTTTTCCAAGTCCTGATGAAGGCGATATATTCTGCCGAAAGCTCGACAAGAAAATAAATGTTTCTGTCTTCCTGGCCTCATCCCCAATCTACCTTTTGGAAAGAAAAATATATTTGAACTGAGAAGGTTGATCAATCACCAAAAAAATATTAATAAAAATTTAATAATTTTGCCAACCTATCTTGCTAACAAAACAAAATAAATAATATGATTGTTAGGTGTCCCATTGTATCACATAGCGCAATATTTTACCACAGAAACATATCATGAGTTATAACTTATGGTACTTAACATCTTTGCCACGACCGGACATTTTTACCGATGACTTTTTTTCTTCTTAGAGCTTGGTCGCGGACGTTTTCGTCTGTTAGACCTGTTTCGTTTGTGTTTGTCCTACAAAAACAATAGAGAACCTATTTACACGTTCATCACCCAGCAGACCTAAATAAGAAATCTATTGTTTTAGAAATTATTTTTAGTTTCAATTAAATAAGGTTTTTAGTTGAGATAAAAAGCACAAGTGGTTAGAGAAGCGGCGTATCAAGCCGAAGATCGTAGGTACGAATTCCGCCCGTGACATTGACTTTTTTATCTCAACTAAAAATCTTAATTAATTGAAAGATGATAATTGGTCAAGCTGACCACGAAAACTAGTGGAGTGAAAAAATTTATTTCAATCAATTCAAAAAATCAATATAACAATGATAAGACTAAACCAACTTTCTTACTGTTTACTGGTTCAAAATATATGTCTCTAAGTATATTTCATAAAAACATTGAATAGACAATCCAATTTATAATATACAAGCACACGAAGAATGTCTGGTTTTTTATTATAAATAATAACATAAAGAAAGGTCAGCTTCCATGAAATAAATGGCACACGATGCGATAGCTGGCAATTTAAAAATCGGGTTTTGTGGAATTATTCTAGAAAACTAGGCGAATTTGAAGAAAATTGAATTATGGAAGGCAGGCGACTTTAGAAATTAGATCGATCAGACCTAATTTTACCCAAACAATCTGAGTCAATTTAATTCTCAAGTTGATCGATATTTCTTCAACAAGAAAACATCCATCTCCTCCCTAAACCTCAGTCAAATAATTTATCTAGTTAGAAATCTATTCATGGCGCATCTAGTGATTTATCTATAAACAGTTACAAACCTTTACTTATCACTCACTAGGAAATAAACTAAATATTTGCCTTAGCGTATTTATTTTTAAGCCAATAAATACCACTGGGATTTGAGTCAAAATAAAACGATGACTTTACGTAACAAATAGTAGGCACAAGAAACTTACTTTTGCCTGTCACAAATACTATTGCAAGAGTAAAATTATTAAGATTTAAAGGGAATTTATATTAAAAATCTATTAAATATTTTTTAAGTTTTTTAAGTTTTAAAGGGGGCACCCGACAGCTTGGTCATTTGAGCCCCGATGGGACGCTATTCTATCATCAGCCCCTCCCCATTCACGCTAATAAATACACTCACTCATACAAAACACATATTTTGAAGGCTGTAAAAAAATCTAAAAGCGGAACAGTGGATCCTGAAACTCTCTACCCTGTCCGAGAACCGTTCTTAACCTACACGCTCTCTATATGGAGCCAAGGCGACTCTATTACGAGGGACACATCGAGCAATTTTTCTCTGCATAAGGGATACAGCTCGGCCTTTGTCTCTGTACTATTATTGAATGAAATATTACAAACTTAATTGCGTAAAGTATGCGTTTTCTCGATTGTGGCCAAGATGGTCGAAGACTACACGCTACAAATAATTTTTAAACCTATTTTGGATGAATCGGACGGGAAAAAAATAAAATTCAATAGAATAAATTGATGTTTCTAGTTTAAAAACACAATCTAGACAATTTAAGCTTTAATTGTTATTATGTAAATCTATTGGAGGATTAAAAAGTAGGCTGAAAATTTATTTCATTATTTATTCTTTTAATACACTCCCCGATCGAAAAGTCGATTTTTTGAAAAGAAAATTTAATTTTTTTTTAAATGTCGTTTTTCAATAGTGGGATAAATAAATATATTAATGTTTTAGATTTGGATTCATTTGAAGTCAAATTAGCACATGTATATATACAGCACATATGTAATGTTAGAGGATAGATGATGGAATATTGAATACCCCATCGACCCTCAATTATTTTATATATATATTACAATTTTATTATATATATATATATATACATCTCGCTATCCTTGTGACGTCCGGGTATGAGAAATTTACCGCCTATCCTGCGTCCCCGACTATCGGGCGTCCGTATATCGGACGCCGGATAGTTTCCTATGCTAAATGACTCTAAACGTTCTGAAACGTATGAAAAACCGATTTTTTAAAAATCGATAAAATTTGACATGGACGCCGAAAAGATTGCAGCATGAAAGAAGTGAAAATTTGTAGTTTCACCGAAATCCACCACGTCGCAACACCATCGAATCGTACATACACTGAGTATACAAATTTGGTTTTCATTCTTCCGATCACCCAGCGTCCTCCCCTCTTCTTACCAATTCTTCTAAATCCCCTTTTCATCTTACCGCACCAGCGATTGCCATCCGGTTTACTTTTTATATTTCCAACAAAACAAATATTCTCATTTCAGGCGTCTCGGTTCAAAACCCCCACCCTCCCAACCTATCCAAGAAAAAAAGTAACTCTTCTCAAAATAAATATTAAGGTTTATTTCCTTTAGGGATTTTTTTTAAATATATATCTTTTGCTATCTCAAATTTATTTCTCAATGAGATACATATTTACAATTGTCGAAAATTTATATATCTTTTAAATAATTTTTTACAACTTAGGGATATTGTAAATTTTAATGCGGACATCTCAAGCACTATATTATCATTTATTTCAACGGTGGTTCTTCAGATAATCCAACAGACTATTTTTGGTTAACTCTGACAGTAACAAACGTTTTTCAGTTCGGTATGAACTGACCTAAGTAGCAAACAGGAGAGAAAAATATTATGAAGTCCCAAGGACTTTTTCTCTT
>CM077108.1:13276424-13295620 GCA_039619505.1 Cimex hemipterus
AAATTTACTCATTTAAATTTCAGCTGTGTGGTTTCAGTTGAATCAAATGTCAAGAGTGAGGCTAAAAATAAGTATTTTTTTTTTTTTTAATTTACTCCATATAAATTTCAAACTGTGTGGTTTCAGTTAAATCAAATGTCAGGAGTGAGGCTAAAAATAAGCATTTTTTTTTTTTAATTTACTCCATATAAATTTCAAGCTGTGTGGTTTCAATTAAATGTCAAGAGTAAGGCTAAAAATAAGTTGTTTTTTTAAATTTACATCTAGCTGAATCCACAGTAAGAAATTTGATCCAGTGTTTGTGAATGAAAAAGTGGTAGCTTCAGCTAAGTCAAATGTGATGATAAAACTAAACAAAAATTGTTGGGTTTAATTTCCCAGTCAATAAATAAAACAAAGTCCAAATATTTATTTTCTCTTTAACCACCAAAACATTTAAATGGACTAAAATATCAACCAAATGAACCTAAGATGCCTGTTAAACCTGCCACTCTTTTTATACTTTTTATGTAACTACTGAAATTAACCCTAATTTTATTAAATTTTTCCATTTAAAAATAAAAAAACAAAATTAATTTTTGTTTACTTGTATTCTCACCCTTTGGCATTTCACTTAGGTCAAAACCACACAGCCTGAAATTTGCCTGTATGTGAATTTAAAACCCTGGATCAAATTTCACACTGTGGATTCAAGTCTAATGTTGTCAAGCGTGGCCAAAAAGTCAAACTGACATGGTTCTTTTTCCAAACACTTTTAAGTACACAGAATAAAAAACTAATTCAGATGTTACTGTCAAGCTTTCAACCTATTTTAATGTCATTATCAGTGCAAAACAATTGAAAATATGTTACAAATTGACATATTTAAGTTTATTATATGTGATCTCAAATTTCCTTGAAGACAGATTTAGTCCTAACATTGCCAAACATGGACTGTTTAGGCTTCGGACTAGTAATAAATCTGTAGACAAATCTAAGAATGTTTTACCCTGATGACTCCCTTTCACAATAGTTTGAAAGCTTGGCTATAACAACTGAATTTGTTATGTTTTTTTCTTCAAGATGGCTCGATCCAGAGTGTTTGTAAATAAAAAGCACCAATTTATATTTTAGTTGAGTTTTATTCTCATATTTGACTTAGCTGAAACCACACAGCCTGAAATTTATTATCTGGATTTTTTTTTTATCATCACATGACTCTCAACATGACAGACCTACATGGAAAACAAACACTTCAATCCCAGAAGATGATCTCAATAAACATCGAACATTGGCACAATAAAAAAAAAAGTTTTTCTAACATTTACGTTGCACCAGACCTCTGAATAATCATTTATCACACCTGACAACATTTGACTTGCTGAAACCACACAGTTTAAAATTTTAATAATATATAATTTAATTGTAACAATTTTTTATTTACGTAGAGGCAAAGTTTAGGATGTGTGGTTTCACCCAAATGAAATGCATGAAAATGAATGTCAAATTAGGTGAATATAGGTAAACAAAATTTATTATTCTTACAATTACAGGCTGTGTTTTTCCTGCTATGTCAAATGTCAAAAGTGTGAGGGAGGCTAAGAAATAAGTAAACAATTTTTTTTTTTCATTTTGGCATTTTTACAGACCTTTTAAATCTTACTTTCATTTGGTTGATATTTTAGTCCACTTAAATGTTTGTTGGTTAAAAAGATAAAAATGTTTGGATTTGGCTGAAACCGCACAGCTTGAAATTTATTATCTGGATATAAATCTATTGATTTTTTTTTTGTTTTATCGTCACACTTGACAACATTTGAGTTAGCTGAATCCACAGTGTGAAAAGGGGTCGATACTTGAAACATATTTTATGCCTTTTATTTACATACAGGAAAATTTTCAGGCTGTGTGGTTTCACCCACATGAAATGCATGAAAATGAATGTCAAATTAGGAGATGTAGCTAAACAAAATATATTATTCTTGCAAATTACAGGTTGTTTTTTTCTGCTATGTCAAATGTCACAGTGTGAGGGAAGCTAGGGGGGAAAATGCTTTTTATTTCGATTCTGGGATTTTCAGGCATAGTGGTTTTTACCTGAGTAAAATGCCAAAGTGTGAGAATACAGGTAAACAAAAATAAATTGTGTTTCTTATTTCTAAACGGGAAAATTTAATAAAAATTAGGCTTAATCCCAGTGGTTTCAGCCAAGAGTAAAAAGAGTATCCCAGTAGACATTTTAGGTTCATTTGGTGATTCATATTTTAGTCAACTTAAATGTTTGTTGGTTAAAGAGATAAAAATGTTTATACTTCTAACATTTTTTTGTTTACATACCACCAACATTTTTTACCAAATGAAATGCATGAAAGGAATGCCAGATTAGGTGAATATAGCTAAACAAAAAATATGATTCTTACTAATTACAGACTGTATTTTTTCTGCTATATCAAATGTCAAAAGTGTGAGGGAGGCTAGAAATAAGCAAAACATAAATGATTCTTTTTATTTCAATTCTGGCATTTTCAGGCTGTGTTTTTTACCTAAGTAAAATGCCAAAGTGTGGGTGGGAATAGAATAGTTCAGCTTTATCCTCACATTTGACGTTTGGCTTGGCTGAATCCACTTAGTGTGAAATTCGATCCAGTGTTTGTGAGTGAAAAAGTGAGCGATACTTCTAACATTTTTTTATTTACAAACAGGCAAATCTCAGGCTGTGTGGTTTCACCCAAATGAAATGCACGAAAACGAATGTCAAATTAGGTAATAGCTAAACCTTCCAAATTACAGGCTGTTTTTTCTGCTGTCAAATGTCAAAGTTTGAAGGAAACCAGAAATAAGCGAAAAAAAGTGACACTTTTTATTTCAATTTTGGCATTTTCAGGCTGCGGGTTTTTACCTAAGTGAAAAGCCAAAGTGGGAGAATACAAGAAAATAAAATCATGTTTCTTATTTCTAAACGGGAAAGTTTAATAAAAAACAGGCTTAATTCCAGTGGTTTCTGCCAAGAGTAAAAATACGTAAAAACTGGGTACAGGGAGATCATAACAGACATCTTAGGTTCATTTCGTTGATATTTTAGTCCACTTAAATGTTTGGTGGTTAAAGGGAGAAAAATGTTTGAAGTTTAAAACAGATTTTTCCCTCGCTTTGTATCCATTTCAAATACAATTTTAAAAGGGTCTGACTATTTGTTTTAGTCCGTACGAAACAAATTTTGGGGAGATATTTACCCTTCGGTCCTGGGTTTAAATGACCACTCGGATCCTAAGGAAGGGTTCATCTGCCTCTCTGAAACAAAACGGGACGGATTAAAGAACGATTAAGCGAGAGGCCGTCTGGAAAGAATGGAAAAAACCGCCGGATTACCATTTTCGTTATGGTCGAGAAGGGGAGCGTCTATCTGTCTCTGCAGCTGTCTCGTCTCGTGTGTCAACGATCGCACTCGGTTCAGAAGCTCCTCATAGCTCGAGACTGGTAGAGTCATACCGAACCCGCCCTCTCAGTAACATCTATCTTAAAAGTACGTCTTTTTCCGAGGGGCGAAAACTGAATGAATAACCGGCGCCTGTATACGGATTACGGAGAAGTGGTCGACGAGGCGCCGGCGGACGTCTCTCCTCTCTCGAGACTTCAATAAACACGAAACCACCGTAGACAGTTTACCACACAGTTATGCCGAAGAGTTTACACTTTACCTACCAAAACAGGGTGATCCACTGGAAGAAGACCACACTTGGCCCAGGCTCGCCAACCTACCGACTTTCACCAAATCACAACAACAAATATAATCAGATACACTTTTAAAACCTTTCCCCCTGGATATAGACCTATAAATCTAGCCTTAATTTTATCAAATTGTAGAAATGCGATACCTAGCGAACGCCCCCTCCAAAAGTAATAATGAATTGGACCATTCAAAAAGCTCAGCTATCCACAATGACCTTTGACATCCAAAAGTTTATTTATTTATTTTGTCCTCATTGATGATTTATGAATTTTACATTTTTTCTTGGTTATAAACGTACATATTTCTTGAGTTTGCTTGTGATCACATTTTTTTTTTTTTTTTTTTTTTTTTTGGACCTTGCAAGGTAGCGTTATGCTAGTTTCTTACATGGAGTTGTACTGAAGTAATTGTCCTACATTTTTTAAAACATTTGTGCAAATTTGGTATAAAGTATTACTATAATGGCAATTAAAACTAGTTTATATACATTGCCGGTACTGGGAATTCTCATGTAGGTAAATAGTTTAATTTGTATTTGAACAATTTAAAATAGATTTCTTTTATCATTATGTTAATTCTTGTTTTTATAACAATTTTGTTTACAATGTAGATATTGTGAAGGATGTATCTATTTTTGATTGGGATTTCATCTTTGTTAATTACCTCATGTTTCTCTTCTTGGGTGTCGTTTTCTTTGTATTGGCTCTCTGTCTTGAATATGATATATTTAGAACTCATTTCCTTGATCTGGTACTATGAAAATAATTTGTTTTTAAATGAACATAAATTAATTTAAAAAAAAACAAAAAATAGTTCTTTACCTTTAGAAAACCTCAAACTAAACCTCCAGACCTGGATGAAGATGTGCTCAAGGAGCAAGAAAGAGTAAAAGATCATTTCTGTAAGGACTTGGTTATTATAAGAGACCTCTATAAGGTGAGTGTACCTAAATTAGGTAGTGGAGTAATAGTGCATTTCTTACATCGTTATAGTACTTAAATTTATAAATATGTTATTACATTCAATTTTGTAGAAATACAAATGAAAGAAGCGGCCATCTGTTAGGGGAGTAAGTTTGGGATTAAAGAGTGGTGAATGTTTTGGATTGCTGGGTATAAATGGGGCTGGCAAGACTACCACTTTTAAGGTGAGCAATATTTCCTTTTTTTAAAACTTCTTACGAAAGTTCTTGTGCATGATGAAAGTTTTAATAATTAGCTGTTAGCAGGAAGTACATAGATACGATCATAAAAATTTTGTTTTTGTTTTACAATGGATACCAAGGACTGGGGGAGTTCCCTCCTGAGCACTGCAACTGAGCTGTACAGCCCCTGGTTCCATTTTTTTTGGTGGGGGGGGGGCACGTAACACAAATGTGAACTTGACCCCCCATGGTGCCAAAGTTCTTCCATAGAAGAAACTCATTTTTGAAGGGGCTGGGAACAAATTCAGCGTCGCTGAGATCCTCTCCCCGCTCTTTCCATTGATGAGTGAATTATGGCCTCCGGTCCACTTTGGCATCAGAAAAAGTCCAGAGGTGATGCTGGTGATCGAACCCACGACAGCGGAGTTCAGTAATAAATTATATAATTGAAAAATAAATGATTTGTTAATACTATTGCTCTAAAAAATGGTAAGTTTTGACCAATGGTAATTTTATTCTATGAACAGTATATTCTGAGGAATTAAATTTTTTTCTTTATCTAATAGCTTGCATAAATTTTTAACATATAATTGATGAACGCTATATAAATTAAGATTTTCAAACAATAGTACTGATACCCTGCCCTGAGGAATATCAGATACTCTGGGGTGAGTGTATGACATCTGGATAGTAAAAGTAATTTATTAGTGTGAAAGGAAAAGTGGAAAGGGGTTGCTTATAACCTGCCTCGAGGAATATTGAGTACTCTGGGGTGAATTTTAAGTTAATAATAGGATGCCCCAAGGCTTTACATCTCTCATATCAACGACCTGCCCGACTCCCTCCAGTCTCGTAACTATCACCCACATGCCGATGACTCCCAAATGTCCGATCTTCACTGGGTCATTCTCAAGATCCAAAAAGACTTAACCTACATCAACGAATGGGCACATGAAAATTTCCTAGTCCTCAATTATCGGCTCAAGGGAACTCCTCAGCATCCCACCTCTCATGATAAATAACCATCCTATTCTCTTCTGCTCCTTGGTTAAAAACCCCCGTTCAATGGGGTCCCATTTGCATGATGATAAGCAACTCATTAAGTATATAATCAGTTTCTTCTTTGATTTATACGTTGTTTTTTTTTTTTGGGGGGGGGGGTGGTTTTTTTTTAGATTTTTGAACTGTCAAAAAAATTTATTTAGTTATTTTTCTTGTGTTATTTTGTTGACACAAACCTTTCTTTATATATAAACTTGTACCAATATACCTTTCAAATTAAATATATTTAATTATAGAGAGAGAGGTATATATTTTTTTTATATAATTCAGAATAATTTTATAATTATGAGTTTTATAACAATATAGAACTAGTAAAATCCAAATCAGATAAAAAAAATTGCAACTCAAACAAAATACTTCAATAAAATATTCTTCTTTCTTTCTTCAATAATAAAATAAACAAGGAAAGCATTAAAAATGGAAAAAATCTAAACAAAATACCAATTTAAAACAAAACAGAATTTATAAAACCCAAATAAAAAGCACAATAAGGAAGGAAAAGAAAACACTTAGAGTAAATAAACACAGCACATAACCAGCGCTGACAAATTGGACAATATCTATACAATATACAGACAAAAAGAAAATATAGCTAATAAAAAAAGCACAGTACGGAAGGAATTTGCAACATAAAAATTCAAACAAAACACTTAAAAAAATAATCAATAAACATAACAAACAACAAAAGTAGAAAAATTGGACCAAATCTTCATAATACACAGACAAAAGGACAATACAAAATTACCAAAATCCAAATGTAACCTAATAAAAATGCACAGCAAGCAAGGAATTGACAACGTAAAAAATCAAAAAAACATTTAAAAAAAAAAAGAATCAATAAACATAGCAAATAACCAAAGTAGAAAAATTGGACCAAATCTACACAATACAGAATTAGCAAAATCCAAATTTAACCTAATAAAATAAAAAGCACTGTATGAAAGGAATTTTCAACATAAAAAAGAATCAATAAACATAGCAAACAACAAATGCAGACAAATTGGACAAAATCCTCGCAAAACACAGACAAAAGAACAGTAGAGAATTTGTAAAATCCAAATTTAATCCATTAAAAAAAGCACAATAAGATAAGAAAATTGCAATATCACAAATTAAACAAAAAGAATCAATAAGCATAGCAAACAGCCCAAGTAGAAAAATTGAACGAAATCTACACAATACATACAAAAGGACAATACAGAATTACCAAAATCTAAATTTAACCTAATAAAAAAAGCACAGCAAGCAAGGAATTTGCAACATAAAAAATCAAACAAAACATTTAAAAAAAGAATCAATAAACATAGCAAACAACCACAGCAGAAATATTGGACAAAATATGCACGAAACAGGCAAAAGTTCAAATCAGGAATTGTAAAATCCATGTTTAACCTAATAAAAAAACATTTAAAAAAACCCTTTAAATATGTCAATACCTTGATCTAGAGTTTGTAAGAAGAAAAAAAAAAGGTTGATACTTCTAATATTGAAAACAGGATAGATAGACAAATATATTCGAAAATGACAGAATCATTTTTTCTAAGTACATTTTTCAGTATGACTTTACAAGAGGATACTATTAGAAAAAAAAAGGAAATAGGGATTTGTTTAAAAATAAAACCACATTTTCTTTCCATATCATTTATTTCATACATGAAGTCCCATGTGTATAAAATGATAAGCAACCCACAGACACATAAACATACATTTAGTATATAAACAGTTTCTTCTCTGATTTATATATATAGTTGTTTTTTTTTTTTGTATTTTTTAAAGTATTTTTGACCTTTTTTTTTCAATTTTTTGTTTTTTCAAGTTTTTTTTGTTATTTTGTTGACACAAACCTTCATATATAAACTTGTACCAATATACCTTTCAAATTAAATATATATATTTTTTTTATACATTATATAAAAGTTTTTTTACAACTTTTACTATTTATATCTGTGCCCTATAATTAATTAATTTTACACTTAGATTTACAGTTTGAAATATATTCAAACGTAAAATTTCTAATATATAATCTAAATCTGTATCTAAACACCTGTTTATTTATGATATGTTCTGAAATCACCACCGAGATTTTTCCAAGTCCAGGCTAAATTCTCTTTGAAAATATAATATTTAAATTTATGTTTTGATATGTTTTGGCATCGACAGATATGTTTGCAATCACAACGATTATCGAAGGGGGTCGGGGGACTGATCGAATAAAAGGCTGGTACATCGGGAAATTCAAGCTTTTCAATTTGCATTATTTCCTGGGAGTGAACAAGTGGTCTCCTTGGGGACACGTTACAAAAGCTGTACACTCGTTTTCTACAATTGAAAATTTTTTCCTTATATTTCCTTATATAGCTCGGGCTTTACCGTATAGTATAAATTTCTAAAGATATACAGTGGATCGAGCATTACTTTTTTCTTCGACAGCGCCACTTATAGGCTTGCTACATAGAAAGATCGTACATTATAGGCCAAGCTGAAAGCTCACTAGATCTATCGACTACAAAACCAACCATACAAACTAATATTAGATGCTTACAAGATCATACAGTAAAATTTTATAAATTCCTGACATTTGTATTAATGAAACTGTCTGTACTAAAATATTTCTTTTATTTTTCAGGTTTTTTTTTGTATAGAAATATTATAGAATATGTTTTGAAAATCCACTATTTACAAATTTTGTCTAGTTGATATCTGATAAAAAGATTTGTTTAAAATATTAAAATAGTTTTTTTTACATAATTTTTTTTTTATTGTACTTTTAATTTTTTTTTTTTTTAAACAGCTTTGTAGCTTTATTGTCTTCCTCTCATTAACTTTTCAAAGTTCCTTCAGGTAAAAAGGAAAATTCCACATCAAGAACATGTTTCATGTTAGTTTTTGAGGCTCTAACCGGATATTTCTTTAGCAAAATCTCAGGCTTCTCGAGGCTGGACGCAGTCTCAAATTTGCCCAAGATTTCGACGCAGCATCGAAGAAATGACCAACGGCTAATTGTTTCAAGCGAAAAAACACATTCACTTTTTTTATTATGAAAATGCAATTTCAATTATATTGTAAAAAAACTATTAAAAAATCTTTGTAATTATTGTTAATATATATCACTCTAAAGGACAAAGTTTACACACACTCTACATGCAGATTGAGTCCTCTTTTCACAAAAAATCTCAAATTTAAGAAATTAATTGTCTCTTCTGTATCTTATGTATAATCAAACTGTTAAGTATAAAATCTTATGTATAAAAAAAGGATCAGTTTTATAAATTGATTTTTTAATTGTTTTTTCCCCCAAATATTTGTATGATAATAAGTTATTAAATTATTTTAATATATTCCAATCCTCTTTTTATTTCCCCCCTCCCCTTTACATTGTTTTGCTTAACATTTCTCGCAATTAATTAGGTTGCATGGTTGGTTAAACGATACAGAGTAAAAAACATATTTTGTATTTATAAATATAGTACATAAATAACTACTTTCTATTCGAGCAATTTTCAGTGCACATATATTATATACATATACATTGTTTTTAAGTATAGTCTTGTACAGGTAACATTTTTTTTTTCTACGCTACAAGGAGTAGAGTGATCTTTACCTTTATTTATTTATTTTTGTTTTTTTACACATACTATAATTACGTTTAGAAACAACACATTTTTTTTTCTTTTTATCCATTCTGTATATCTATTATTGTAAAGAAGAACAATAATAGACGAAACTCTCTTGAGGTTTGTATAAACGGGTTTTTATTTGACACTGCCAGCAGGTCAAAAAAAAAAAAAAAAAAAAAAAAATCAATGTTAATACTAGAAAAGTAAATTTGTAAAATAAAAAAATACAGCTGTTATCGTTAAAGTTTAAATTTTGCATTTAATCGCTTAACCGAGACAAATTTTTATATACAAATTCATATTGTTTATTAATAAACTCATTTATTTCAAATCAGCTGAAATACGAATACAATTTGATAATGAGAAATCAATTCAAAAAGAAAAGTATCAAGAATATCATTTAATCACAAAAAAAGAAATTAAAAAAAAAAAAAAACGATAATTACTCTGTTTTCCAATTTTGAAAATTTTCTTGTAGTTTATCAATTTATTGTACGCTATTTACGATAAGAGAAATTCAGAATGGAATTTTACGTTTTAAACAAAATTTCACTACAGGCTCGAAAGAGTTTCCTTATTGAAACACAATTACAAAAATAGAAGAATAATAAATGATAATTTTTTTTTTCCAATTGAAATTATCCAATATTCTAATTCCTCGAAGGGGGAAAAAACCTACCGAGAAAATTTACACCTTACACCTATTCACAATTACAGCTTAATGATTAAACAGTTAAATGGTACGATTAAGTGCCATCAACAATTGAAACTGATGTTTTTTTTTTTTTTTTTTTTTTTTAAATTTTTTTAAACGGTATATCACAAAACCTATAAGCCATACGAATAGCCTATCTTTTGTTTAAGGTACATACAACATTTTTCGGTTAAATTAAATATTTAAAGAATTTTTCATTATACATTTCCTATGGGGCAGAACGGAAGCGATGATATGTGATATCTCGTTATTCTTAGAAGTATAACAAACATCAATTTCTTTTCCCTGCATACCTAAGCGATGCGTCTTATTTTTTTTTTAAATCCATCACAATTAAATTTACATCTCAGCTTATAAAAGTAGTACAGCAGTTCATTCTACATAAAGAAAATATACTCTATCATCAAATAAAACATTTTATCTACAAGCGTATAGCATATTTAAGTGCTTAGTTTATTTCTTTAAATATATATTTTTTTTACCAACTAGCCATTTATTTATTTATTTTTAAATTATAGGTATACTGGTTGGATTATAGCTGAACAATGACAATGAACCTACAGGCACTAGATTGTTACACAGTTTATGAGATTTCTATATAAATAAAGTTGATACAATTTTTTTTTTTTTCAAAAATACTAATTGACTGTACGCATTGAAACCTACTTATTGTGCGAATTCATTTGGTTCTTTTGGGAAAACAAATCTCTGTATAATTCATGAATCGGGACTAACGCTTTTTTTTTAGGTGTAATTTTTCAATCTGTTATATATTCAAAGGAAAATAGTGTTCTTTTGTGACTCCATCGAGAATGAAACATAGCACAAGAAAGATTAGACGACGATGTCCCATTAAACCATACATTTATATGGACGAAGTGAACGTATATATTTAAATATATATAATAGTTTTAATACAATACTGGACTCCACTGCAATATTACATTACTGACATCCGGGCTTCAATGAAAAACATCAGTTGAAAGTAGTTTAAGTTGAAAAATAAACGAAAAGCTTAAAGGAAAGTAGGCCTCATTAGGTCGTGAAACGAAGGGAAAATTCGATTTTCAACTGTTATAAAGAGCAGTTATAAAAAATAGTTATTGCACACTTGCAACTGAAAAAAAAAAAATCAATTTAACATATTAATTCCATTATATTTTAAACTTTTTTTAAAAATTTCTTTAAAATTTTAGAATCGTTTTCTATTAGTAAAAGCACAGTACTGGAGAATTGAGCTAATTAGTTATTGTTAAATGGTACCAGATTGTCCTGAATGATCCCTACAATTAATTAGGCATATATTATACCATGTTAAAGTGGACAATTTTATAACTAACTGTGAGCAATTCTAATTTTGCAGATTTTGGATTATAGCACTAAGATCTAAAAGTTTAAAATTAATTTCCCCTGGACTCAATTGTACCGTGTAAAATACAACAACCTCTTTCCGAAATGTTTGTCTTTCGACGAACAAATACATACAAAAAACAAAAAAAATTGATAGGTTTCCAAAATCTGCATGAATGTATTGGGAGTATGGTTACAAAGCATGAAACATAAAGTACGTTAACAGTCCTCTACAAGTATAGTAGAAGAAGAAGAATAGTTGTTTTTTTTTTCTATACTCGATTTTTTATTATTTTTATTTTTCACTAACACATATAAGTTTTTAGTATTATTTAACTAACTCGTTAGAGGTACAAATGAAATGATGTATCGATTAAACCAGAAACACCTTGACATACCTAGATCTCACATTTTATCAAATTTTCTTTTACCCTGGAAATGGACTATTGTTACCTAATTTTTAAAAAGTACAGTTACTTAAATCCTAATCAGATATGTATATTGATATGCTTTATACTGATATGTTTTCTTTTACATTCATAAAAATATTTGATGAGTTTAACATAGACTTATACAAATATAAAACCCATGGATCTTTCTTTTAAATTTATTTATGCACTTTAGATATTAAATTACTTACTTATTTGTTTAATTAATCCTTGATTGATATGAATGAGGTAAGATCCGTTCAGATTCGAGTGTTCACAGTGGTTGCCTTGCTTTCTCGCTAAAATACAAAACCTCACGCATGATATGTAAAATATCACAAAATTTACAAAATATCCATATTAAAAGACTGTTATATGAAAAATTTAGATTTCTTTTATCTAATAATATATTTCCCTTGTAAAATAATTAACTAAACTTGTATTGATTGCCTCGCAAAAGCAGCTTTCAATGCGAGGAACGGCATAAGCCTAGTGCACTCGCCTATTCGTGCTACGCCTATGCGTGCTGTGCTCCACTAAGATCGCCATAGATAGAATTATGCATGTTTTTGCTTTTTCATCGCTCTAAACGGCCGCCAACGCGACGATTAATCCAAAAACGAGACTGATCCAAGGTGATTCCGAATTGCCGCGATTCAACATTATACCCATCGACATGTTCTGTACTAATTCTACATCTAAAATCGGTTCGCTTTTATCACAACCACAATTTTCTCCTGAAAAACAGAAAAAATGGTTATAAACGTTTTATTTCCCACGAGGGAAAAAGCAAATGTACTCAATTACCCGGCGTCTCTTTAAGCTTCGGAAAGAAGTCATTCCAAAAAGCGCAAGCGGTCGACCTCGGTCCGTGCCCAATGCCCATGTCCTCAGCATTGAAAACGTAATAGTACGGCTGTTCTTTTGTGTAAGGGGGCCAATTAACATCCTCCGGCACTGGTTTACTAAACACACAACAAATAATTAATTTGACTCGAAAGTTTCATGTAAAATCAAAAATTTAGCAAAAAAAATCCAAACAACACACACACACACACACACACACACAGGCACAAGTTCTTTTAGAATTTTTAAAATTAATCACAAGCAACATATTTTGTAACAAATCTAACATATCTATTGTGTTAAAAAGTCCCTTGATTCAAGGAAAGTATTCTGGTCCACATTCAAATAATATATCACAAACAAGAAAAGTGTGCCTAGGAATTTGACCAATAAAGATCGACTGGGACAGGATATAAAAGAAGCAATCGTAGCATCCCTACTTGAAAGAACATTTCCATGGGAGGATATGAGAGACCTTTTACCCAAATCAATCAAAGATCTCAGTGGCAGCAGAGCAGGACAACTCTTAGAAGGCCGCTTAACTTGCAGCACAAAGTAACTTGAGTGCTTGTAAAAATTCTGAAAGGAAAAATACGCAGGAGACATTCATCTGGGAGAAGGTTTGTTATAGAAAGAAACAAAGCGTGTTCTAAAAAAGCCCCCAATTCCTTCCATTTCAACGATTCCATAGTTACTCAGTACTGTGTTACAGACCAGGACAAATGTGAGTCGCAGAGTTCATTCGACTCTCTCATCCTACAATTGGCCAATCAGCTGTTGGTTAAGAGATCAATGCTCAAAGAGCAACAGCTGAACCAGCATTTGTGTTCTTATGTAACAACGTCAATGTCAAGCAATACTGCCTCACTGGACCTTGACAAGATTTAAAAAAAAAAAATGTGGAAAAGGAGGAGAAGAGGGCAGTCCAATGCAGAACATGGTACAGTGAATATCTTCCAAAAAAATAAAGATATGCATTTATTAACGGTTAGCCATAAAAAATACCAGTTCAAAAGAAATCTTTTTTTGTTTGTTAATTAGAGAAGAAAATTACATTTAGATTTATAATTATATTTATTCTAAAAAAAAGCCCCCCAATTCCTTCCATTTCAAGCAATGATTCCATAGCTGTTACAGACCAGGACAAATATGAGTCGCAGAGTTCCTTGGATGAAACAAATGCTGAACCGGCATTTGCGTTCTTATGTAACAACATCAATGTCAAGCAACGTTGCCATACTAAAAAAAATAAAAGAGAGAGAGGGAGAGAAGGGGGTGGCAGTCCTACAGCCCTATGCAGAACGTGGTACCGCGAACATCTCCCAAAAAAATAAGGATACGCATTTATCAATGGTGAGCCATAAAAAATACCAATTTAAAATAAATCTATTTTTGTTTGTTAATTAGAGAAGAAAATTACATTTTGATTTATAATTATATTCGGATGGTGAAAGAATTATTTTTTAATTAATGTTTTTTTATTGTTAAAAAGATTTTTTTTGGTTCACCTTTATTCTCTGCAATAAACCAATTGTTTACTGGAAATTTAATTTCCTAAAATAAACATAATAACTAAAAATTAATAAACTTGGTATTTCAGGGCAAATTGTTGCATGTGGTTATTTTTTTAAATTTACATACATACTTTACTTTAAAAAACAAAAAAAATTAATATACATACATTGAGAATAATGAAAAATTTATGAAAAATGTGCAGTATTTAGTGACCGTTAATTAATGATTATTTGGAAATCATGAGACTATACCATTACTATACCCGACCGCATTTCACATTCTACAAATAATTTATAAAAAACATTTTAACAAACGGGCCCTGATAAACGGGTTTCCACTGTATATAAAATAAATAAATATTTACATTTCACTAAGTTTTAACTGCACAAGTTCACTGACTTCTGCAATTCATGTGTGAAGTGTTTGTGGAAACTCTTCAACCTGACGATGAGCAAAAGGGCTCAAAATCCGGATTGTTGCGAAACAACTTAATGTGAGTAGGAACCATCTTTTTAAAAAAAGGATCAAACTCCATACTCACCCCATCATTTATAATTTTCTACACTATTTCATGTAGTGTTTTTTTTAAAACCATTTGACGGTGTTTTGGTTATGTAGGGGTTTGGTCGCTTCCGAATTCTCGTGGTGGCCTGAGGTGAGAATTTATTTCTTATTTTTAGAAGAATTTATTATCTCTTTTTATTTCCATGACGATCTCAGGGATCTTAAGATATCCTTATTCCTTACCAAGGTCCGCTGACCATGTTAAATAGTTTATTGCTTGCATGTTTTTTTTTTATTTTTTAAAATATTTTTTTACGATGTTTTGCAACAACAGAGGTTACATCAACCCTCAGGGTGCGGGTAATTTGAAAAAAGCCAATTTATAAGAATTCCAGGCTCAAATGCAGGGCTGTTGGATTCGAACCTGGGACCTTCACCGTACAGTGATGAGCGATGTGTCAATGCTTAAACCATTGCCACCACCACGCCCCTGCATGTAGTAAAGTTTTTATATACAAAATTAACAAGCGACTTACAACGTATATCATTCAGGTTGTATTGGACATTGTGGATTTATTATAATCAGATGTCTGATGCGAAGTAATTACAAGACTTGTACATATAAGTTGATCTGGTGAAAAAAATTGATAAAATACGGTTGTAGACCTTCACGACCGATCTGTTATGCGGGTTTTAATCTATTCAAGCGGCCTTGCTGAGAAGAAATTTGTGGTTTTCTTCCTTCTTCCTAGCCCAACACGTTTCGCATACACGCAAAAACATTAAATTTCCAAATGAGAGAGAAACCGATTTCTTTCGAATTCGGGCACCGTAGGAAATTTTTCTAAGAAATTCTGCAATCGAGTATAGTTTTCTTTCAAGGATTTTAGAATCTGATATACTGTAAGCCTTAAGGAACTTGAAATAAAGCTCTGGGAACTTACCCTGTGAGGGCGAACGTCGAGAAAGCCTCGATAATCCTCAAGCTGAGGTCTCTTTCTCTCGCGCTGTACGAGAGCGACATGTTGAGAGGGTGGCCGAAGACGTAGCCAACTTCGTCGCCGTGCATCACCCCCATCCATTCGCCCCAAGGACTCGTGCTCGGCCTCTGCAAAAAAAAAAAAAAAATCGTTCATCCCCCTGGATGAAAAAGAGGCGAAAAACCCTCTGGGGAAACACGTCACCTGGGTGAAAAAGTAGTAGTAGACTTTGAGGCCGTGTTCCGCGAACATTTGAGCAAATTGGTTTGTCGGGCAGATGAAGAAATAGTCGCCTATAATATCGCCGACCATCTTCTGGTTCAAATGCTCGTCGTTCACTTTCTCCCAGTCGGTGTACTGATAAATCAATGATCGTATAAATCGCAATGATTACAAGCTATTCAACAAAAGAAAATCTACTAACCTGAAATATAATCGCGTCCCTCTCCAACGTGGTCATGTTTTTGAAAATAGTGTTGACAATATCTAAATACTTATCCCTCTGAAGAAAAATTGGTCCATCTTTCTCAAAATAGTCTATAAAATCGTAGAGCATGAAGTAGGTTCCTGAAACAATCAATCTTGGAATTAATACTGAGTGAAAAACCAAACAAAAACAAAGTGACTCTTTTTTTCTCTATAAATATCAATGAAATTATCTCATACGTGGCATGATAAACATGGGGCTTTAGATCGCGCGTAAACGGGCGCTTGTGGCGAACACACGGAAAGATTGTACAAGAGAAATTTACGATGGAAGTCGAAGAAATTTGTCTGTGGTATCCCTACCGCCGCTATGAATTTCCCACAAGCTCTGTTCTGGGACCTACTCTGTTCCTCATTTACATTAATTCTTTCAATTAAATAATCTTTTACGTAAGGTTTTGGTAGAAATGAACAAGGTAGTGTTACGAGCGGGACTCGATCCCACGACCTTCAGTTAATACGCCGCTGCTCTACCATGGAAAATTCGATTTTTTTTATATGATGACACTTCTGCACATCATAAAGAAGGGTAAATGTCATAGTGAACCGATCAAACAGGGCAGTGGAGAGGACTTTTCGAGGTGGAAAATAAATGTGAACAGGATTAAGACTGAGGTCATACTATTCATGAAAAGACGTCCAACTGCAGACTATAAAGTTCAGAACTTAATGGCGCAAAAATTAACTGCGTTCGGCTACTTGCTAAATTAACGTTTACAGCCCATATCAATGAATTAATTAAAATAGGAAAAAACAAGTAAAAATAATTTTTTCACTCCTTTGTCGAGAGTCCCAGGTGAGCGTTCATCAAGCTCACCAACAAAACCGTAGAAAGGCCAGTGTTGACACACGAATGCACTGCTTTGGGCTTAACTTGTAACACAAATTATAACAAACAGCGCAGAACTCAAAATAAGTTCCTAACTACTACTGTACTAACAGCCCTTTAGCAACTAAGATAGATGAACTCCACACAAACTATGGAATTTCTGCGCGAGTTCATTGATACCAATTGTTAAAAAGTTTTTTCAACAGATGTCCGGGTAGCGCCGTTGGTGTATTAGTTTAAGATATCGAACAAAAGCCTGCACTCAGAGTATATATGAATTTATATTTATTTAATTTATTAAATAAACAAGTTACTCATACATAAGCTTATTTATAAGTATTATAATAGGAAGTTCTAGTTGTATGTCCGAGTGGATGGGAGTCACGATATCTCAAGTGGTAGAGCAGCGGCGTATCTAGCCGAAGGTCGGGGTTCGAATCCCACTCATGACACTGACCTTTTCATTTCAACCAAAACCTTAAATAAAAAGATTTTGTAAAGATGAATCCATTTATATTTAGTCACGATATCTCAAGTGGTAGAGCAGCGGCGTATCTAGCCGAAGGTCGGGGTTGGAATCCCGCCCGTGACACTAGGTTTTTCAATTCAACCAATACCTTACATAAAAAGGCTTTGTAAAGATCAATCCATTTATATTTAGTGACGATAGCTCATGTGGTTAAAACCGCGGCTTATTGTGCGAAAGGTCGTGGGTTCGAATCCCGCTCGTGACACTAGCTTTTCATTTCAACCAAAATCTTACATAAAAAAGTTCGGTAAAGATTAATCCATTTATATTTTGTGACGACAGCTCATGTGGTTAAAACAACGGCTTACTGTGCCAAAGGTTGTGGGTTCGAATCCCGCTTGTGACACTAAATTTTTCATTTCAACCAAGACCTTATATAAAAATGTTTTGTAAAGAGTTTTTTAAGGATTTAGGACTCAAGACAATATGGTGTCGGGTATACATAAATCATGGTATTGGGATCTATAAGGGCGATATAAATTGTGTACCATGATTTCGTTGGAAGGATATAATCCAGTATCATTTGCCGCATCATTGAGGAGATGAGTTTCCAGGAAAAGGTGCTTACTTTTATAAAAGATCTCTCGTGCCAGATTGAAAGCGTGTGTCACAACTGGGAACGCACCTAGGAGGAACGCTGAAACCTCGCTGGATCGATGGAGAAAGAAGACAAGCTGGTGATAAAGGATGATATCGTGCGAGTTTAGGATGGGTATTAAAGGTTTTTTTAAAGTAGTTTTTCGATGGTTGTGGGTATCGAGCCTCTCTCACACGGGCCTGGAACTGCCACCAGTTGCTCCGCGCCTAAACTGCACGCAATCTCCTCGTTTAACATATTCGTGATCAAGGCCCAGTAGGTAGTAAGATCTTAATATTAAAATTATTCAACACTTTTCACGTTGACGTTTGGACATGTTAAACCGATGTAGATTTAATAACAAGGGCATAAATAGCAATTTGTCAAATTGGTTAACTCCCGCAATTTGCTAATTCACTTTTCCGCCGGTATTTACTCATATTCGCCGCCTATAGGATTAATAAAAAAACACACACAATATAAATATTGAACCGGAAAATTGAATAAATCAAACAGAAACTTAATAAGAGAAAAGGAGATTTAACTGCTAAGAGTTTATTTATCGGTAAATTCATGTTTGGTTGAATAGGATCATGTGCAAAAAAATTGTCGGTATTTTGCGTACATGTTGACAATCTGCAAAATGGAAATATGTGATCAAATACAACATGGCTTTGATTTTCATGATGAATCTTGCTGTAGTGAAACAATAATAACAAAAACCTATGTTTATCCAATAAAACTAATGAAAATATTCCACGTTTTTGATTATCAGATTATCAATTTGAAAGTTGACCGAATTAAAGTAAAGATGAATTACATGGAATGACCAAAAAAGGAGAGGAATAGAAATAGAGAGAGAGAGAGAGAGAGAGAGAGAGAGAGAGAGAGAGAGAGAGAGAGAC
>CM077108.1:13301797-13326326 GCA_039619505.1 Cimex hemipterus
AGAGAGAGAGAGAGAGAGAGAGAGAGAGAGAGAGAGAGAGAGAGAGAGAGAGTGAGAGAGAAAGAGAGGGTGATTTGAGGCATCAGTAGCTGTAAGGTAAATGTCCCGGGTTTGAATCCGGCGGCTTTGCTTTACATATTTACAAGAATCCTTACAAGTGGTTGTTTTTTCAAAAACACCGGTACTCTAGATTTCTTATAACCTCGTAGTTGAAATACCCTGGTAAGAAAAAGGTAGATCATTAGGAGTCAGACCGGAGAAAGAGATGTTTACATAGATCGATATAAAGAGAAGTACAAACAAATGTGTGAGCATGAAGTGAAGAAAGTTAGGGAGAGGCATATATAAATAAAACAAAAGGGAAAATGTCTGAGAAAGAGAAAGTTGTTAGAAGGGGAAGAAAAGGTGGCGGATGTTCACGGGGTGAACAAGAGGGAAAAAATCGACAGCTCAGCAACTGAATGACTTCAAATTGACAGATGTAACTTAATATGGAAGGCGATGGGGGAAAAAACGAAGTGTTTCGGTAAAAAAAGATTAGATTTATTGTACCGTGTACGAGTCGCCAAAATTTACGCCATTCTCTGCACAATTTATAAAAGTATACACAGATTTTCTTACTTTATAAAAGAAATATTTCTTGGGATACTATAACATTTGAGATTCGATGCTTCTCGATACGCGTGACATTATTGTTGAAACATGGTTCATTGGCTTTAGAAAAATATTTTTTTTATAGTGCCTTTTCGAACTTTTTTGAGATCATCTTCATTTGCAAACATTGTTTAAATTATACAAATTCATGTAAGATGTAAAAACATGAATTTATACAACAATAAAAGTTTTAGACTCCATCAAAGTATTTGCATACTCTTTTCTACTTTCCGTGTAGATGTGTTATTACTGTGTGTCTGTTGAGAGTGCCAGTGAGATATTGATGTTTTATGTCCGTATACGTTGAAATTTGGAGGGGAAGTCGAGATAGAAAGAAATGTATTTGGAAAATGTGAACAATGTTTATAAATCCCAGGACCTGAAGATGATCTCAATAAAGTTAGAAACGTTGGAACGATATAGAAATATTTTTGGTAAAACTACGTCACACCAAACCGCATATCACGATCTCCAAATAACTATTAATTAACAGTCACAAAACACCACAAGTTTAATTTTTTGATGAATAATCGATCTGACAGAAAAACTATATTTTTTAATATTTGTACCGTTTAAAAACTTTTTTTGGCATTAATTTTGCAACCAAAGCCATGACCCGCTAAATTTGTAGAAAAATATCCTCGCCTATGGCTATCGTTTAAAACATGTTTAAATGAAATTTTTACTAACTTACTGAAAAAAAAAGGCAAATAGGAGGGAAAATGGGAAAGGTGGGTTGAGATGGGGAGTTGGTGTCCGAGTAGCTCAAGAGGTTAGAGCAGCGGCGTATTGGGCGGAAGATCGTCGGTTCGAATCCCGCTCGTGACACTAACGTTTCCATTTCAGGCAAAACCTTACATAAAGATTAATAACTGAGAGCTTTGTAATAGCGTACAGTTCAGCTGAGTATATATATATATATATATATATTGATTGGGTTGCAGAAGGAACTAGTACTCGGTATAAACCATTTTTTAAATTTTTGTAGGCTCGCAACACAAGTGTGAATTTGAGCCTCCAGTGTGCCAGTGTTCTTCCATCGAAAAACTCATTTTTGAATGGTGTTGGTATCAAATTTAGGTTCTGAGATCTGATCCCGTCCCTTCCATCCATGCCGTGTCGATTTCTTTCAATTGCAGCTACTTGTCTCCTTAGGCGTCAGAAAAAAAGTCCTGAGTCGACGGTTGGGATCGAACAGAGATCTATTAGCCGAAAGTTTGACGTCTTAACCACTCGGCTACCGAGGAAATGCCGTCTGTTTTTGAAATGCCGATATGTATTCATTTCAAGAAGCCCACAATTTAAACGATTTACACAGACAAAGAACAATCTTTTTTTCAGAGAATATGCACATATGAGCAGGTGTTAAACTGTCTGCCGTATTGTTCCATGGAAAGATGTCGTTTTATTGCAAACATTTTGAAAAATTCTTTCAATATTTCTCTCCGTATAGATTAGGCGTTGAGGAAATTTCGAGCCGTTCAATACTCTCTAAGAATCGATAAGAGCAACGCCCTTGCAAGTTTGAAACGTATATATTATTAACTTTCCCGATGGAACAAAAGATATCAGCGATATTAAAACAAAGCTGGTTTCAAACAGTCCACGATTTGATTTCTTTTTCATATCCAAGACAGATATAGAACTCTTCCGCTCTTTTCTAACTAATTGAAAAAACTCTGTTTTATTTTCTTTGGAAAAACGAGAACGTTTAAGATTAGTTCGAAAACCGACGGATCCTCCAATCGGTTTTCTTTCTCTCTGCAGATTGCGTGCACGGCCTAATAGGTCGTCAAAGGCAAACTCTGAAAAAAAAAATCCCGTTATCCACATTTGAAATTCTCTGTATGATTTTGCATTTATTGAAATACATCCTACATAATTTCGACCAATGCCTGAAAGCCTGGTCATCATACATATTTATTTATAAAAATCACGTAACTATATATGTAAAATTGGGTAGGTTGTAAAACCTTCATTTTAAATCCTTTTAACCCTTTGAAATTAGGAACATTGAAAAAGGAAAATTTCATATGCTTATTCGCTTAAGTCTTGCATGCTGATGCTCAGATGTAGAAATTTTAAATTAAAAAATGGCCGCTCTTCTTCGATAATTAACTAACCAGAGAATAATGGGTCAAAATGAGCTCAATTTTGGTTCAGCCATCACAGTTTTTCCAAGTTTACAATTAATTAATCTTTATGTAAGGTATTGGTTGAGATAAAACGTCAGTGTCACGGGGGGATTCGAACCCACGACCTTCGGCATGATACGCCGCTGTTCTATCACTTGAGGTGTGGTGTCCGCCATCCACTCGGGCACCAAATTCCCAACCTTTTGAATTTTTCATCCTATTTGCATTTTTAAAATGCCGTGTAATCTATTTGATTCTCGGCGACTAATGAAATAGCCACGGGGAGCTTTAGTAAAGCTTACTTCATTTTGCTTATTACATCGAATTGAAAAATGGTAAAAAAGGAGGGAAAATTCGAGGAAGGTTGAGATGGGAGTTTGGTGTCCGAGTGGGTGGAAGTCACAATGGCTCAAGTAGAAAGAGCAGCGGCTTATGTAGCCGAATCCCGCTAGTGACACTAGTTTTTTCATTCCAACCATAACCTTACATAAAAAGATTAATTAATTTATGTCAATGATGCGCTCAACAACCCTGGCGGTGAACAGGTCCTGTTTGATACCAGAGTTGGGCAAAATCTAATTCAATCATGATTAAGATTTTTGATTGAAGTTTAATCATGATTGAATTAGTCATGATTATATGAATCATTATATGATTTAGTCATGATTAATTCAATCACGAGGTATGACTAAATCATGCAATGATTAATTTACTCACGACTTACTCAATCATGATTAAACTTCAATAAAAAATCTTAATCATGATTGAATTAGTTAGATTTTGCCCAACTCTGGCTAAAATGACCACCTACCAAAATCCAATAGACTCAGGATAAAAATTTTGAGATGAAAGTCGTGCTTAAGGCCAACCTCAAAAAATGTTATCCCAAAGGAAAACCTTAGAATTTTTTTAAATGTGATGAAATTGTGTATTTCTCATCTTTTGTGCACCCATTCGAATATGATTTATCGAAATTTAGTCTGTGACTAACTATATTATGACTAAATTAGTCATGCCTCGTATTTAATGTTAGTCATGACTAACGTTCTGAGTGATCAATCATTAATCATTAGACATGACTAATTTTTGCCCAACACTGTTTGATACGATGACAGTTCTGGACATCATCATGGAGAAGATCATGGTGAACCGATTAAACAGGGCAGTGGAGAGGGCTGTCGAGTACTTTACGAGGTGGAAAATAAATGTGAACAGGAGTAAATCTGAGGCCATGAAAAGACGTCCAACTACAGACCATAAATTGCAGAACTTAATGGCGCAAAAATTAACTTCGTTCGGCTAGATGATAATTTAACGTTTACATCCCAAATCAATTAATTGGGCGGGTCGTGGGTTCGAATACCGCTCGTGGCGCTGACTTTTTTTTATCTCAAGCAAGACCTTACATAGAAAGAATCATTAACTGAAAGAAGTAACTTGGTCAATTGACCACTAAAACATACACGGCTTATATTAAATTAAAAAAAAACTAAAAACTCTGACAAAATTAATCGTTGTATTAAAAAAGTACACTCTTCTTTTGGCCAAAAAAATTGATTTGGCCTCGAGCCGTTGTTTACCAATTCAGCCGAGGATGAATACATTTCCGGCTTGTCAGAGGATGGGGAAAAGGGGAGAAATGTAAATAAACGGGACGATTGGATCGGGGAGGAAGGACAAACCTAATTCCCTGACCTTTCATGCTTTTCTAATTGCGCATTCATCCGGTCAATCCCAACATTACCAGTTCCCTCCTTGGCTACATTGACTGGCTGGAACGGCCGGCCGGTCGATACTGCACGGACTCCACTCTACTTGTCAATGGTGTTTATTTTGACAAGAAAAATTGCACAATACTACGACCCGATGCCGTCTGACCCAGTTTGTTACCAAGTTAAATTTTTGAAAAAAAAAAAAATTACTTAACAGTACGTTTTACGGTAAATTTGAATTGTTCGTATTCAGTCAATATTGTAAAATAAAGATTTTTTCTTTTGAAAACATTCATTTTAAAACGGACAAAACTCGCTTGGAAGATAACCGTGAAAAAAAGTAGTTATATTTATTTACATTTTGACTAATTGGTTTTAACGTTATTATTGATTGAACAACCAAATTTGTTTTAATTAATTTTCTGGGCTTGTTTGTAACTAGTGAAGGGAATTTTTTTAACCAATTGATGTATGGAACCAACAAATTGTTCAGGACTACATTATTCTGCTCATACATTCAAAGTGAAAAATAATATTGGGTACAATTAATTAATAGGACAAAGCGGCAGAGAAATAATAACAAGGGTAAAAGAACGAAGAAAGCAAAGAAGAAGCCTAAATCGAGAAAATTTTCGGAATTTAAGGACCATATAAAAGAAATAAAACAATTTCAATTCAAATCTAAATTGAACAAAGGGAAAGAACTAGATCGGTTTGAGAAATTTGAAATTAAAAAATGTAAAATTGAACATGGTGATAAGTGCATTAATAATATAACAGATATTGATCTACCTCCAATTTTAAATATGCACATAAATAATATCAAACATCCAAATACTGTTATGATTTTTTTATAATAATTTAAAATGTTATGTATTTATTATTTTAATATTTATTTGTGTTATAAAATCCGCGTTTCGCACGTTCAAGTTGAGCGTCATTAAAATAATCGGCTGCTAATTGGAACGTCGCGTTGGCGGAGGTATCAGCGGTTCAAATGTTCAACTTGATGATGAGCTAAAAGGCTAAAAGTCCGAATTGGCGCAAAACAACTTACTGCGAGTAGGAATTATCTTTTTAAAAAGTATTGAACACCACTCTCACTCCATCACGTATCATTTCTATTAATTAAGGTTTTTAGTTGAGATAAAAAAGTCAGTCACACGAGCGGGATTCGAACCCACGACCTTCGCCTATATACGTCGCTGCTCTGTCACTTGAGCAGCGGCGTAAACAATGTACTAATTTAATTTAGTACGTCATTTATTAATGTTTTACATACTCAATTAATAATTTGCCGAAAAAAATGAAGAATATTTTTTATAAAACCTCTTGAATAAAATCTTCAGTGTATCACACCTCATTCAAGGTGTATTTTCTTAAATCATGTAGTTTTAACTTTGTATTGATTTTGTAGGTCATTTATTAATTTTTTATATTCTCAATTTTAATATGCCGAAAACAATAATGTTTTTCATAAAACCTCTTGAAATATAGACAAGTCGTGACCAAGTCAATTCATTCAAGATGTATTTTCTTAAATTATTTATTTTATTCATCCTGTACGAATTTTGTGTGTCATTTATTAATGTTTTATATTCTGAATTAATGATATGACGAATAATAAGAATGTTTTTCTTAAAACTTTGTGAAATATAGACAGGTCCTGTTCTTCAGTGTTTGACACTTCATTTAGGGTGTATTTTCTTAAATTTTGCAGCATTATTATTAATTTTAATTAAGGTTTTAAGTTGAGATAAAAAAGTCAAGTCACTTTAACCGCACCTTTTTTTTTTAATTTTGACTCCTTGGTTGAGATGGGAAGTCGGTGTCCGTGTGGGTCGAGGTCACGATAGCTCAAGTGGTAGAGCAACGGCGTATACAACCGCAGATCGTGGGTTCCAAACCCCCTCGTGCCATTGACTTTTTTATCTCAACTAAAAACCTTAATTGTAATTGAAATTAACATATTTGTGTTTTGATTTATTTTCATGCGAATCATTATCCCAAGCCCACGCGAAGAAAACATTTACATCTAATTGAAGCAATCCGCAATGGAAGAAATATTGGAAAATACCTACGTCCTCAGCCAAAAAGAATTATTAAAATTAAAAAATATTTAAAAAATGTATTAAATACGTGTATACTACAGGCAGTAGGACAATGGGCTGAATCAAGTGTCCGTTAAGAAGAGGTTAAATGCTAAGAAAATCTCCGATCTGTAATTGTTCCATATACGGAGTTGTCCCCTAAACAGCGAAGGGGTCGGAGGTTTCACTGCATTATATTTACTCCCCTCGTAATAATTTTGTTTATTTGTACAATTAATTTTGAACTAATTTTAATTAAATTAAAACTACATAATTTAGAAGATAGCCGTATTACAAAATGTACGGGAGGACTACGATTTTAACGGGGCTAAAGAGCAACACTTCCGCACAGCACATGTCTTGCGGGTTTAGTCTATGCGTAAAACAGTGAGGCATTGAATTGTGAGAATTATTACGATGTAGTTAGATTTCTGCTATTCTCAAAATGTTAGGCTCGTTGTTGTACCAAGAAATAATTTACTATACGGTGTGTATCAACTCCTGTAGGTCAAATATCTGATTACTTTTATTTCAGATCATATTGTTGATTATGTTTTGTAAGCTTACGACTTTTCTTTTTTGGGGCCTTTTGGTATTATTTCCAAAAGCAGTTCATTAACAATCTGAGATCGTACGTATATAGCCGGCTGTTGTTCCCATTTTAAAAATAACGCGTACATTTCTCTTCATTATTTTGCCAAACACTCGAGGATTTGAACTCCGTGAGTGATTACCGGCCACGAAGCCGGCCGAAAACCGACTTTACCGCAAAGTTAAGTTATTCGAGGCAGTAATAATTTATCCGCATTGATCTAAAGCTGAAGAGGAGGGAGGGGTGCAATTTCGTATTAAGAGGATTGGTGTTGAAACCCGTCCATGTGAATAATTAAATTTATGCTTAATTTGTATTATAAGGTTTTATATGCGGGAGGAAAGAGGTCGCTTAAATTTTAAACTCGCTCACTATTTAAAGATTTAATTGTAATTCCATTTTTGACTAAAAGAATTAAAAATCTCTGTTGTACACTTTATAATAACTTAATCAAAGTATATTTTAATATGATTTCTTTTGAAAATGAATTTAGCCTACAAAAAAAAGGTAAAAAACAGTTACGACATATCATTATATAATAACATTCAATTAGTTTATAAGTTGAGATAAAAATGTCAGTGTCACTAGCGGGATTCGAACCCACGACCTTAACCTATCGTGACCTCGATCCCTTCAGACAGCAATTTCCCATCTCAACCGCACCTTTTGAATTTTCCCTCCTTTTAGAAATTTTTCGAGGGGACGAAGTAACGATAGCTCAGGTGGTAGAGCAGAGGCGTATCAAGCCGAATCCCGCTCGTGACAATGACTTTTTTTTATCTAAACTTAAAATTTTAATAAATTGAATGATATTAATTGGTCAAGTGGACCACGAAAAATAAGGAATTATATCATAATTTTCATTTATTTAAGCACCCAGTTATAAGAGATTTTAAGTCCATGGCTTTTTAATCAGGAATGTTTTTTTTGCCTAAGTGTCTTCCAAGAGTGTGGTAGATAAAACATGACTGCCTATTTGAATTAAAATGAGAAAGTCCGCCATGTCAAGTACAACAGGTCGGTAATAAGTGTCACTGGGGTTATTCTGGATATACGTTAAAACTTTTCCTCTTTGCTGAAATCCAGAAAGATGTTATACATTTTTTCTTTAAATAGGGTGTATTTATTTTTGAATTTTACTTTGTCTATAGAAGTTTATTGTACGCGTTTCAATATTTAAAGAGGATTGCCTAGGGAAAAGGAGGAAATATTTATCCGAAAAAAATAATGTGTACAGTTAAACCGTTGTGTTTTACTTATTTGCTTTGGCACGGATTTTACATATTCATAATCCTTTGAATTTTAATCTTCAAAAAGTCGTACAATCAAACAATTGTGAACCGAGCGGAGGAAACGTGTGCAATTTCTGTGGGGAAAAAAAAACAGATAAAACAAATGAAGAGACTCGAAGTGCCTGTCTGGCCGGATATCCTTAGTGGAGGTTGAACTCTGACCTCAGCTTTGAACTTTCCCCGTCGGATTTTTCGGGGGGGGGAATTAAATCTGAGAACTGTTCCCGTGATTCTCACATCCCCGATTCTCTCCTGGTCCTCTTCGCACAATCGATAAATAAAATAGGAAGAGGAACAGGACGTGACGGTGAGAGGGGAGGGGAACATCCCTCAGAGCACATTCCCCGTTTGAGCCCCTTTTTTTCATAACACTCTCCTTTTTACCTTTGAAATGTCTTTTTTTTTGGTTGATCTTCTGCCCTTTTTATCAATAAGAAATGCCCGTTTTTGAAAATTTTATGACCCTAGGTTAAGTTCGATAGAATTACCGTATCGGATTTTTATCAGTTGATGCTAATTTGCGAATTTTTTGTCTTTTTTGATATGGATTATATTCTACTTTTGCGCTAATCATGATTTTACAATGTTTATACTTTTCATTGAATCAAAAACAAACTACGTCTTTATTAATTTCTCACATAAAATGTTACTTCTTTCAAATACATTACAGAAAATTTGATAAAAAGATCAATAGTTAGTGTATTAATAATTAATATTACTATGTAATTCCTATATACTTTTTTTTTCTCAACAGGCGGCTGTATAAAATACCTTTGTCTTGGGATTCCAGTTCTATGTCACTGATGATATACAAAACCCACTAACCTTCATCTAAGTTGCTTCCGATGATGATTTCTGTCTCGGGGAAATCTCCTTCCGCGAGTAGCTCGAGAGGGTGCTTCGGCAGGAAGTTGCCGTCGATGGTCGGTGCCGAGGGGAAGTTGAGGATGCTGAAGTAGGAATTCCACTGATGGACCGATATCGACTTGGCGTCGACGGCCCGAAGGCAGGCCATCACACGAGACGGGCTCTCAGCCAGCTGAGAGACGTTACAGCCGCAATCTTCGACGAGGATCTTTCCTATTTCCAAGGCCCGTTCCCCGGTCATGTAGCTCCACGGGGCGTTGATCGTGCCGCTCTGCATTATGCCCCTCCTCGCCAAGCCCCTCGTCACCGGAGATATCAAGTGGATCGATACCTTAAAAGCAAAAATAAAAATCATTAAAATATCTCTTACAACTTTTTCTTGTTACGATGAATCGATCAAACTTACCGATCCCCCTCCTGCAGACTCGCCGAAAAGCGTGATGAGTTCAGGATCACCCCCGAAATTCTCTATGTTGTCCTTTATCCACCGGATCGCCATCGCCTGGTCCCAAAGCCCCATGTTTCCGGGGGCGTCGTTACTTCCAGTCTTTACCAGAGGTTCCAAATAAAGAAAACCAAAAGCACCTAGAAGATTTGAGAACACTTTGTTTGAGAGTGGTTGCACATTTTCATTTAGCTCTTATTGGTATAAAAATCCTTCTAATAAAACTACATGAAACCCATCTTTTCTCTCTTCACTCAATCTCTCCCTTTCTCTCACTACTGTTCTTGAACTTGTTAAACATAAATAGATACAAATAAATAAAATTTAGAGGGAGAAGGTAGGAGCACAGGGAAGAAGGACGAAGAGAAAGAGTAAGAAAGAAGGAAAAAATGAATAAAAGTAACAGAGAAAGGAAAGCAGGAACAAGAAAGGAAGAAAGAAAGAAAGAATGACCAAATGAAAATAGATAAACAGATAGTCAGAGTGTGTGAGGGTGACAAAAGGGGAGGGAGACAGCATAAAAGTGAGAGAAGAGAAAGAAAAAAGTGAGAGGCAGAGAGAGAAAGGAAAGAAAGAAAGAAAGAAAGTCAGAGAAATATATATATATATATATATATATATATAGAGAGAGAGAGAGAGAGAGGGAGGGAGAGATAAAGAAAGTTTTATTTATTCCTATAATGGTAGGTCTCTAGAGTAAGGTATAGAGATAGTGGTAGATAATTAAAAAATGAATGGGAAAGCAACAAGTAGAACGAATATAATAAAAGCAAAGAGATCGAGATAAATAAAGTGAGAAAACTAAAGTTGAACAAGAGAAAAGAGGGTATAGTTAAAGTAAGAGTCAGTGGGACAAGAGAAAGAGAGAAGAAGAAGAGAGAAAAAAGAAAAAGAGATATGGTAAGAAAAAGAAAATGCAGAAAAGGAGAGAGAGAGTGAGTGAGTTAGTAAGAGGAAGAAAAAATAAGAGAGAAAGAGCTCTCTCTTTGAGTGAGACAGAGATGGAGAAAGAAAGAAAGAGGGAGAGTGAGTGAGAGAGAAGGGGGAGAGATTGAGAGTGACGGGGAACGAGGGATATTTTATTTTTAACTGATATTTACCAAAAATATATTTTACTATCTCAAAGAAAAATTGGGAGCCAATATTAATGATTCTATTCAGGGTAAATTCTAATCATCTGAAAACTGTTTGTTGTTTTATTATTTTTTTAAAATAAAAAAATATGTTCCACACTACAAAGATACTTTGACCTTTAGACAGAAATCAGGCCGTTCAAAGAAAAACCAACCGTATAATACTTTATAAAAACACATAAAAAAGCGCAACTAATTTCACATGTACAGAACGCGCGGCTTTGAAACGTAGCTAATTATGATTTTGTCATGTACACGACGATTAAAATTTGTATTATGCTCGGGTTCAAACAGATGTCCGAGGCAAGCAGGAATGTTTAGATTTAATATTGTTGAACAATGATAAACCTCTATAATAATCTCGTTCGCGCACCCACCGGCACAAGCACACTCTGCTAATTGCCAAACAACAATCAAGATAATACAAAGTTAAAATCAACGGGTTTTTTTAGGAGGGGATAGTTTTTGAGAGCAGAAAATTAATTAAATAACGGAGAAAAATACTATAAATTACGAAACATTACTGGCAAGTTAAAATTTTGAAACGATTTTATTTATCTCACTGAAACGTGAAAAATGACCGTAGGATGCAAAAAGAATAATAAACATCATTTATACTTTTCATTTAGTTTTCTGAAATAACCGAAATTATTTATTTCGTTAAACTGTATTTAAAAGCTTAAAATAAGGAATTCTGGTGCCTTGGACAAAGGGGTTTTTCTGAGTTTTGTTAAATATCCAAGTACCAAACTTTATAATTTATTAATTAATAATGCATAATGTGGATTTGGATTCATATAAGCTTAAATGTACATATATATACAGAGTTTATGCGACAGTCAACAGCTAGGCCAGTCAATACAGCTCCCAAACCCATCTATACTCTCTCACTCTTATCTACCTTCTTTTGTAATTACCCGCTGTCCACCAATTTAAAGTATATGAGTACTTGACATTCCTTCATCATTCTCTACACATATTATGTAACTAACCTAATGGTCGATGAGGTACTCAATATTCCCTCTTACACTGCACATTCACGCCAATAAACTCACTCCTATCACGCTACGGACAAAAAGCTATCAATACTAAATCTGTATAATAAAAAACCCTGTTATCTCCAAGAAATCGATGCCGGGCTCAATGGGAAGCATGCCTATACGCTCTTTATATAGAGCCAAAGAGTTGTACCCTCCAATTAGGTGAGAAACATCGAGCAGTTTTTCTTTATACGCTGGATGCATACTCGGGCATTGGTACAAAAGTAATTGCTAGTAAGGTAGTAGTAAAGTAGTAGTAATTGTGACAACCTTGTATGGCTCATCCTAATTCGGGATCCGAACCGAATACGATTCAATTCTCCGAGTACAACTAGCGACCCGGGCTACGACGGCACTTTCATTTAATCTTATTTTTAAAAAATCGGTTAATTAAAAAAATGAGTATTTATTACCAATAAAAACGACTATTAGGAAAAAAATTGAAAAAAAGGATGGCAGAAATTTTTTTCCCTCTCTCTCTTTTTTTTTGACTGGGGGTCATTCTATACCCGTTCAAAGTTCAAATACTTAGTTAAATACATCCATACAGTACACTCATTCCATTTGGTCGGTGATACACTTGATATACCTCCACCGAATTATACTTAAACTAAACTAGATTGAGGTCGAAGTGGTATTTTTTATAAATATTCCGCCGAACACACACACTCACTCGCTTTCATCGTTCGAGGGGCGATGATGACGTTACATTTCACCCTCACCCCTCGCCATTCACGCTAATAAATACATGCACTCAAACAATTCGTTGGTTATTATCTTAAATTTTAGCCTTGCTATATTTCTTATCAAGTCAATTTCTTCAAGTAGGAAAATTGTATAGTTTTTAAATGTAATTTCTTATTATTTTTTCTAATAAAGAAATTTACTTTTGTAATATTTTTGTCAAGTTTTCTTTATTAAAGGTACTTAAAACATTCAATTTTTTTGTTTGGAAGATTTCACATGAAAAAATGAACTCTTATTATAACAAGTTACATCTCAAATTCAGTGTGAAATTAATATTACTTTAGATTATTGATAGCATTATTAAAAACAAAAAATGTTTTTGTATCTTGTTAGATTTTAGTTGTGATGTAAGTTCATTAGTTTTTTACCAGATTTTACCAAAGTGTGTGCAAAATGAAATTTTTAAGTTCTGAATTTAGGCTTTTTTTTCTTAATTAAGTCGGTGTTTTCTTTGGAACGATAGAAACCTTTCAGATTTTTTTGTCAATACCTTTTTTAAAAGAAAATTTATAAATAAATTATTATGTCTTGCGTTTAATCAATGGCGCCTTTAACAACGGAAGATAATTAATCTGCCGGTTCGACAGGAAGATGTTGACATTTTTTGAATGAGCGGCCCTTTCATTCAAGGATATTCTATTTAAAGATATCGATCATGCACTGTTTCACTGGCCCCTTCGGCAATAAATATGCCCGGATAAATCTTGGGTTAAAATTGTGAAGGAAGTACCGCAATTGTTCAAAATCTTGGAAAATGTTTACCAATATAAGGCTTTATTTCTTCTGTAGTTTTTGGTTGTTTTTGATTCTTGACAAATACGCATTTATCCCTTAAATTTAAAATTATGCGTTGTAGATTTTATTAAATTGGAAATTTCGCGCGCTTAGTCATGGTTCAAGTGTTTTGTTGGATGTACTTTTGAGAATATTTATTGTTTACTTATATATTTTTTTACTTTGCAAAAATAAAATAATAAATAGCGGGTTTTTTTAAAAATAATTGTTTAACTACAGTTATGATTAAATTCTATAAGATGATGATGAATCTTACTATATTTGGAAAAATGCGAATTTCCCCCTTTCAGCCCTTCAGAACATCACAATAAACTCACGATTTCTAATTTTCCATTTTTAATAGGCATACATCCAACACTGACATTAATTAAGCAAAATAGAGCAGTAAATAAAATAAAAATATTAATGAAATAAATGTAATGCCACTATTTGCCCTGATTCGAAAAGTGGTCTCGACGCAATCAAAAATAATTTCTCGGTTGACCCTTACATCTTAGAAATTCACAAATACCTCCAGTTAAAAAACCTTAGAAATTAATAATAATAATTAATGAAATAAACAATTAATTAAATAATACGCGAATAAATAAATAAAATAATAAATAGCAAATGATTTTTATAATAGTTTGACTACAGTTATGAATAAATTCTATAAGATGATGATATATTTATATTTGGAAAAATAAGTATTTGTAAGCACATGCTTTTGAGAATTTTTATTGTTTAGTTTAATTATATACGTTTTGACTTTTTGTTTTCACGTTAGCGTTGGAATTATATCGACATGACACGACACGCAAGAATGGCACAATTACACGGAAGTCAAACACTTTGAGCCCTGATGGTGATCTCAATAAAGGTTGAACACCATCGCCCCTCGAACGATGAAAGCGAGTGAGTGTGTGTGCGGGGTCGATGGCGGAATATTAATAAAAGTACCTCATCGACCCCAATCTATCTTAGTTTAATTGTAGGTCGGTGGAGGAATATCAAGTACTCCACCGACCAAACGGAACGAGTGTGCTGTGTGAATGTGTTTAATTGTATGAACGTATTTATTCGTATGAATGATGTGTCTGAACGGGTATAGAATGTAGACTGAGTGTGGGGCTGACATGACCAGGATGTCGGAAGCCCCAGCAAAAAAAAATAAAAATAAATAAAAAATACATAAACAAATAAATAAAAAATAAAGGTTGAAACGTGGCAAATATTTTTCTGAAACCTACATCTCACCAGACCGATTTCTAAATAATTACGTACACATTTTCCATTTTTAATAGGCACACGTCCAACATACTCTGACTAACCAAATCCTTTTCCAAATACCTACAAATTCATAATAAGCTCCATATCTTTAACAACATGGTATGTCCTATATAAATTAGTACTTCGTCTCTTTGTTTTATGTATGTACAATCCATAAATGCCATTATCATTTTTTGTTAGATATGTTGAACTTTTAATGCTAAGTTTGTTATTAAATTGTAAATTAAAAAAAAAAGTTTTTGCCTTGTTTTACGCGTAAACGGTTCTTTATAGAAGCTCGTTTTGTTCTTGATAATCGGGCTTTTGTCGTATGTGCTTTTGTGATTTTTCGAGCGCTACGATGAAGTCATGCACCCGGATTTAATGCTATTTATGTAACCCTTTTATTATTTTTCTATTATTGTTAAGCTTGCCTGCATTTTGTTTTTATATTGTGAAATCAGCAATTTTTTTCATTGTATTGATTTACCTACTTCCATCTTTTCTCATTTGTTTACGTTTAACACAATAAAACGAACAGAACTGGAAGAATTCGATATCCCTAGTCGATAGTTTAACATCCTGAAATCACCGCCATTTGACTGAAATCATAATCTATTTATTTCAATTATTATTATAGTTTTTTAAACAGAGCATCATAAGCATTGAAATTAAATTAAATTAATTTGAAAGTAAAAAAAAATTCAGATTTTGAACACGTTTTTCATGATCCAGATAAAAGCTCATGCACTGCTTACCAGCTGTCAGGGCTCGAAAGCAAAAAAGTGCATGAAAGTGGAATAAAAAATCGATAATTTACATTGTTCGAGTTTTTGAATGAAAAAATTGAAGAAAATAAAAGCGTCAATATGTTGCCACGACCTACTTAAAACCCTGATGTCAATCCTGCATGTCAACCGGTTAGTATAACATCTTTTAAAAGACTCGTGGCCAAGAATGGTTTCTTCATGGGCAGGATAAATCATAAAACATACGTTGTTTGTAAAAAAATAAAACAATAATTTAAGATGTAAACAATAAATTTTGGCCCAAGTATTTCCTACACAGATAAAGTGTGGTGCAATTCTTGTGGTTTAGTGTTGATTTTGTGTGACAGAGTGGATGTGGATGGATGGATACCAGGGACTCAGCACTGCAGCTGTACAGCTTATTGTACTATACCCTGGCTCCATTTTTGGGGGAGGGCTCACAACACAAAGTGAACTTGAGCCCCCGTTGTGACAGAGTAATGAAACGTGAATTTATACAAAGAGAGCGAGAGAGAGGGAGGGAGGGAGGGAGAGAGAGAGAGAGTGAGAGATGGAAAGAAAATTAGATGATAAAATTACTTTCAGAAACATGAACTAAGGAATTCCTATTAAAAATTTGCTTTGAGTAAGAATTAGTTAATTTAGAAAAACACCTTTTCATTTCTTGTCTATGTTTCGACCTTTACTCTGGTCATCTTCAACGCTTGGGCAAATTATAAACCATACGTTGTTTGGAGAAAATTTACCTAGGACCGAAGATGATCCGAATGACGGCCGAAACGCGACAAAAAAATTAAAAATATGTTTTTCTAAACTACCTCATTCTTGACCATCACCGCACGACTTCAACAACGAAGGTCAACAACAGGTCACTAAGAAACACACACTGCAGTCTAGGGTGCTTCCAATCTTTCCCTCTTTGGCCCGTTCGGTCTCGCCCATCTCGCTAAATAGATGCATTCCGCCGCTCGTTATTGAATCAACGATGGGAAACGTAATGCTTTAGGGTGAGGCCGGCTCCCTTTAAAACGCATTAATCCGAAGGTAAACCGACCAGGGATAAACCCGTTAGCCGTGTATAAACGCCCCAATGAAATCCTGAGCCCGGTAAACATCAATTCATCAGAAGTCTTTTTTCCCTTAAATATTCCATATATAAACTCAACTTCATTAATTTTCGTGGTCCGCTTGACCAATTAAAATCCATCTATTAATTGAAGTTTTTAGTTCAGATAAAAGAGTCAGTGTCATGAGCGGGATTCGAACCCACGACCTTAGGTTAGATACGCCTTTGCTCTAGTCTTTTTGTGCTTCTGTGCTTTCCCTCCTTATTTGCCATTTTTAATAAAAAGGAGGGAAAATTCAAAAGATGAGGAGGTTAGTGTACAGACAGCTCAAGTGATAGAACCGCCGCGTATCTAACCGAAGGTCGTGGGTTCGAATCCCGCTCGTGACACTGACTTTTTTATCTCAACAAAACACCTTAATTAATTGGAATATGTAAATAACTTTCATTGCCCTCTGTTGTTTTTTAATATCTAAATATCATAAAAAAACTATTGTAAATAAATTTAAATTTAAATTAACAAATAATAGATTATTATGTGGATCTATGTATATCCTACCCAGAAAAAGTATCATTTAATCATTGTCAACTTCTATTCATATTTTAACCATGACCTAGATATGATCTAATAGCCTCCAAATTCTATTATCGCTATATTTTTCTTTCTCATTCTTTGAATTTCGGTCGAAGAAAGGCAATAGACTTTTTGTAAAGTATTTTTGGCCTTTAAAGGAACGGATCAAATAGAAGAAGGAAAGTCAAAATTCTCACCTATTCTATACTGCATTGATGCAACTATGACGTCGCTGGTCGCAGCTACCATCAATCCATCGTAGACGTCCAATGTAGCAGTACCGCTCATGTATCCACCTCCGTAGATCCAGATCAACACCGGCACCTGGAAAATAGAATTTTGAAAATTTCAATGAAAAATAAGCATTTCTCTATGTTTACTATATATTTAATTTTAGAATTAATAATACGCTGAAATTGTTTCAGTTAATAGATCTAAAAATCCATTTTGCGATTATACATTTAATTTTGGTAAAAAGTCATTTTGTAAAAATAAGACTGAATTATGCAGATTTTTTAAATGTTTCAAATATTAAAGAGCCTGCTATCGAAGAGAGGATATAAATTAATCTTGGATCGATTTGAAAAGTCCAGGGGAGAAAGCTTCAGTTTGATATCCTTGGGAGTTCGCGTGTTTCGAATCGCGAGTCTAAAAAAAATCCTTCAAGACTTCTTCCTCCCCAGAGCAAATAATTCGTGTAATAGTTAAAAGGGGAAGACAGTTCAAAGCATTGATTTATCGTGGGCTGACCGATCTCTTGTATCCGTGTTTTTTCGTGTGATGAAGATCCCTGGCTCCCCAGGCCGGCATTACGGACGAATTTTACGTCTAATCCCAAGCGTATTGTAAAAACTGACAAAAAAGTACTTCCGTGTCAAAACCGCATACTTTTTCATTTCAACAGGATTTACACCGCCGGCCGGATGACTAACGTTTAATCGTTATCGAATCACCCACTCGTTCAGCTCCTGCAATTTTACCAAGCCGAGCGATTACAGAAACCCTGTCAATTAAAAAAAAAAAGAAAAAAAGAGTGGTGTTTAGTAATCGTTAGCTGATTATTTGGTGATCGTAGGGTGTGATCTTGTGTGATGTAAGTTTCAGAAAAACATTTTCTTTGTCGTGCCACGTTTCGGTCTTTATTGAGATCATCTTCAGGGCCTGGGATTTATATATATTGTTTAATGTGTACAAATACGCGTAGTGTGTGAAAAAATGAATTTATACAAAGCAAAAAAATTTTAAATGAAAAAAACATTATACAATGCTATAAAATTTTAGATTAAGAAAGGAATGAATTTATACAATGCCAGAAAATTTTAGATCAAAAAATGTATTTATACAATGCTATAAAATTCGAGATTTAAAAAAAGATTGATTTTATACAATGCTAGAAGGCTATACAATTTTAGATTAAAAAAAGAATGAATATATATACAATACTAGAAAATTTTACGTTAAAAAAAGAATGATTTTATACAACGCTAAAAAGGAATGGACGTATACAATGATAGAAAATTTTAGATTAAAAAATGAATTTATACAAGAGTACAACAAGTAAGATTAAAAAAGAATGCATTTATACGATGCTAGAAAATGTTAGATTAAAAAATGAATCTATACAAGGCTATACAATTCTAAATAAAAAAATGAATTTATACAAGATTAGAAACTTTTAGATTAAAAAAGATTGATTTTATAGAATCCTATTACATTTTCGATTAAAAAAATGAATTTATACAAGACTAGAAAATTTTAGATTAAAAAAAGACTGAATTTATACAATGCTAGAAAATATTAAAGTAAAAAATGAATTTATGCAATGTTAGAAATTTTTGTATTATTCAATCAAAGAATTTGTGTGCGAAGTTAAAAAAAATTCAAGCATTGTATAAATTTCTGTAAATTTAAAATTTTTTAGTGTTGTACACTCATTCTTTTTTAATCTAAAATTGTATAGCATTGCATAAATTCATTTTTTTTACATCCTAAACGTATATGTAAAATTTGAACAATGTTTATAATTCCCAGGCCCTGAAGATGGTCTCAATAAAAATTGAAACGTTGGCAAAATGAAGAAAATGTTTTTTTAAAACCTACTTCACGCCAGACGATCACTGTTAATAATATTTAATACGGTACGTTTACTACTTCAAAATAATTGACAGAAGAAAAAAACACATTCTCCATACCCACAAAGTTAATCTGCTTTTGATCTTTTGCGTTTAGTGTTTTCACAGTCAATAAACACCATTCCTTGTTAAACCAATTTGAAAAAAGGAACTTCTCAACTCCACGAAGACTTAAATTGCCTGTTCGAGCTGTTATACATTTTTCCAGGAACAACACTTACTTAGCCATTAAAACTTAATAATTCCCTTTTTTGCAGAAACATTTTTATATAATATGCTTATTAGTATAAGGCTTATAGATTATAAGGTTGCAATTTTAAAAATTGGTTTACGTTTAGAAAAAACTTGACGAAGATTTGTAGCTTGGAATAGATTTGCACAAAAGAAACTAACAAATAGTATTTTTTTGTTAATAGATTAAAATAATAATATTTTAATTTTGTTATCTTTTGTTTCGGGCTGTTTTTTTTTTAAATTTACTCCATTTGTGTTGTGTTGGAAATAATCAAACCAATTTATTGTTTACTTGTTTTATTTAAGGGATCGATTCCGCCTCACCTCATCAGTCTTGAGTTTTTTAAATCTACAGGTTTACATATTATATTAATAAAATTTTAAAGTTAAATGTATAGAAAATATAATTAAATTACGTTAAAAATTTCTTGGGTCATCCACTTCGTCTCTGATCCGAAAACGTATAAAGACGTAGGTTCCTCTTAGGTTACGTTTAGTTCATTTGTGGCGTTATTTTTATGATATGGTTTTTATTTTATTATTTTTATTTTATACTTAAGTTTACATTTTTAATTTACTATCTTTAATTTTATATATTAATTATTTTTATAGCAATAAGAGTTGTGTTTTGTAAGTTTTATTGATTAAATTTCACAATTTACGGTTTTTAATTACGTATTAAAACATTTGACTACATTGAAATGTTGGAAGTGTCAAATAACTCGAGTCTAATTTGTCGAATTATTGTTATAGATGAGATTTTATACCGGGAACGGAAATGGGATGGCAGTGCCATGTTCGTGACACCTTAAATAATCTCGTTTCAAACCTAAAATATTTTGCAATGGGCTAAGTTTCGTAAGATCCGCTTGAGTCCCCCCGACAAGAGGCTATTCGTAGTGCCAGCTCAAAAACATAAGCATTTTTTCGTATAATAAAATTCAATCTAAAATTTGCACTTTTCAAATTCAAAATTTTTATTTAATATAATCTACACAAAAGCCGATGGCAACGAGAAAGCGGACACCCTTACAAAGAAAGGGGCAGCTACACCGCTGACAGGACCTGAACCCTTCTGTGGCATAGGAATCCACACTATCAATGAACATCTCAGACAGAAGGACAAAAAGAAAATAAGGGAACATTGGAATTCGCTTATTGGACACAGGCAATCCAAGAATCTTCTAACCAATTTTGGGAAGAAAAAAATTACAGAATGTGTCAAAGGAGGCAGGAGTAAACTGCGAATCCTAACAGGATTCCTAACTGGACACTGTAGATTAAACTGGCACCTAAAAAAAATTGGAATAATCCAGGATGGCACATGCAGATTCTGCAAAGAAGCAGAAGAAACACCAACACATCTGCTAACAAACAGCGGAGCAACATTAGCTCGTAGGAGGAAGTGTTTTGGGATGTACAATGTGACCATAGAAGAACTTCAACCAATAAAACCGTGTCTATTAATAAAGTTCCTTGATAAAATAGGACTCACCGATGTGCTTTAGGCAGAGAACGGGGGATACAATAGCTCTTAGAGGGCGCAGTATACAACACCCTGAAATATCATCATCATCATCATACACAAAAGCCGAGACACGCAGAAAATTAAGAAAACATTGGACTGGACTTGTTCGTTCTAAACAAATACATGCGACTGTATAAATAAAAAAAAATCACCTGTAACGTCGAAATTAGGCAATTATTTGTTTTAAATTTCTCACTGGTTGATTTTCGACATCTACAGTGAATAGTATATTGGATTTTTAACTGACAAGAGTTGGTTGGTTGAAAAATAAAAAAAAACAACTGAAAATTCTCAGTGCCAGAGTGAAGGTGAAGGGAGTAAAAAAATACAGATTAATTAGTTACGAAAACATGACATGCGGTATGATAAGGGAACAAGAGAGATAAGAGAAAATACAGTGGAACGTTTGATTCCTGATAAGCAACTATGTGGTGAGCAGTCTGGATTTAATATTCACATGCAACCAACATTACTTTAATTATGGAAATGTCCTATTGTTCATTTGAATTACGCTAGATTTCATATCATAAGGGCCAGTTTTATTACACATTCAAATAAATACAAAAAACCACAAATTAATAATTACTGAAACAATTGTGTGTTGTTTTATATTTATTTGAATTTGTAATAAAATCGGCTCTGATGATGGCACTATAAAGTGCCGAAATCCCGTTGAACATTTAGTCTTTTTTTGCCTCTACCAAGATTAGAGCCATATTATAAACACATTTTCCATTGAAATTAACTTTTATTTTTTTATATTAATGTACACAAATAATCAAAGATCGTTTTTAAAGAAGGATTATTCAATTGATGGTTATTACTATTATTTTATTGGTAATTACCCGGCACTACGTTTACCAGGCGTTAAGTGCAACCCCTCCGGCACAACCAGAAAGTATTGCGGGTTTAGTATCCAGCCCCTCGCTTTTATATCGCCAAGGATACGTTATTTTTATTTTATAAATAAATTACTAACTAGAAATTAATAAAAGTATTTGTATGTTTTTAATATTGCGAATTTTATTATATCTTGTTTATGAGTTTTAAATGATTTTTCAAAATCAATAAAATATTTTGTAGCTGTATCAACCAACACAACAGATAACGTTGTCTAAGTTGCTATCAGGGATTTCTTCATTTAAAGTCCCAAACAGTCAGGATGTATGAATGAAAAATATTTTTAATTTTTAATTTTCCCCCAGCTTTCGATCATTAGGTAGCGATCTCTCAACTTCACAGTTTCGAATGGTTAGGGATGGATTATAAAATAAATAATTAAGTTAGTTTAAATAGGTTAGTTTAACAAATTAGTAACAAATTGACATATTTACAAGTTAACAGTTTAACAAATTAACAAATCAGTTAGGGGTTAAATATTTTTATAAGTTATTAAGTAACAGATAATTAAATAAGTGAGAAGGTTGAGATGCAGGAGGATAAAATATTTTATTCTTTCATTAATCATATGTGACGATTGAAGCATACGGAGTTTTCACTGTAGACGTTTTGAGAAAAAAATTTTTGGGTACTGTATTCCTCCTGTCCTGTATTAAGTCCTCTCTAAACCATGGCATTTCAACTAAAGTCTGTCAGCCTTGTGTAACGGGGCTCGTATTAAGAACTTGTTTTGTATTGTTTAATGTTAGCCATGCTTGGGTAGCTCCAAGCAGGGCAAGCGTACGATAGTATTGGTTTCACTATCACTTTGTAAATAGCTAACTTATTTGCAACGCTCAAAGATGATTCTCGACTTAAAAGGGGGAAAAGTGTCTTAATAATTATTTTGTCTCTCTTTATCAACGAGTTAATATGTTCAGTAAAAAATATACATCATACCAGACCGCATCTCACAATGTTCGAATAATCATTAATTAACCGTCAATAAATATTAAACACATTATTGTACTGTCTTTAGGGTTCCAGAAAAGTATATATTATACCGTCTTCATATTGGCCAATTATCAAATATGTAAGAACAAGGCACATATTTTTGTATTTACAAACACATTTTGTTAAATATGCGCTAAATTAACTAATCTTGTATGGTCATTATTTAAAATTCCACTAAATACTGACCTTAACCCATTTATGTTTGACGAAAATTAGAGGCATTGTCGATTTTAAATATATAAATTTTTTCCAGACTCCGACTCAGGTGAGTTTCTTTTGCCTTGACTTTAACATGTACAAAGTTAAATATAAGTTTTTCTCCTGCATATGTTTAGGCAATGCAGTACTGCAGTCATTCGATCTACCAGGTGCTTTGTCTGGATGTAGTATGTTGTGGAAAATTATTATATACCGGAATTATTTAGAAATCGTCAGATGCGGTCTGGTGTGATGAAGGTTTCAACATTTTCTTTATCGTGGCGACGTTTCGATCTTTATTGAGATCATCCTCAGGGCCTGGGATGTACAAACATTGTTTACATTTATCAAATACATTTCGGATGTGGAAAAGTGAATTTATACAATGAAAAATATATTTATTCAATATATTCAACCAAAATATTTATACTCACTCAGTGTTTGTCTTCTGTGTAACTTTGCCATTCTTGCGTGTCGTGTTGAGAGTGCCAGTGAGAAAACCAGGCACTCTTACTATTAATCACAATTTTTAAGAAACCAAGTTTTCTTTTGTTTAGTGTTTGCTTTACAAAGGTCAAACATTTTCGCCTCAACAGTTTCGGGTACAGTGCAATTATGGCATATTAGTTTTGTAATTAATGACAATGGATTTGTTTGTGGACAATTTGTTCTAACCATGAAATCTATTGTCCCTTACATCAATAGCTCTATCTTTAAGATCGTAACCTATGTTCACTTTGTTTTTAAAACAGTGTGTTGAAAAAGGGGCCAGAAGATAAGAAATATTTGTTTTTTTTTACCAAAAGATTTCAAGCTTTTAAGATTAACTTTTCTAAAGGAGTTTTTAAAAGGATTTTTCCATCATTTTTGCAAAACCGTCGGAGAATTTTTTTAAGTGGCTTAAAAATAAAGAATTAAAATTAAGTAATAATAAAGGACTATCAGTGGTAGAATTAAATTACAAATAAGACATCTATCCGTTATTGTCCGATTCGTCAAAAGAAGGACGTCGGGATGGGCAATCTACGTGTGATGACTGTGACCCCCACTGAAGGCAAACTTTGCCCTCCGTTTCTACGGCTCCATTTGTCTCTTCAAACGCTCGATTTACGACCAACAAAATTGCGGTTTTATTTACCACAGACCAGCACGTAAACTAGTGGATTGCTGATTCGACGGGGAGTCAATTTTGGCGTAAAAAACCGCGTGAGAATATCAATATTTATATTTTAGAAATGTTTCCATCGGGGCTTTGTTTCACGTTCGGGCTTCAGGTCAACATCAAAGGCAAATAGTAATTAGTGGGTAATAAGTTTTACTAAGGAAAGGAAAAGATAGGTGAGAGAGAGAGAGAGAGAGAGAGAGAGAGAGAGAGAGAGAGAGA
>CM077108.1:13326726-13350318 GCA_039619505.1 Cimex hemipterus
ACGTTTCGATCTTTACTGAGATCATCTTCAGGGCCTGAGATTTACAAACATTGCTCACATTTCACAAATACATATAGGATGCTCAAGAATATACTGGCCATTATGCCTTCTCCAAACTGCACAGCACTGAAGCGTAGTAGCATCCTTGTTCTCCGTGACCCTTCGGTGCCTTCTATCACACACTCTCTCTCTCTCTCTCTCTCTCTCTCTCTCTATATATATATATATATATATATATATATATATATATATATATATATATATATATGTAATAGACAGAAAAGAGTTGTGAAATGCTCATCAGTAAACGTGAGAGGATTCCAATTGATGTTCTCTACTAGGCGCTCGCTGCACCATATTCTTCTGAGTTGCTGGTGGCAGGTTTTTCCTGCAGGTCGTCCTAATACGATTTAAGGCCAAGGTGATTCGTGATAGTTTTGTGTTGATAAAGACGTTGCCAAATCATCTCGTACTTTATTTAGGATCTGAGGGCACTGTGGAAAGGGTCTTGCAGGGATGGCAATATTTGTGACCACAGAGCGTCGTAATGCGCTGACATCAGTACGAGGCCTCTATTGACCCTTCCAGTCAATCTTCATGCTTACTATTCTTAAGTAAATCCTTTATTAAAATTGAAGATTAATATTTGTTAGTTTTTGGCTTGAATTTTCTATTTTGTTTTCTCCTACTTCCAGGAATACATCATTAAATTTAATAAAATAAGAATAAATTACAAATATCCCTATTCATTTTTGAGCAATTTATATTAAGATAGTTAAGTAAATAAAAAGTTTTTATTTTTGTAAATTGGAGACTTGTTCAAAAAACTCAAGTAAGGCATTTTTCTTAAAATTATTTTTGCAATAGATTATTACTGCTGGTCATCAAAACCCATATTAATTAAGGAAATAAGGGGTTTGTGATATTGTTGGGTATTAGAAAAAAGTGGCTGTAATATATCTTAAGGAGATGTAAGTTATACGGGGTGTGCAAACAACCACTTTGAAATCGAGGAAGTCGTCGTATTAGCTCTCTAAGTTCGAAGCCTGGCGTTCATCAATCACTTTCCGACCCGATAACAGGAAGTCCCAAGAGAGCTTATCCATGTCACATCCTCCCGTCACGTGTAGATCTTTTCCCAAGCAGCCTACGCCCCGCCCCCCGATCATCACAGATGGGATCGCCGAACCGAGTGTTATGTAAGTTGTTTTTGTCCCCTCGTTCAAAACAAAATTGACGTAAATGCGTCGGTGTAAAACGTCTCTTACAAAAACGCAAAGAACAATTGAGAAAAGATTACAATTTATTCTCGAGTTGAAACGTCTGAAACACGAATATGGGAATAAACCAATATTTCCAACCTGCCGATGACGTATTCTGAAGTAAATTCTGGGAAAAATATTTTTTTTTTTTTCAAATACGGGCAACTTATTCTTGCCGAATGAGCCAGTTGAAATTACATTTTTGAACAATTTAATCGATTAGCTAGAGTTGGTAAAAAATTAATGCAGATTTTAAAAATTTGTTTTATTTTTCCCAGGTGCTTGTCAAGCAAAGCTAAATCCTCAAATCTAATTTAATGATTATAATAAACACTTCTGTTTTCTTTTCAAAAAAAAGTTCGTTCAAAAGTTTTTAGTTTATATGGAATATTACACGAGTTAGGGCCTGCAAAATTAAAAATGCCCAAACTTGATTTTCGTCAAATTTATTGGGGGGGGGGGGAGAATTCGTCTTGGATATTTCGGTCTCGAAGACAGGGAAGGCTTTCAGCTGTGGACGGCCAACGAAAAATGTTGATTGAAGGAAATTCACGTAAGACAAAACGGAAAATTGCGGAAGAGCTTAGTTTTGACCACTCAACCGGGAGCAAATTGGTAAAGCTCGAACAGTCGGTACAGCCCGAATTAACCGAAGTCCAAAGAACTCGAAGCTTTGAAATTTGCGCCACCAAAATGGTCGAATCATCAACCCTGCGGAAACTTAAGGATTTAGGGTATGAAACCCTACCGCATCCTCCATATTCACTCTACCTTTAGACTTATACTTTTTGGGGAATTTTGATTTTGATCAACTCAATCGTTGTTCGCGATCTGGAACAAATTGGTCAAGTAAAGAAGCTCGAACAATCGGTTCAGCACGAATTAGTCGAAGGCAAAGAAATCGAAGCTTTGAATTTGCACCTCCCTTCTATTGTGGCACCGAAATGGTCGAATTATCACGTGCGATGGGAAATGGATTCTGTACGAAAACTGGACGCGTACAGGTCAGTGGTTGGACAAGGATGAAGAGCCAAAATACTTCCCGAAACCAACAACACCCAAAAAAAGTTATGATGACTCTTTGGTGGTGTACTGCTGGGGTTGTTTATTATGATTTCCTGGATTATGGTGAAACTATCTCAGCTGAAAAGTACTGCCAAGAAATCTTCAAAATGAACGGGGAAATGCACCCCATCCTTTCACCATAACGAAAGGCCACATGTTGCAATGCCAACCCTTCGGAAACCTAAGGACTTAGCGTATGATTTTCAATAATTAGGAACTTTGATCATTACTTGAGGAGTAAATTTTTTAGAGAACGTGGTAAAGCCTAAGACGCCTTCCAAGACATGTTGATGTAATTCGGGGTGTAATATGCTGCTCCCTTTAAGAGCCCCCGTTATGCCTAAAACACATCAGTGAGTCCTATTTCATCAAGGAACTTGAATAATAGGCCCAGTTTCAGTGGTTGAATTACTTCTACAGTCCCATTGTAAATCCCAAATCACTTCCTCCTGCGGGCAAGAGTAGCACCGCAGATTGTTAGTACGTGTGTTGGTTTATCCCCTGCGTCTTTGCAGAATCTGAATGTGCCATCATGGATTGTTCCAATTTTCTTTAACTGGCCATTTAATCTGCAGTGTCCAGTTAGGATTCGCAGTCTATTCCTGCCTTCTTTGTCACATTTTGTGATTTCTTTCCTGCCAAAATCGGTTAGAAGATTCATGGATTGTTCCATAGTTCCCTCATTTCTTTTTGTCCTTCTGTCTGAGATATTCGTTAATAGTGTAGAATCCTACGCTACAGAAGGGTTCGGGTCCTATTATTTGTCCAGTGGTGTGGCAGCCTTTTTTCTTCCATGTGTCTTGGGACCCAGCAGAGGCTGACTTTATTCTGGACAATTAGGTTCACCACCACCCTTGAACTAACAATACTTGAGTTTAGTGCTTTGATGGCTGCTTGGATATCTGATATGATATTCTTGTTTTCGTACACTTTACTTAGATTGAATTGGGTACATCTTTTAATTGGATGAATCTCAGCTTGGAAGATACTAGTGTGTTTTCTTATGGGTTCTGAGAATTTGGTTCCAGGTCCAAATACACCTGCTCCAAGCCAAGATTCAACATAAAGATTTCCATGTCTGCCGAATAAAAACGCTTCTTATGCTTCGGCGAAGATGTATAAATTTTGATCGAAAATAATTCGAATATATATTCTTTATTTTAAAAAAATTAAAAACAGTTTCGACTCCCTTTTCAAGACCTGCATTATTTTCCCACCAGCCCAATAGAAACTTTTAATTAAACAAACTTCTTTAGATATTTTTGTTTAGTAGAATAACCGATATAATTTTCAACATGAGAAAAAATTATCGTCTGTTTATGAAAATGGTTACAATTTTTGTTGGCGGAGAGTTGGACGTGACAATTCAATTCAGAAATGGTGAATGATAAAATCTATATTTACAATTTTTTTAACTTTCCAAATTTTTTAAATTATTAATTTTATTTATTTTATTGTGACAATTATTTTATTTTAAGCTTTGTTCCGAAATACGAAACACCTTGATTTAAATTGACTTATATCTTATTACGTTTTCAACATTTATTTCATGAACATTGACAAAAACTATTTCAATATATGATATATTTGTAAAATTATTTACTTTTCCATTCTTTACTTTATGCATAAAATTTTCTCATACATTCTAATCCCAACATTGATGCGGGCGACACCCTAATACTATCCAAACAACCTCCAACATTCATGAACTTGAGTCAAAATTTTTAAAAACCTAGGCCGCTGAGAGATCACTCGTATGTCAGAGTGATGAGTCGTAGTGACAATGCTCTAAACGTAGAAAAAAATTGAGAGTTGAAGAGAGAGAGAGAGAGAGAGAGAGAGAGAGAGAGAGAGAGAGAGAGAGAGAGAGAGAAGGATAAAGGGAGGGATAGGGTGAGAAGAAAAGAAAACAAACGACAAATAGAAACACTGGAATAAATTAAATCAATCAAATATTAATTTTTGTGTCATTTCTTACATTACTCAAGACAGTTTAATTAAAATTCGGACAAAACGATGCAATTTCATTCAGTATACTTAAATTTGGAAATATGTCGACTAAATGCATTAAGTTATTGTCAAAATCGTCAGTTGTTTCCTTGAGAAACTATTTTCGCTGCGATGTGATTAAAAGGGATGGGATCGGCTCGAAAACTGCAAAGTTCAGGGAAAGAGTTGGGTTAAGTGAGCGATATTTTCCAGGATGATCACGCGAGCCGGCTCGAACCGGGAGATAAAATAAATCTTATGTAAATACAACTAGATTGTTAATTAATTTAATTTTAGTCGTTTTTAGGGGTATTCTTGGATTATCCAAAGGTCACTGTTATTTACATTGTTCTTCCAGATAAATATAGGAAATCCTTTTAATAGAATTTTTAACGCAATGACGTTGGATGCGAGATTTACAGCTGAGAGTAAAATTATCGGGTTTTCTAAACATTGATGAACAACTCTGTGCTTCTATAAGGTTCCGAATTCTCACCCAGAAATAAAAAATCCTTGGTTTGAGGGATGTATTTTTCGATACTTTCTTGGAAAAGACTAAGGTGAGCTTGCCTTCAAAAATATGGAGTCCAGTTAGTACTGCCCTGTAAATCCTGAACATTATACCGCCTCCTCCAAACTGTACGGAACTTGGGCCATGTAGCATCTCCTGTGTGTGGGTGGTTCTTCGCCGCCTGCTAACATTATACAGGCGGAAACGTGACCCATAAGTGAACATAATGTATAGCATTACAAATGTTTTCTGCTAGGCGCTCGCGGCGCCGTAATTTCCTGAGATCCTTATGACGGGCTCTTTCTCCGTCTTGCTTTATGCAATATTTCTGTTCTCCCCAAGCGTCGTGATGAGCTGATATTCACTACCAGGCCTCCAATTGGCACTTTCACTCTCTCTGAATCGCCAGGGCGACCACGTTCTGACCAAGCCAGCTGCCAGTCAATTAGATGACATTATCAATAATGCGATCTTTTGGGTCAAGATGATATCTTTCCCTTGTTAAAGAGAATACAACTGTATTAAATAGAGAAAATCGAAATTGGTTACAAAATGACTGATCTTCGTGTCTACTATTGTTAAGTAAATTCTATATTAAAAATTAGGATTACTATTTACTTGTTTTTAGTTTGTATTTTCTATTTATCCATTCTATTTTTTATCCAACTAACAAGACTATATCGATTAATTTAATGAAACTTAATATAGTAGGAAGTGCAAATATCCGTATTCAATTTTGAGCAGTTTAGATGGAGACAAAATATGCATTCTAACGAACTGTCTTAGTATTAGTAGCACTATCAACTAGTACCAACTGTAAAATTTTACAAAAGGAAAATCTAAATGCCTCATCATTGATAAAATTCACAACTTTTAATGAAAGTTACAAAGTTTGCGAGGTCACTCAAGAGTACTGCATAATGAGTCAGTAGATAAGCAGATAAAGTCATCTACGAAAGGCAGGAATTGGCTAGATTTCCATACTCATAAAGAACGTAGGTATACGTTACTAATCTCTTTTTCCCTCTCTCAAAAATAAATCAAGGTTTGTTGATGGTGGAATGATGAAGACGTAAACCGAATTGGTGAGAAGGAATGATTTCATAAGTACCTAGGGGGGTATTAAGCGCGTTAAAAGAAGTCTTGAGGATTTCGGACTTTGCAGAAAGAAGGCTGATTGGTCTTAGAAAGATATGTGGTAGGAAGGTTTATGAGCTTTAGGAATGCAAATTATGTATATTCCATAAGAGAGAAAAAGTACGTGTCGAGTGGCATTATATACTGTGGCTAGGAAAATTATGGTCTTTTTTATTCTATGTATTTAGTAAAAGAAATTGTCCTTCCAGTTATATTGACATCCATTGTTGAACAATCAAAAATGTGTACTTGCAGTTAATGATCTAACTTTTCACTTATTAACTCTTTTGGTTATGTTTATGGCATACAAGACGTCCTTTTTAGATGGCCCGGCCGAATTTCTCTTGAACCGAAATAATAAATTATTGTATCAAGTGGATGGTGTGATGTAAAATGTACAAAAATTGGTTCCTCAACTTTACATCACACCTGAGTCTAAAATTTCTTGCATTGTATAAATTCATATTTTCATATCCTACAACTATTTTTATAATTTAAACAATGTTTATAAATACCAGGCCCTGAAGATGTTCTCAATAAAGATAGAAACGTCGGTAAAAACAATGTTTTTCTGAACCAACTTCACACCAGACTGCATCTCACGATCTCCAAATATTCAAAGTATAATAAAATTTACAGAAATATGTCACCTCGTAATGATAAAACTAGTAAAAGTTGATATTATTAAAATCAAACATATTGATTAATTACTTGTTAGTTAATTGTTAGTAAATGAAAAAGCATCCTTAAAAATACAAAAGCGAGGGGCTGGAATACTAAACCCGCAATACTTCCCGGTTGTACCGGAGGGGTTGCACCTAACGCCTTGTAAATTAGTGCCGGGAAATTACCAATAAAATAATAATAATAAATTGAAAAATCGTTCTCTTAAAACGAACTTTGATTTTACATTTGTAATAAAATTTGAATTGGTGTTTAATTGAAATTAATAAAGTAATATGAGAAATAATATATTCTCGAATATACCTCAAGAACGGAATATAGCATGCAATTAAGGTAATAAAAATTTAAAACAAAAAAAAATAGTAACTGGTTCATAAATGATAAATCAATATCATGCAATTGAAAAAAGGAAGATTATTAAAAGGTTATTGTTAATTCTTGCATTACAACTTGAGAACAAAAGAGTGATGATGATGATAATGATGTGATTGGTTCAACGTTTGGTCCATAATAATGAAAATGAAAGACGATTAATGGAAATAATGCATTGTGGAAGTGACAAAAAAAAGTTTTTCAGCTTACCTTAGGTTTATTATATCTGTCTTGGGCGTTATGATGCCTGAGCCTGATCTTTTGCGGAACCCAAATGTTGAGGTAGAGGCAATCTTCGGACATGTTGGTGTTAGGGTTCCACATCTCCTCGCCCTCGAACCCAGGGAAATACTCGTACCGTTGCTGGTGGCAGGAATTGGGCAGCGTGGTCGCGTCAAGGATCCCGTGCCAGTTCTCGACGGGAACGGGTTTCCTGAACCGGAGCGGTCCGACCGGGGGTTTCGCGAACGGGATCCCCGTGAAGACGTGCACTTCGCGATCGAGGACGGACTTCGCCATGCCGCGGACCAGGCCCGACCTCGTCTTCACGATCATGGGGTCGAGGTCCTCTGCCCGAGGCGGAGTGTGTGTCTTTTCGGATGTCGGGCCGGAGTAGGGCCTCCCTTGCGCCAGTCCTATCACCACCGCCAACACGCACCCAATCCAAGGAGACATCCCTTTACATTACCTCTGAAAAAAAATCCATACTGTAATTACAAGTACGAATCCTAGCTGAAAAAATGTTACAAAAGTTTTTGAAATACTTTGACACACAAAACCAATATGGAAAAAAAAAAAAAAAAAAAAAAAGCACCACACTATTAAGTGGCTTTGAAGATGACCCGAATAAATGTCGAAACGTAGGCCTCGAAACCTTATTCTTGATAGCTTGTATTTTATAACACTGTTCAAGATTATTGTTCTTATATATTTTATTAAACAAGGAGAATTATTTCCTAATAGTTATAAGTTTATTTGGTATTTTCGTTTACAGTTTTGCATTTTACAGCTTGCTAATGTTGTGAGGGTAGAATAATGTTTAAAACCAACTGCCTTAATAATATTACAATCACTTTCATTACCATTTTAATTACGTGTACATATCCGGAGGGGAATCATCCAGTATCGTTAGTTGTGTATTCATGGCACGGAGGTTTTCGAGACGGTGTCAGGCGCATTTCCATGATCGATAGGCTCCGTGCGGTTGCACGAGAATGCTGATTCACACATTCGACCGATTCTTGTCATCGATTAAGGAATTTCCAACTTTGCCCTTACGGTGCACTTCTTGAGAATCCCGCCCTTTCCACACAAAACCGATAAAACAAATTGCTTAAAACACGTACGTAACTTCACTTCTAGGTGAGCCTATTGTCGGTGGCTTTTCTGTATCGATTCATCCGCACGCCACGTTCGGTGTTTTTCCCTTGAGTCGAACAAACAGCGTATACGGACCAAAGTAAAGTAAGAAATCCGCAAAATCTCCCATTATTATTCTACCTTCAATATATCCCCTATGAAGTTAAAAACTTGTCAAACATAATAAATCATTTACTTTGTTTTAAAAACATTATCCTGTTCTGGAATGAAGAATAATAATAGAGAAATAATAATTTGTCAACTAAAACTCTCGTTCTTCGGGACGTATTTAGTCTACCTGGACTAGGTAGCAGACAGAGTGCAGATTTGTGAATGTTTTATTTCAGGAACATCAGTGAAAGATAGGGCGGGACAACGCAGTTATTTAAAAGTTTCAAGTTCTTCAAAACTATTTGCAAGCACAAGTACTTTTACACGTACTTCCAATTCGACTTCCAGCAAGAACAAGTGCAAGTAAAAGTACATGACACTGGTGGTACAAGTACAAGTACTTGAGAACATTGAGTACAATTACTTGTACTTCCGTATACAAGTAGTTGTAGTTGAAACTGTCGTCACTGTAAATTATTATTATCGCAATATTATTATCACAATTTGAATTACACTTATAATAATGATACGGTCGAATAGGTTAGGTGCGGACGTTAAAGATCCTCATTGTAATTTTGAGGACGACCGAATATACGGGAAACCAATGTCGGCACAATTGCTTTCCTTGAGTTTTCTGTTTCTCATGTTATGTCTCCATTGAGCGGTTGCGAACCATTCGATTGATGCTTATTGGATATTGTACAAATGGGGTTATCTTTGGATCTTTGGATATACCAGGGTATATAGATTTTTCTTAGGTGCTAGTTCTGGTACTGTCCATGTCCTACGAATCAGAGTTTAGACCCTCCATAACTCAGTGAGTTAGTGTATGTTTCTTACGTCTACCACCTCTAGAGTTTTTCTTCTCCTTCAATATATTTTAAGGATATGTCATTGCTTATACACCGTCTTGGAGATCCTCCTCTGGCCAGTGTGTCTGCTTTTCGTGATCTTTCTGCTAAACTTAGGATAAATAGGTTATGTACTGGCAATACTATATGGGATAACCGAATGAATGTTATAGTTCTGATATAGAATGGTCGATATTCTAAATAAATATTTATTTTTACTTTGTGATATATTAGTAGCAAGTCTTTATTGAAATTGCTGAATTGTCATTGTCTTTAATCATAAACTTAAAATTATCATATTGGAGCTTGATATTACTTATATCAGAGATATTAATATTTATTTAAGCTAACTACTGAGCGAAATTAATGCCAAAATTTTTGTTCACTGTTTCTTGATTATTGTTATTGAAATTTTCGGAGTTCAATATAAACTGGAAAATTTTATAGCGGTTTTTTGATCTCTGTTACAATGTTTAACGAATGTCCTTTTAATTTTTACGGTTATTTTGTAGGTTTTTTGGTTAAGACTGAAAATATGGATATGTTTCAAAATGATACAAAGTTAATGGAAAAGTATGCTAAGTTTGATCGGCACTGTAATAATAAGTGAATTAATTGGGTACGTGAGATTAATTAGTTGGAATGGCAAAATATTTACTGTTTTTGCCATTCGCTGTATATAGATAAAAACATGTTCTGCAAAATGGAATAGCAATAAAATAAAAAACATAACAATCCGACCGGAGTGTAAAGTGACAGTTGAGAACTTTGGAAAGTGAGTTTTTGTCCGTGCCTCCCTTAGATTTCCTTTGTGAAAAAAAGGAGAGAAGCTCACTTAAAAGCGGCCGAGTCGGCTTTTCGTTCAAGCTCCTCCATCCCCTTTTTCACCCTTTCGTTCTGGGAGGCCAATTTGTTACCAGAGCTTAAACACGATTTCTCTTTTTCGGCAAACATCCTCCTTGTTCGCCCTCCTCCGAGACGGCTTGTTTGGACGCTGGTGTTCAACTGTGGAACAAGGAGGCTCGAATTAAAAATTTACTCCGGATTCGTTTGAGTTGAACAAAGTGTGTTTGACGAAGGCTTAAAGCGGCCCTTCCGAGAATCCCGGCGGGCGGCACAGTTTGTCGTTCGTGACTATTGTGCCGCTAAATTAATCTTGCATTGCACGAGTCAACAGATAACATCTACAAAGTTGTGTTGGGTTGTTGCTCTGTGGTTTCCACCAACCTGACATCGTTTATGGACAGATTAAGAAAAGTTAAACTGTAATATGTCTTTGCACTACTATAAAAAAAGAAGGGAGTATTATCTTACACCAAAGTGAAAAAACACAAGAAAACGATTTATTTTTTAAATTAATGATTTTTTTTAGCTAAATAAGAAATGGTCAGTCGAAAAAGTCAAGAGAGACAGACAGAGAGCATGACCGAGAGATAGGAGAGAGTAATTGAAGGAACGATATATAGGTAAATAGATAAAGAGAAAAATAGAAAAGAAAATTTGATGGATTTGAACGTGATTTGAAAAATGCTTAAATGTCCCAACATCTCTAGAAATAAAATCGGCATAGAAAAAAATAACTGTACATGTTGAAAATTCTTCAGTATCCTTTGAATTTTGGTGTATTGAATATTTTGAACAAACCGGTAAATTGTAAGCTGTCAAAAGTCGCCCTCGACGATCGTATTATTTTGTTGAAATTTAATAACATTAATTAATTTTGACTGACAGTAATTGGCTTTATAAAATTGAAATTATTAATTTAAACGCTTAAAAGTAAGTTTTTTTAATTTGCAGGATATACATTAATTAGTTTATTTAAACAATCAATTGAGAGCAAACTGCTGAGTTATGCAAATGAATCTTGAATATTTTAAATTATCAGTTTTATAAAACCATTGTTTCCAAAGACTACTAAGAGATTTTTAAATAATTCTATCGGTTTGGGTTATGAATTCTGGTGTAATAAAATAGCATTTCTTAGATGAATATTAAGTTTGAAATTTTCTTAAGATATTAAAAGAACGTTTTGATTTTTTTTCAGGAACAGGCATATTTTGAAATAAATCAAGGGGAAAACTGGGTCGATGGTGTCCTTGGAATATGAGTGGCTAATGAGCCGGGGGACAGTCGGACCGTTATCAATAATGTACGGGGTCACCTTCCGGCTCCTATCAACTTAGTCCTTATTGACTCCGTTCCACATTTCAAACACCGTCGCCGGCAGACTTTTCCTTTCCATGTCAACGGCGACCTACATAGATCATGGCCGCCCGGCCGACACGCAAATTGTAAAACTCGACTTCAAAGTTTGATCCGGGAGCGGGTGAAAATTATTGTTATCTCTCGACGGGATTCGGCCCTCCGTACTGACGGGAAATTTGCAATTTACAACGCTTGCTCGTTTCGTGTTTGTCGGCTGCATTTACGGTTTTCCAGATGTACAGAACGAAACTGAACGGCTCTTATGATTATTAACTAACGTTATCCTGATTTTGATTTTTCCCAGATAACGCCCTCGTTAAAATTACCCTACTTTCCTCTATTTAACGTTGAACTATTAATTTAGGTCTATTCTCAATAAACATTTTGTGTAGTTTTAACGATAAAAAAATAAAAATTATAGTAAAGTATGCGGTTTTCTTTTCAATTTATTTCTTGCTTATGGATAAATAAATGCGGTGGTACAATTTGAATCTTAATAAAAATAAAAATATAAGGGTTTCCACAGCTGTATTGACATAATTGTTTTTGTTAATAATATTTAGTACTACCATTTTCTGTTAAACTTATATCTAGTTTTAAGTCTGTATTTCCTATAAATATTTTAAGAAAAATTTAAAACAAAAACAGCGTAATCTATATTGTTTTTGGTTATCATAACGGAAATGAAGTTCCCATCAGACGTGAACGTTCCCAAATTATCGCCTAATATTAATCGAAGTTCCTCGTACAAATGGCACACCTGATTATGACGTTTGTGACCCCAAATAAAAAATCAACAACAACAATACATGCCCCTAATTTTTTGTGTCAATATTTACAGCTGCGGTTGTTGCTGTGTTAAAATCATTGGAATATTTTACGGAATAAACTCCTCAAAAATTGAATGAATTGAATGGGGTTATTGTACATTTTGTTGTGTTTACTTTCAGTTAAATTTTTATATTATTTTTATTGTAAACTGCATTAAAATTTATTAGAGATTACTAGGTTTTTCAATGAAGGGAAATTGAATTAAGGGATTTTGGAAATAACAAAATAAAAAATTTCAATTCCATAATTTTATGTATTGGACGTAATAATTTTTTTTTGAACAAATAATACCGTGCACAATGTGTTCTGTTAGCTGAAATCTCTATGCAACTGTTAGGTATACTGTTAATAAGGTTGTCTACCAATTTATTGATCTAGTTCTTCACTTGTATTCTGAGATTTGCGTTGTTTTTCATATACTTAAGTATTTATTTAACCGAATTTTGTTGTTTAATTGAATTTTTGATGTTGATAATGGAATCCACATCATAAAATAAAACGTATCATTTTTCATCATTAAACGGCGTTGAGAGTCAACACTTCGGGAAAACTAGCAAGTGTTGCGGGTTTAGCATTTTAGCTCCTTTTGTTATTTTACTTTTACACAAGTCCAAAAATCCCAGAATGGCAATGTGTTTATTATAGTAAAATATAGTAAAAAAAAGGCCCACGCTTAGCTAAAAGTAAGTTATTATTTAATTCAGTTTTCTAAAAATGAATCTGAATGTGCATTAAGATTTAATTTGTTGTAATTCTCAAACAATTTCAAAATTCGCAGGGAAGCAATTATACTTATTTTCTATTTAATTTTCATATTTTAATTCTTAAATATTAAAAAAGTATTTATTTGATTCAAGAAAACCGCCTTTTAACTATCATATTTTCATCAAAGCACGGGTTTGCATATCAGCTCGAAAACTTCAGATTTGACTTTTTCATAAGTTGAAAAATTCCAAAATGATTGATATGATTACTATTTAGTACAGTAGTATGAGTTATTATTAAATAATAATAATAAAAAAGGCTTGCACTTAGCTAAAGTTAACAATAATAAAATTAATTCGAATATACAATAAATGTGATTTAATTTTTTTCTCAATTTTTTTTTCAAAATTTGCTCGGAAGAAATTATACTCATAATCTATTATTATGTACATTCTATTCTGTTCTAATTAAATATTAGAAGGGTATTAATTTATGACAACAAAACCGCCTTTTAGCTGTCATGTTTCAAACAAATCGTTGATATTGAATTATAGATTAAAAGACATATCTGGATACATAAAAATTATATACGGCAATTTACATGTCTACTGGGAATAATCCCAGGTGTCAGTTTTATGCACATATTTTTTCTAAATAATTTATCCATTTAGGATAATCATTACTAATAACATTCTTCCATTTTCTATATATTTATAGCGAAATTAATTTTTTTCCAGGCATAACTTGTGGCAAAATTGAATACACAATGAAGAAATGCGAGAGAGTGTCAAATACATTTAGTTGAAAAACAAGACTTTTAGTTTTATACAACTAACATGAATATATAGCTGAATTTAATTAAAACTGATATAAGAATAAAGTGCAAATATCTTTATTCATTTTTGAGCAGTTTAGATGGAGACAAAATATGCATTCTGACTGTCTTAGTATTACTAGAACGATTATCAACAAGCACCAACTATAAAACTTTACAATAAAAGCAAAATTTGAATATCTCATAATTGATCAAATTCACAACTTTTAATAAAAGTTTAAAAAAGTAGTTTTTGCGAGGTCACTCAAGAGTACTCCATAATGAGTCAGTAGATAAGCGGACGAAGTAATCTACGAAAGGCAGGAATTGACTAGATTTCCATACTCATAAAGAACATTATAAAATCGTCTCATTAAGCGAGCGATAATCCGCCTATAAGATGTCGGACGTAGGTACACGTTATGAATCTCTTTTTCCCTCTCTCAAAAATAAATCAAGGTTTGCTAATGGTTGAATGATGAAGACATAAGCCGAATTGGTGAGAAGGAATGATTTTGTAAGTACCTAGGGGGGTATTAAGGGCGTTAAAGGAAGTCTTGAGGATTTTGGACTGTGCAGAAAAAAGGCTGATTGGTCTGTAGGAAGATATGTGGTTGGAAGGTTTATGAGCTTGCTTTAGAAATGAAAATGATGAATATTCCAAAAAAGATTGGCATTATATACTGTGGCTAGGAAAATTATGGTCTTTTTTACTCTATGTATTTAATAAAAGAAATTGTCCTTCCAGTTATATTGACATCCATTGTTGAACAATCAAAAATATGTACTTGCAGTTAATGATCTAAATTTTCACTTATATAGGTTTTAAGCCGCTCTTTTGTTTATGTTTATGACATACAAGACGTCCTTTTTAGATGGCCCGGCCGAATTTCTTTTGAACCAATTACACAATCAAAGAGTAGTAGACTCAAAGTAAAGTAGTGAGATCGCTATCTCAACTTTATATCATACCAGGTCGCATCTCACGATCTCCAATTAATCAACACAATAAAGTGTCGAAAGCTAGGCAAAGATTTAAAATTTCAAATATCTTTCATTGACGACATCCCCGATAACAACTAAAACACATCTTTGATTTTATATTTTTATATTTGTAATAAAATATATTGATTGAAATTAACAAAATAAATGTACAGTAGAATAGAAATCCTCGCCGGATCTTAGCGTTTTTGTTTGTTTGTTTTTTCAAAGTGGTGTCGTTCATGCGCATTTATTTTTTAAATTCATTTCAGCATCTCGATCTGGTTAATTGGGCATGTGTATTACCCCGATGCTCTAAAATCACCTATCGTTTGTACCTCAGCCAGCCTCAACTATCAAATAAAAACGATTCAAGCACGACGTCACAGCAGAGTACGTCTGTGTCGCACGTCTGGTTTCAGGAGTAAATTCATACGAGGCCGGGAGCCCATCACCATCAGATAGAAGCGCACAAGACCTGTCGCCTACACTCATTCAGTGTTCTCGATAAACCTTGAAGCTTGTTTTCACGCGAAACATCAGGTGTATTCCAGTAAATTATCATAAAAAACACACAAAAACCATGCATATGGTCACGGTCCTGAGGTATCCGAACAGCGATCTGTGCCGTGTGCCGAGCCCTAAGTCTACTTTGAACGTAGAGTAAAAATATTAATTATGTATTTTTTGTTTTTGTTTGGATAGCGTCATTTGTTTAAGAGAAATTTAGCCGGGCCATCTAAAGACGATGTATAACCAATATTAGAAATTCAACACCAACAGTTTATTTATAAAGATCGGCTGATGTTTACCCGATTCACGTGATTAGAAAAAAAAATACTTCAACGGCAAGTCCCTTGCATCTTAATTTAATTAAAGCGCTTCTAATTAATTTATTAAAGTTTTATAACTTAATCTCGAACGTGCCGGGCTCTTCGATTTCAAGAGTTCTCTCGTGTGATTTATTTCTCTCCGAATATTCGAGTTTGGGGGGGGGGAGTCGACGGAGAGAAAAAGTTCGAGAACGGGACAAACTTGTTGGCAAAGAAACTACAGGAGAGACGGACGTTGAGAACACAAGGAAAACATTTCCTGTTCAGGAAAAACCTGTCGGCTGTTAGTCATCCCTCTGAGGGGCATCCTTGAAACGATTGTCTTTTGAAACTTTGATCAGTTATCGTACGTTGGTCGGCGTATGATGAGGTTGCCGGTGTTGTGAACCCTGTGTGTATGTTGCGGGCACCGACCCGTATACATAAATTTAAGGATCTGTATTGTACAAGTTATGCAGATGTAAATGTAATATACGGCGTGTAATATACTGCGCCCTTTAAGGGCTATTGTATCCTGTTCTGTACTTATAGCTTAAGGTTCGTCAAAGGACTTGAGTTTTTTCAGATCCGGATTCAGTGGTTGAATTTGTTCTACCTACGGTTACGCTGTACAACCCAAAACACTTTCTTCTGCGTTCAAGTGCATCACCACAGTTAGTTGGTGCATTAGTGTCTCATTTGCTTCTTTGCAAAGTATGGAAGTACGGGTCTTCCTGGAGTGCCCGTTCAGTATGCAATAATCCTTTCATGATTTGAATTTTTCCCCGCTTTGTTCTACGCCATCTATTTTTCATTTCGAAATTTGATAAAAGGTTTTTTGATTGTTCACATCAAACCCAGTGGTAGTATGAATCCCTATGCCACAGAAGGGCTCAGGGACATCAGCGGTATGGCAGCCTCTTTCCTTGCAAGGGCGTCCGTTCTCTCTTGGAACTTTACTGTTCCAGGAATATGTTTCCCCGACAGACAAGAACTCTTTTGTAAATTTTCAAATTCCTTTAAAAAAAAGGACAATCTTTAAATGGAACATTAAACATTACTGGGACTGGGATTGATTTTGAATATCAAATCTTTGTCCAGATTGAACTAGGTGCACCCCTAAATTACATGGACTTCAGCCTGGAAGATCCTGTCCGACGAATAATCCTCTTCCCGTACCATCTTGCGTTCGTGATCCACCATCCGTGTTTCCCTTACAAGAGGTCCATTCAAATACCCGTCCAGGTTACTCTCGTTCTTGTTCTTTTATTAAGCATAGTATTTCACACACCTTTGAAAGAGACTCACATGTCTCATGTCCAACACAACAGAAAATAAAATCAAAAAGTTTACTGTTTTAAATTGTACTGAATAAGTTGGACGTTATGCAAATTATATATCGCTTTTTATGCATCCAAAGTTTCTTTTAGACGGAAAAATTAAATAATTGAACAGGACTGGGAGATCTTCAAAACGTGTTTGGCAACACGGCAATCGGAACGGATGCCCGATTCCGTCCTGAATTTTTAACGGTTGAGATTGAAAGCTTCACAATTATTCGGGACTATTTCAACGCGATCGGTTATTCTTACCGGTTTATTAATCTGCTTTCATTCCTCGTCGAGCAATTTCCTCTATAACGACGATCGACTTTGTTTCAATTTACCTCTTATTTCTTGACCTTTGATTTTAACATGGCGTAAGAGAGACTTAAATTTCATCAAACCGACATTTGCAGCAACGATCATAGCGTTTTACGGTGACTCATAACTAAGTAAGTATTACTTAAATAAGACTTGTTAATAGTCTATTATATTCTGTTTAATGTAATTGGGCATTTCAGTAAATATAGAGCCGAGAGCTTGCCAACTGTATGATGCAGGATTGGATTAATTGAAGGACCATATACTCAAAAATCCCAAACGAGTTATAATAAAGTCAATGTTTATGTTCATGGTTATTTTGATAAATTCTACTTTCTTTTTCTTGAAAACCCTTTTTAATTCTATGTTGTTATTTAAGGTTTTGGTTGAGATAAAAAAAAGTCAGTGTCACGAGGGGGATTCGAACGCACGACCATCGGCTAGATACGCCGCTGCTCTACCGCTCGAGCTACCGTGATTTCGATCCTGTCGGACACCAACTCTCCATATCAACCTCACCTTTTGCATTTCCCTCATTTTTGCACTTTTTCTATGGGAAGTTTGAGTCCGAGTGGATCAGGTTTATATCCACTGAAACCATAATTAAAGATTAATTAATTGAACAGAAATTATTTTGTCAGTCGGGTCTCGAAACCTAATAGATTGACCGTTATTATTCTCCACAAACCGTTATGAAAAACAGCGGTTTTTCTCCAGCCATGCCGAATGCGTTCCTGATTGCCGTCCGATGCTATATGTAGTTTATTTGTAAATCGCCCAATGAGTCGGATGTGGGTGGCGATGAAGGGCTAGCCGAGGGCCGAGGGAAAATTAAGGGCTTTGTGTCAAGGGTAGGCGAAATTGTTACCCTGTGCGAAATCTCCCCGCCGCCGCTATAGCGTCCAACAACGCAAATCCATCTTAAATTACACCAAATTTCCATAATGAACTTCACATAGTGAGAAGGGGAGGGAAAAGCCTTTGAGGGCTATCAAACGGCTATTCGACTTTTCGAGGGCAAATAACGATTCTGAATAATGTTCAATATGTACGTTTAAAAATTGAAATCCCAAACGAATGGACAAAAATGAGACTAAGGAAAAAGAGAACACTACTTTGAAAAAATGTTTCTTTGAAGTAGGACGTTATAAATTTTTTTGTACTTACAAATGATCAACGCTATGAAAAATGAAAGTCATGAACACATGTATTAAACAAAAAGTTAAACAAAAACTAAATTTCATTCAGGTAAATAATTTGGATTAAAAATTCATCGTATTTATGTCCAGATTCGTTGTCGAAGCTACTTGAGGTGCCGTTGTGAAAGAGTAACACCCAATGCCACAAACAAGAAACAGCGACATCAGACGGACTGGGATCATACTTTTAAATTGCAGATATGTGACCTGAAAGTTCCGACTCGTAGAAAATGATAAGGATAGGTTATGTGAGGTTGACACAAGGACTTTGGGCCAAGCTACCACCAACACCTGAGCTTATGATGTCAGGCCTAAAAAATGGAGGACAAGATTGAACGAAGAAAAATGCACTTGATGTATTATTACGATGGGAAGGCAGACTTGTACATCAACAAGAAAGAGATAACAGTTTTCACTCAAGTCAAATATCTTGGACTATATCTCGACGGCATACTGACGTGGAATCCACACTCAAAACTTAAAAAACAACAGTTTAATCAACATTTGGACTATGACGAAGACTTCCAGCACCGAAATCAATAAGACAAAGCTAAACCTGTACATGACTTTACTAAGGCCATATGTACCCAAACGGAGAGGAATTGTGAGGTACTGCCAAACCTCCAATATCCAGCGCATTCAGTCCTTCTAATCGAAAGTCCTTAGACAAATTGTCAAAGCACCTTATTGTCACTAACCTCTCGGTCCACACAGAACTCAACATTCCTTTTATCAACGAACTGATGCGGTCCAGATTCCAAACTTGGTCTCGAGATCTCCTTGACCTAACCATACACATTGAGTGCTAGCAATGGTTGTCTATTCAAGTTTTCTACCAGTGCAGTGCTGACACTAATGCTATTATTGTGCTGTATGATATATTAATCATGCGTATTTCATCGTTTTTTTTTTACGAGGGTTCACAACAGCAGGGTTGTTATGTCAACCCTCGTTTTGCTGGTATTTTTGAAAAAAAAATTCCATAAGTATGTCGGGTTCGGTATGGAGGGCCGTTGTAATCGAACCCAGGACCTTGCAGTAATAAGCGCCGTGACAACTCCTAAACCCTTGTGGCTACCGACGCTCCCTAATCATGCGTACATATTTCTGAAGTATGCGATAGGTAAAATAAATTCAATTACAACAAAATTTTTGAGCCAAAGCATTCGCATGTGTCAGGCATGCTGAGGAAGGTTGCTCGATATGACCACCTACTTGAAGGGTTCAATTCCTTGGCCCCAAATAGAAAAGTGCCAAGGAAGCTTTTGTCCCCTTAGCGTGTGTTGAAAATAAATGTATTTATTGATGCGAATGTGTAGTGTGAGAGTGTCGATTGAGGAAAATTGCGTACCCTATCTACCCTAAATTTTTTAGTCGCATAATAGCGTGATGGAGGAACATCAAATATTCCACCACTACTAACTGAATGAATAGGAAAGAATTTATTTGAGAGTAGTGAGGGATTGAATGAGTTTGGATCCGGAGCCTGAATTGGGGTAGAAAAGACCTAACTATTCATAAGCTCCTGGTGCCCAATCGGCGGTTGGACACACTAAAGATTGAAGTCTGGCCCCGGACTACCAACACCCGGGGTGAGTGATGCTCGAGGAGCCTGTAATTTATTGTAATTTATAAAACTTAACTCTCCAATGAACTGAAAAAGTGATAGAATTACTGTACACATGTGTATGAGCAGATCTGATATACAAATGACACATGAGCATAGTTTTTTCATTTTGAATTGCTCCGTGCTTTCCTTTTGATATTCAAAATTTACTGAATTTCTATAAAACGTGAAGTTAAATTGGATGTGAAATTGATCTCGTCGATTTAAAAAGGGGCGAATTGATTGGATTTTGGAAGAGCGATGGAAGGGGAACGGGAAGGGTTTTGTTTAGGGCGCTTAGATCTTGGGGGCTTGTGTAAGTCGGATGATAATGAAGGCTAATGACAGGGGGTAAGGGACGGGGCGAAAGGGCGGCGAGAGAAAGGAATTTTTAAAAAAAGGGTAAAACTGCTCCTTTGGCGAAGACTGCATATTTAACAATGCCGTCCTCGTTCCAGGTGGAAAACACAATGGCCTCTCTTTCTTCAACTTTTCTCCTCCCGCCTCCGACGCCGCCGCCGCCCTTGTTTCCCTAACTAAACAAACAGGTATCTCTCGCCGATCTGGGTTAGTGTGCTCGCCGTAAAACAGAAATGTGTTTCTCCTCCGTAAAACGTCTTCCTCCGTTCCGTTTTAATAGTTTAATCTGACACTTGTTGCTTCCCCTTGTTGTCGAACAATGAAAACAAAGTTGGGAGCGGAGGCGGTGCTCATAAACCTTAAAAGGGGATCTCTTTTTTTTAAATCGAAAACTCCGGAAATTCAGATCCACCCACTCAGACCGTTTTAACATTATCTGTTTTGTAAACTTAATTATAAAAAATTTCAACAAAATTTACGTAACTAAATATCAATCTTACAAAAATTCTCTTTTTTACCACGCTTATGTAAAAATTCATTATTTTATGTTTTTATAAAGAAGAAATACAAACATACATTGTTTAAAAATCCACCCTTTTTAAAAATTATAACTTCCCTCCTCTGAATTGATCAACAGATTATCCCGTTCTCACTATCTCAATTAAATGCTGAGTCCTCATTTTCAGGGAGAATGAGCGTAACAAAATATAAATCGAACTTAAGCAAATCAAAATGAAATCGATCAAATTATATCTGTAAACGAATGTTTTTCCTCCTAACGATGGTAATTAAGCCGTCTTTTAGAAAAAACAAATGGAAAACATAATGCTGAGCAGAAATTAATAGATCGCTGCAGTGATTTATGATATTTCATAAAACGTGGATGTGCAAGTCATCGTAAGTAATCAGCAAATTGAAAATGTGCGTTTCTGGGTCCGTCTGACGTAGCTATTTCTTATTTGTACTAGCGATAATTTAAAATCTCTCCAAAATTAACAGAAACTAAAAAAATATTATGATTAGTCTATTACTATGTCTATTACTATTATCGTGTTCCATTAATTTTTGTGATATTAATTTTTTATTACTGTACAGATTGTACTGATTAAGACTTAGAAGAATATCAAATTCTATCAATTGAGTTTGAATCAAATTTGAGGTAAGATTTTTATTTTTTAAATTCTTCTTTGAGGGACTTTTCACATTGTTGTTATGTTCAGCTAATTTAGCTAATATCATAAATTTAAAAATTCAATATATAAAATAAATTAAAATACAAAATTTAATTAAATTCACTACTTTTCGCGGTCCGCTTGACCAATTAACATATTAAGGTTTTTAATTAATTAAGGTTGAGATAAAAAAAGTCAATTGCACGGGCGGGATTCGAACAACAAAATTTAGTGCCGTACCAAGGAAGTATGAGGAAGTGTTTTTAAAATATCCCCCCCCCCAAAAAAAAAATGTACAAAAATTTATTTTTCATTGGAAATAATATAAAAATAAATGTAGATGACTAAAAAATAATATTTTGGTAAAACTATATTTTGATGACAGAATACTTTTAAGAATATAAATAAATAATTAAAGGGTTGAATATAATTTTTCCTTCAGGTAAATTTTTTAATAAGGCCGCATCTTTTTCTCATTTTTCAACGAAAATTACATGAACTTTTATGAAATTATAAAATAAAGTTATTTACTCATAATAAAATTCCTTATTGGTTGAACATTTGCCAACTCTCTCGTTGATGTTGAACAAACATTTATTCAACAAACTTTATAATATAGTTTGGAAATTTGGCAGAAACAGACTCTTTTCTATTTATTTAGAATATTTGCTTTCATTTACGACAAATAAGGAAAAATATTTCGCTTCGTCCGGAGATTTAGAAAAACCGCAATGCTGATAAAAAAACAGAGTCACTAAACGTACCAAGAAACGTACATTTTCATCATTTACATCCATAGACCGATGGACCGGAGATAGCTGTTCTGTCTTTCAAGGTTGCGTAAAGACTGGCCCTCGATGTCTCTTTCTGGTCCAAGGGTCCGCAATAACGGCTAAATCCGTACTGGTTTTGTCCGCTTAATCCGTTATGAGAGACGTAATCAACAATTATTTGAGCTAATAAAGATTTATGTAGATACATGTATAGAATACTAATTAACATAATGCATGCAAAAAACATAATCAAACATTAAATATATTTTTAAGATAGAGAAAAAAAAGGGGGAAGGAAACTAAACTTCGCAATTTACGACAAAACATAAAGAAAATACGCGCCATAACAACGTTTATACAAGAAAAGGATCGATTTTTAAAAAATAATTTCCATATTTAATAAGTATATTATCTCATAATCTTCAGTAGAGAGGTCGGCCAATTTTTTTGCTCGAAAAAATCGCCAACTTTCAAAATTCATATTTTCTAATTCTTTTAAATCACAGATTTGCCCTTGGCCCTTATTTTTAGAAAATTTTACTCTGAGCAAGTTGGCTTTTTAAATTTTTGCCTAGCTTTAGCCATCCATCAATAAATGAAAATTTTTCCTAATTTTTGGACTTTTTACGAAAACTTTAAATCGAGATATGTAGCCACGAAATCGTTCTTGAACCGATAGCTATCAATAAGAAATTTTAATAAACTTTCAATTGGACACCTGCTACATTGCCCGATTTCTTAACAGCTTTCGAGTTATTTGGGCAAAAACCTGATTTTTTAAGGATTCAGAGAAAAAATCGATCCACTCTGTCTCTCTCGATTTTCAAGAATGAATAAATTTTGAACCGTCGTTTTTTTTTTTCAAATTATACACTCTACAACTTTTGCTTCCAATACTTTTTCAAAAAACTTAACAGGGAAGCGACAATTCTTTCTTTTTCTTACTTTAGACTTTTTGAGATGCGTCACTTATTTGCCTCATCACGGAAATTAAACTTTTTCTTCCTATTTCACACGTGTTGTGGCAGTTTGCCTTCGAATAACGTAATGAAACAATAGGTTTATATGGTAAAATCAGGAGAGAGAGAGAGAGAGAGAGAGAGAGAGAGAGAGAGAGAGAGAGAGAGAGAGAGCGAGAGAGAGAGAGAGA
>CM077108.1:13350718-13367527 GCA_039619505.1 Cimex hemipterus
GAGAGAGAGAGAGAGAGAGAGAGAGAGAGAGAGAGAGAGAGAGAGAGAGAGTGGATCAGTTTATTTCCAAGCCCAAGTAAATTTCAAGTTTTTCCCCCAAAAAAGCGCCAATAACGGTTGATAAATCAGTGGAAGGTGACCAATTTTGACCAGCAAGATTTCGACGCTGCACAGTTTGATTTAAGGTTTTCGAGGTTATCGTAAATAGTGCACAAATTAACATATTCCCGAATTTTTTAATTTACTCATGAATGACTAAAGCTAGGAAAACATTTTAAAAAACCATAATTTTCAGTGTAAAATTTTATAAAAAACACGACCCAGCGCAGATCTGTGACCTAAACGGCTTAGAAAAAAATAAATTTCCATTTGTCCATTTTTGCTTGCAAAAAACCAGTCGGTCAGGTTTTTTTGAGCAGAATACATCTTATAACTAGACTAAAGGTTAAGATATTTTGAAAATAATTGAAATTTTTAAATCAGAAGTTTTAATAAAAATCAAATTTAAAAACGATTTTTTGAGAATTTTGTAAGAAATGACATGGCATGTTAAAAGATCCCACATCCTTCTGCATGACGGGAGCAAGATTATTTCTTAAATTAGTAATCGCGCTTCGAGTGAAAAGTCCCGACTTAATTTGAAATGTTATCTCTTTTATTTAAATCGGCCTCCTTTCCGAATTTTATTTAAATCTAAATCCATCCCGGTCACCGACATGGAAAAATACACCGAGAGTCGGTAGTGACGAATTAACTCTTGAAAGAACACGAATTGAAATCAGCGCGAGACTAGAACTAAGTTACAAGGAAGTCATTAAGTTTTGATGACAATTTAATGAGTTGAGCCCTTCGCTTTACAATGCCGAGTCGAAGTTGGCCTTTTCGAAACTGCAACAACTTATTCCAATGCGGGAAAAGCATTATTCCAAGCACTACGCAGAATATAATGTAATTAATTATACCAACATTTCGCCCTAAAACCTATTAAATTGGATCAATTTCAATAAATGTTAAATTTTCGTTGTTAATATATAGTGACAAAGTTTATTATATTGAAATTTATAGGACGCGGTAATTTAATTTTTACTAAAATCTGTATTATCTGTATTAATTATACGAACTAACTGAATTCCTTCATTAATAAACTTTTTTCACTTAAAAATAAATATAAAAATTATCTACGTTTTCCGTTATTTTACGATATGTGTACAGTACAGTTCTAATTTTTTGTATCTAATTGACAAATTTGGAAAGTGTTTTTTTTTTTACAATTTTTTATAGCGTTCTACGTGATTTAATTTGTTTTTACGATTACAATCAATTTTCAATATTACTATTAAGACAACCAAAAAAAAATTTTTTTTATAGTCTGGGAATGGTTTGTAAATATCTTCAATTTTATCAGGTTTATTGTTAAAGTTGGTGGTATTGGTTGGACAGCGAGTAGATAAACACATGTTGAACTGATCGGGACTTTTTTTACAGGGTGCTTTATCGTTCTTGCCCCTGTTCTTACGATTTAATAAGTCACGTAAACCATCGAGACTAGACGGACCCAGTAAAGTGATCAGTGTCGATCAGTTAACCAATTGTTTTAATTTTTTACGCTCCTTCTAAATTCACTAGTTTTCCTGGTTAGTTTTTGGATTATAGTAATTATATACATTTCTAATAGTCAAATAATGATAAATAATTCATAAAATCTCATTTGTTAGTAGTGAATTTAATTTAATTAATAAAAAATTAAGACATCGGGGATGCGTTTACGCGCGGTTGTGGCAGTTCAGGGTTCAGAACAGCTGTGTTTATCATTGCTCGGAACAGTTGAATTCACAAACCCAACGTGCGAGCTTTTTATTTGCAACTGATTTCTATTTGTGAATGTTTTAACGTCGAGACTTAAATTTTCAATATTTACGTTTTTCTTTCCCAAAGTCGATAGACACTGCTTTTCTAAATGGCAAAAAAGGCATGAAATTAGGTTAGGGGTTAGTGAGGCGATGGGGTCATTAACACCCGGCGTCGAGACGGCGAAACGTTACGCACACATGCCGGTGCGAAGACGTTGCCAGAGGGACGTCAACGGCCGATTCGCGCGTTATAAGGACGTAATCGTCTACCTTGTATAAAATCCGGGTATAATAGTAAATAGAGGGCTGACCTGGAGTTGTGCCGGTGTGACCTGACTGTGGGATGACCTTGTACTGAAGGGTCGATCTTGCCCAAAGGGCCCCAGAGCGCAAGCCCACTCCACCCTCCCTCCTCATCCTCGGCTACCACCTTTAATTACACCACCTTTGTCATAGCCCCACCTCCGGGATCGGCCCTGCCTTGATTTTTGTGTTTTCACGTGTCATCGGAGACCCGTGTCCTCGGACGTCCAATTACGACACGTCGACGCCGGCCTTCGACGTCGTGTCAACGCCGTTTGACCCTACTAGGCCTCGATCCGGCACCCCGGCCTCTTACAAATGTCTTTCTATAAGTACATTCGCCTTTATTTTATATTTTACCCTTTCAAACACACATTATCCTGCTTCAACCTCAACGTTGAGACAGAAAAGAAATTCTTTCCAAATCAATTAAAAAATGTATCATTGGCGTTGTTCAGAAATTTTGTTTACTATAAATGGCCAATAAATGATTATTAACATGTGGCAATTCGTCAGGCAAATTCGTTATAGCAGAACAAGTTTGAATCAGCTTCAAAATTTACTGAAATTCAATTTTTATTTCTTAATATATATCTAAATCCAACTCATAGATGGACCATATTGCACATCATGACAATTCAAAATACTATAAATAAAATTCTTAACAGAAAACCGCAGAAAATATCGACTCTTTACTTTAAGAGCAAAAGTTAGAACGTTTTTATTGTATTTCTCATAGAAAACTTAAATAAAAGTGAACACAAGGGCGGAAGTGGTCGGTCAGGGTTATAAGAAGGGTGAGACAAGAACTGCCCAACGCTTTAGACAGAACAACCCAGAGAAACAAACAACCTACTTAACGAAGTTAAAAATGGTACTGAGGAATTTTCACCACATACAGGTTTTTTTCTATACCAGTTTTAATTTCAGAGATGTTAAGATTTTCCACGCATTTTAAAAATCCCGCTCAAATCCATCAAGCATCAATTTTTCCTTTTACCTATTTATCTGTCTTTCCTTGTTTTACTCTATCCTACCTTTCTCACACACTCGCTCACTCCATTTCTCTTCTTCACTTCCTCTCTACTATCTATTTGTTCATCCATACATCAGAATCTAGAGATCGATTAACAGTTTGCGAGGAGGACAGGCCATAAGAAGGGTGAGGCCTTTACCCTTTAGGCAGAGCAACACAAAAAAACAAACAACTAACTTTACGAGGGTATACGAGATTTTTGACCCTTTAACACTGTACAATTTGTTCGAATGAAATATTTGTTTGTCAATTGTTACAATAAACGGGATAATACGAATGCAATGGGATGTCATAAATATATATTACTATATGGCAAACGGTATTAACCCTGTGGAAGTTCGGAATCGAAAGAGGAGAGAGAGAGAGAGAGAGAGAGAGAGAGAGAGAGAGAGAGAGAGAGAGAGAGAGAGAGAGAGAGAGAGAGAGAGATGAAAACTTACAATTTCTCCCAGCCCACAAGCAATTCCAGCTTTTGTAATTTAAGATACTTACAGGCAGGCTTCGAGAATCGCCCAACCCGGGTGTTGACATCCATTTATATTTATAATAATAACAACGTAGAGTCGAATGACACAAGAAAAACGCTCCGGTCGATATACAGGTTATAACTCACTTCTAATGTCCACACATTTAATTCAGAAACGATTAACTTTAGCAAAAAATGTGGTAACATTTAAGAAATCGTAAGCAACCTGCACAGAATAGACTCAGATCTTCTTCTCTGCTCAGCGTTAACAAAAGCAACATCTTTCTTCTAGGCGCTTGTATACACCGTTGTCGGAAAACAGAACATGAAATGAATACTCAGATATACATTTCTGCGATAGAATCTAAAAGATTTCAAGAGAATTAATTTCGAGAAAATAACAATGACAAAAATTACAGTAAGAGAGGTCATTGACATTCGAAAGTTAGCTAGACGTAAAAAACATCGAAATGTCATAATTGGAATTTACAATTACATAAGGAATGTAAAACAAAATGGTACATAACACCATAATTCCGTCAAAACAAGTGAGAACTAATTATTTGGAGAGAGAGAGAGAGAGAGAGAGAGAGAGAGAGAGAGAGAGAGAGAGAGAGAGAGAGAGAGAGAGAGAATGAGATGCAGTCTGATGTGGCCTAGGTTTAGAAAAATAGAAAAACACTTTCTTTATCGTGCCAACGTTTCGATATTTATTTAGATCATCTTCAGAGTTGCACGCATTTCAACAGAAAGGTTATCTGATTGTTACCCGCTCCTAGTTTCTCTGCATTGCTAGCGAATTCCTTTAGAATACTTGGTTTCCGTATGTAGGTGAAACGAAAAACATGCGATTCCATGAAGAAATTTCAATTAAACCAATTAAATGGTAATAAAGATCGAAACGACGGCATGAAAAAGAAAATGTTTTTATAAATGTACGTCACACCAGACCTCACTTATCAGTCATTTATTAATGGGGACCTAACCATCACACAAACGAGAGTATATTTTTCAAAAACAAAAATCAGGCATATCTAACAAATTGTCGATACTACTAATTGTTTTAAAGTAAAAGTGACATTAAATAAGCTTTAGAATCGAATTGTAAAATAAAACTATAGGATTCTCATTTAAAGTAAAGTTCCTTTTATTTACTAGCTAGGCAAGAAAGTAGTATTAAATCTGTTACACCATATGATTTCAAGCGAAAATTAAATTTAGGTTGTATAATTCGATTTTTTGCTGAAGTTAATCGTTATTGAATTAAATATTTGGATTACGGAAGTGGATACACTCTGTAGAAAAAATTAAATTTTGACACAACAACGAGCCTTTTTTCACAATAACAGAAATCTAACTACATTATTGCTATACGTATAAGTGGATATACAATCAGATTTATTGTTCAAGCAAAGAATTGATTTATGAATCACTGAATTTCTAGTGAAAAGAATTGATTGTGTTAATGTATTGGTGTATATTTAATTAATGGTAGATACGGTACTGTGTTTCGTTGGCACTTTTTGCTATTTAAACTTTTAGAGGGGCAATTTGTGAAATTTTTGAGTATTCTAGAAAATGCTTTTTTTATTTGTGCTCAAACAACAGAACCAGACCAGGATTCTAGTAGGACTCACGACAGATGTTCCCATCTTTACTCACGGATGTTGAGACCCATGAGGATCTTTAACGTACGGACTAATCCCCCGGGGGACTTCTCAGACGCCCAATGCTCTTAAAGAGAACATCAGGAAGATTTTGTAGGCTGGACGTGTCACATCCCTTGGTAAGCGAGGCGGTGCAATTCTAACCAAATTCAGAAGTGCCCTAAAAACGGCACATCCATACATGTGCCTTCAAAAAGCCTTTGAGCCGTTCTTTTCACCACTCGAGGAGAGATAGAGAAGACATTTTATCTCCGTCTCCGCTTGGCCGATACTCTCCAGCCAAGGTACAATTTGTTTGGAAACCACGACGACCACCACGAGTCCAACCTCAATGAGTACAGCCGCTTGGGCACTAGTTCTGACGTTAAGTATTATTTTTAAGACAAACAAAAAGGCAAAAAGGAGGGAAAATTCAAACAGTTGAGATTGACATGAGAAGTTAGTGTCCGAGTGGATCGAGGTCACGATAGCTCAAGTAGTAGAGCAGCGGCGTATCTAGCCGAAGATCGTGGGTTCGAATCCCGCTCGTGCCACTGACTTTTTTTATCTCAACTAAAAACCTAAATTATTGTAACTGGTCAAGCGGACCCCAAAATTAATTAATCAAATTAATTATTTTAAGGTGAGATTAATCGCACACCCGGGAGTCCGTACGATCCCCGAAACACCCGTCGACTGAGGTGTGGGTTCAGTAACTCAGGAACCCTCTGCCAAAGCAGAGGTAGGTAAGGAAGGTAAAAATTAGGAAAAGAAATGTGTAGGACGTTAAGGGGGATATTGCCTCAATCATTGGTTTCCCCCCAGGCACAGTTGATGGACGGACTTTGCCTGGAAAGTGTCCCTGTGTGTAATTGGACTCATGCACCGGATAATAGTACAGACGGAAGAAACATAGATTTTTTGCTAGGAAAAAGAGGATACAGCAGAAGTTTTCTGTATCTTTGAGGGTTTATAAACCAGAAGTTTCTTGCAACAAGGAGAGGCAAAGCCATAGGCAGGAACCTACACCAAGGTGCAGCAAGTCTATGGAGATTAATTAACAACCTGAATCTAGCAAGAGATTTATACAATTAGGGGTGCACATCAGATCTACGTCAAGGCGTAGAAGGCCTTGTGATCACACCTTTTATCTCTATCCCTATCTCTAGCATTATAAATAAGAAAACGTGTCATGTTTATTATATCATTGGTCAGGTCATTCAGTAATGGCATACAAAATTACGTTTAGGGTTTTTTAATGTAAATTCTATTTGTTTATGTGCAGGCTTGGACGGATGAACCAGGATGAACTTTTCTGTCTCAAAAAAAGGCGGTTTATATTATTCTATTGTGTTATATAGGAAATATGGAATATTTAATTACACGTCATTTGAATAAGAAGAAGTAGCCGTTTGAAAATTCGCGTTTTCAACAAAAGTTTTGCACTTTTTCCGCTCGACTCGATTAATGGCGTGCCTCGTATAATTATGTTCTCAATGCAATCGTTGTGAAGAACGAAGAGGCTCGTGACCGGTCCGTTTAGCACCGCGAAATTGTTTTTCCCCCCTCTCGTCGCGGGCTCCAGGTTTCCAGGCACGTAAGCCCATGTTTATGCAAAACGAACGATTAACGTGTTTACACTTTGTTTATATGTCCTCGAACAATTACCCTCCTCCTTCTGTTAATTTCATAATAGGCTTATATATCTCGTGACTACCCTTGGCGGACAATTTAGCGTTTCTGTGCATTTGTACAACTTTAGAGGAGGAAGTATGATCTAAAAGATTTATCTGAAGAGGTTTTCTTAGGAAATAGTCTGGATGACTGAAAAATTGCTGTTTAAGGACAATTCATGCATTTGCACAACATGCATTGTTTAAAAAAATACCGCATAATATTCGTATATATATCGTATGGTAAAACATTTCCCAATATTTTTTCTCTTTAATCTAGTTAGTCCTCTTTTCTTGCTATCTGAATGCATGTGCATTTCACAACGTAATCTCTGTCTGTCTGTCTCTCTCTCTCTCTCTCTCTCTCTCTCTCTCTGTCTCTCTCTCTGTCTCTCTCTCTCTCTATCTATCTCTGTTTTTCAGATACACGCAACTTTGAGTTCAAAAGTCTTACAATAACTTCGGAAAGAAAACTTTAAAAGTTTCTTTAAACAAACTGTGCCTTCCCAAGTCAACAATGCCTTTATGTGATGGTTTATCCTATAAAAAGGGCGTCTTCATGCGATTATGGCCTTATGTTTTGACGTTAGTAAATGATCATTTCGTCCGGTATTAATTATTAAAGGGAAACGTGAGGTAGGAAGACGTTGCCCGAGGAATATTAAGGCGTTTAAGTATGCTAAACCGTCGTGTCAGTCGAGTCGTGATGAATCGTTGCTCTGTTCGCCTAATACAATTTATGAATCTCTGGAATTCCACGTTAATTTTCAGCAAATTTGTGAAACTGTTTTTAATAAAAGTTTATTAAACGATTGAACTGGAAAAATATTTTATTTCTTATATGCATGCGTAAGGTGATGATTCTAATTAAGCAGGAAGCCCATTCTGATTATTCGTTCACATATGTGATTAGTAACATATCAGGAAAACACACAACAAAAACAAAATCAACTAATGTTAACTCCTTTATTTTTAACCTAAAATTTTTTAACATTGTATAAATTCATTTTTTAATGTAAAATTTTCAAGCATTGTATAAATGCATTTTTTAACCCAAATTTTTCTAGCATTGTATAAATTAATTTTTTAATCTAAAATTTTCTAGAGTTGTGTAAATTCTTTTTTTTTAATATAAATTTTTCTAACATTTTGTTTATTTATTTTTTTAATCTAACATTTCTATAAAGAACGAAACATTGGCAAAATACAGAAAATATTTTACTAAGCCTACGTAACACAGACCGCATTTCAAGACTCCCAACTAATAGTTAAGTAACGGCCACTAAACACCACGCATAAAAAATATTTAAATGATGTTTTATGTATTGTTTGTTAGTAATTTGTTGAAACTATCTGACTGTTTGAGAGCTTTCTGTTTCGAACTAACCCGGTTGCTTTCGATGGGTGAACTTCGTCGATAAGCGGTTGAAACGGTATGGAGCGAGTTGAAAGGTCGCACCCATATAATTAAGATCGGAAATAACGAGGCTCGGTATCAGATCAACAGGTTAGCATTTCCATGTTGTTGCGGTGTAGATGGAGAGGGTGTAGAAGATAACTGGGGTAGAATGTCAAGGTCAGGGGCCCTTAGCAACAGCGCAAACCCCTCCTCCTCCCGGCATCAGTCTACACAGCTCCAAGAGTACGCTACTCCTCGGCACCGGTAGTGACCTTCTCAAATCGATTTCTGTACCCGTGCCGTCGAGGCGTAGTACAACCCAGCGTAAGTACGAACGGTCGACTTTTACTAGTGAATTCTACCGGAAAATCATTTTCCTATGTACATCAAGGGGAAAAATCAGATAAAATCAATGTTTTTTTAAATTTTCTAAAAAAAAACGAACTTCACCCCCCTACAAATATGCTCAACTCTCTTAATTAAACATAAAATCAATCATTGATATAAATAATCACCGGAAAAAATCAACGACATAACTTCGCAGATCGATACATTGATGGTTTATCGAAAAAAATTGATATATTAAAAAAAGTAGTATTAACCAAAATTCTATAAACTATAGATAAACACTCAAAACAAATCAACTTATCTCTTACAAATCAATTGAACAAAATTGAAATCATGAAAGAGGAGACATGAAAGTCACAAACTGTTGAAGGCCTTTTGGTTATTATGCATAAGTGCTGTGTACAAAAAATTGATGTTCGGTAAAAAAAAAAAGGAAAAAACTACCACATTTACCCAGGGTGACTCAAATGCATTGCGACACCACTTTTCTCGAAAACGAAGGATTGTAAAAAGTTAAAATGGGATCTACCATATTTTCCCCATGATTTAATATAATGTAATTTTTTACCCTGAACCCTCACTGCAGCACACAATAGCAACATGTAAAATATCGCTTGGCTTGGAACCCTAGGCAAATCTTTTGGGTTCAAATCGAAAATGGCCCATTGGCAATACACGACAGTAACAAGACTCAAAATTACCTATGGATCGTTAATGTGGTGAAGCAAAGTTCAACAAAAAGCAGCGTACAAAGATTAGCAAACCTATTTATCACAGGGGCAATGATAACAAACAATCCCTACAAGTGCACTCGAAAACTGCTAAATCTACCTCTACTGGAAATATTTCTTCAAGGAGAGACATGGAAAAGTTTATTTAGACTTTAGAAACAATCAAATTGGACAGGGACTAGACGAAACGGGCGCACAACCATAATTAAAAAATGAAGAAGAAATTGATTACTAAGATTAATGTGTTTGGGATCTCGTTTTATTTAGATCATGACCGGATCGGGCTTCTGGTTAATTAATAAAATCGGGCACCCATTCTTAGAAACGGGAATTGACTATGTGACACCGGAGTCTTTACAATATCGTATAGTCTCAACAGACTATAATGGAGAGGAAGAACTCAGGAGAGCACCAGGTACAATCTGATAATTCGTCTGTCTTCCAAGCAGAAATAAAAGCCATCAACGCTTGTACCTTAGAAAATCTTAAAAGACTTTACACTGTCAAAAATATCCCCATAAGATTTGATAACCAAGCAGCTATTAAAGGATTAGCATGTAAAGAAAATACACCGACAATCTCCAAAACCTGGGAGAATCTACAACCCGATGATATCTTGGGTAACAGGGCACAGAAGAATGTTGGGCAACGAAAAAGCAGACACACTAGCCAGAGGAGGATCGTCAAGACCATACATAGGCCTCGAACCTATACTTGGGATAGCAAAAATCCTCCACCGCTGAATGGATCCTAACAAAGGAGAAATGGGTAAACCCTTGAGGTGCTAGATATAGCAAACTTATGATGAAAAACCCTCACCAAGACTGGCCAACTCACTGGTGCAATTAGAGGGCTAGACTCAGAAGAGTAATGAGACTAGTAACCAGCCAATGACATATGAGAAAACATCTACACGACAATGGGCGTGTATAACGATGATCCCATTTGCAGATTATGAGGAGGAGAAAACAGTCAGCCAAATCATCTTCGAACGTGAAGCAATGGCTCACTGGAGATTTGACCTAACATACCGAAAACATCCAAGGTGTGAAATTGTCGCAGCGATAGTTAATGGCCTGATACTTCTAAGAAGAACGATTGAGTCTATTTCACCGAACTATGGAACTAGGAGGGTGCAAAAGCCAAAACGTAGCAGTGCCTGGGGAGCACAAACCCCGATTCCTAATATCCTCATTACCATTACCAAAATAATGTTGTCTAAATATTTTTTTTAACGTTAAAGGTGTAAGACGTAGGATATAATATTCCGGGTGTGTAATATACTGCCAGTTTGAGAGCTATTGTATCCCCTATTCTATATCTGTAGCACAAAGGTCAGCCCTAAGTCTAGATTATAAACAGCTATGTTAAAAAACTATAGAAATTATGTTATACTGCCTTGTTAGACTTTTCTGACGATGGTTTGACAAAAATAAATAAATGTAAAAATGATCCCAGGTGGCTAAAGTCTCATGGAACGGGTGCAAACAGGTCGAGATTTTATTTTTCGATAACCAGATTTGACGAGATTTATTAAAATTGTGAATGTGAATCCTCAAGCGTGTTAATTGGCCTAGTCAGTCGGTCGCGTGACGGATATCTTTTCATACGATCACGTCATACCACACACAATTTGTCATTTTTCACCCTCTTGGCCGGTTAGTTATTGTACAACGACCTTTCCTGTTTTACCAGGGACGGTTCTTTAATGACCCGCGTCACGACACCCCCAAGCAGGTTTGGCGCCTTTTTTATCCGGCAATGACTTTTCTTTAATAAATAAAAAATCGAACAGGCGAAGATTCCCGTGTGAAATCGCCTGCATCCAATTCCGTCCGGCTTTTTCGAGAAAATCGATTGTGCAAACAGGGCCGTGGGGGCCGAGGCGGGAAAGGGCGAAAAGGGGTTTGAGCCAGGGTATCAGGAGAAGTAGTTTGTACGTGATGTATCCAAGCAACCGAGCTCTGACATGAGCCCGACGCAATATAATTATACTAATATCCCTTGTCCCACCTTAACTAGGTTTATCCAGACACTGGCTCGGCTAACACCCTTAGACATCCACAACCTCAAACGGCCATCCGACCAAAGCTCCACCACTTCCGTCTAATCGCATTAAAGCCTGGTTATCAACCTTCTATCAACGATTCCTTTAGTCTCACTTATTTATTCCCTACAATCCTTTTAGCGACCTTCCACTGGCAGCAAGAAGGAGAATCCTGTCTTTCAAAACCAAGCACGAAAAATAAATTTACAACAAATAATATAAAGCAAGAAAAACATCGTTCATTAAATTACATAATGACAATGTGTCGAATAAAATAAAATATTAAAGTTAATTGTAGTTACCAATTACCAATTTGTACATTCGTAATAAAACAACCAAAAAACCAAGAAACACAGATCGCTACCTCAACTTTACCACCATCCTCTTCATAATATAATAAACCCGGTCAAAGGGTTACTTCACAGAATTATTGCTCTAAGCCATGAATTTTTTCACCATCAAGAACATAAAGATATACAAACATATCCTCTATAACAATCACTTCGCTAACACACAATCAGCAGAACAATCAACGACTACAACCCAGCACTAACACCACCCACTATTACTAATAATACAACACCAAATCTATCAAATATAGGCAAACCAACATACATTTCCGTGCCATTCATTCACGCCCTATCACATAAATTAATCATATTTCTCTCTTCCGATTACTTTAAAATATCTTTCTAAAACCATAAAACAATTCACACGCTATTTTCCTAAATTAAAGATCCCACACCAGTAACAAATAAATCTGTCGTAATTTACAAAATTAATTGTTTAAACTGTCCGGCAACTTACATCGGTCTTACATCCCAATATTGGGATAAGAGGGTAAAGAAGCGTATCTTTGATTGCAAAAAATAGAAAAAATCATAGAGCGCTGGTACCCTCCATTTTGAACACAAACACAATGTCGACTTCAACAATCCAAAATATTACACACAGAACAAAACAAACATAAACGGAGCGTTTTAGAAATGATTATTTAGAAATCGTGAGATGCGGTCTGGCGTGATGTAGGTTTCGTAAAAACCTTTCTGAACACCGCATATAAACATAAAACAGCAAAATCCCAATGGCTCACTCAACACGACACGCAAGAATGGCGCAATTGCACAGAAGACGAACACTTTGAGTGAGTAGAAATAATTTGATTGAATATATAAAAAATGTTTTAACATTTTCTCAATTCCTTTATTTTTTTAACCTTAAAGTTTTCTAGCATTGTACCAATTTATTTTTTTAATCTAAAATTTTCAAGCATTGTATAAATTCATTGTTTTAAATGTAAAATTTTCTAACATTGTAGAAATTGATTGTTTTAAATCTAAACTTATCTAGCATTTTATCAATTCATTTTATTTGTGTTTTGAATCTAAAATTTCTAGCACTGTATAAATTCATTTTTGAACACCCCACATGTATTTGTTAAATGTAAATAATGTTTGTACATCCCAGGCCCTGAAGATGATTTCAATAAAGATAGAAACGTTGACAGGTTAAAGAAAATATTTTTCTGAAACCTACATCACACCAGACCGCATCTCACGATTTCTAAATAATTATCGATTAACGGTCACACATTTTTAGAAATGGTTTACGTTCAAAAGAGATAAACAGTGCTTCAATGTAGAAAGCAAGGTTGGCCATTTTAGAATAACGACTTAGAAATATACAAGAAACCATACTGAGATGGTCAAATGACTCTAATTTAAAAACTAAATATGACTGAAAGACCGAAAAAAGAAGTAAAACACGGAAAGGGCCGTCGAAGACCATAGCTGTTTATCGGCCCTTAACCTCTCCCCCAATTATATTTATTTGTCATACTACTTTCCATTTTATTAAACAAATGTAAATTTCAATCAAAGACCAAATCAATATATTGTATCACAAATGCAAAAAATAGTCCAAGATCGTTTTAAAAGAACGATTATTCAATTTGTGCCTATTATTATTTTGTTGGTAATTTACCGACACTAATATTACAAGGCGCCAAGTGCAACCCCTCCGGCACAACCGGGAAGCATTTCGGGTTTAGTATTCCAGCCCCTAGTTTTCATATTTTCAAGGATACATGATTGCATTAAAATCAATTTTCTGTTGGTGTTTTTACCATAATCATTACGAACTTTATTATATCTTGTTTATGTTGTTTGTTATTTTGTGATATAAAGAATAGTAAATGATTTTTTAAATCAATAAAATGTTTTGTAGATGTAACGTCCAACATATACATATAACGTTGCCTTAGTTGTGTGGAAGTGGAGGACGAAGGTTGTGGTCAATGAAAGATATTTTTAATTTTAAAATTTCGCCCAGCTTTCGCCACTCAATTGAACTGATTATTAACTTGGTCAATTAACAACGAAAACCTGTTGCTATAGGACCGATGATGGTGCCAAAGTATCGTTTCGACAATGAATATTCTCCAGATTTGTTACAATTACCATTGATTATTATTTTGTGTTTATCTACGCTGTTTTAGGCTAACATTTTCATTTCAGTTCTGAATACTATTGATGTTTACGCCCAGCGACTGTAGGTCTCTCAGTGATGGATAGGTGTGGTATTCTAACAATCGTGTCGATATATTAAGTTAATGAGGGATTTCCTTTCATGTATAACAATTTATTTAAGGATTATCCTTTAGTTTAGTATAAGCTAATCACCCAACCAAATACTTCGCCCAGAGCTGATTGAAACTCGGAAGTAAAAGGAAGGACCTTGTACTCAACGTTCTCAATGGCCTTCTTTTTTACATTGTTAATGGTTAGAAGATTCCCCTTGATTAATTTTATTATTTTTTAAATTATAATATACTTATTTTGAAAGATTACTGTTTAAATTGATTTGAATCGGGTCCCGAAACTGTTTAAGCATTGGGACTAGCATTTGTTCACAATTTTGAGCAGCTCACGTCAGCTCGAAATTAAGGGAATCCGCGCATAGATCGTGATAAAGGTTTTGGTGTTCGGTCTGTCTTTTCTGATAATTTTGCTCTGTAAGTAAAATAAATCTTGTCAAGAAAGAAAAATAAAGAAAAATGAACGTTCAACTACCCTTAGAATTGCGGAAGAGGGGCATACCGTATTTAATATATTTTGCATAATATTCTCATTTAAAAAGCCATGAGCTCTTCCAGGATTCGACCCCAGAACCACGAGCGTAGTAAAACACTTGCCGCCGCGATCTCCTTACTTTGCTCTATAAATTGTTGTTTTTCGACCAGTTACTATCGGCTTCTCATCTCTTTCAGCGGTTAGAGTGTTAGTTTGACAATCATGTCCATTTTAAGATTTATATTTAAGGTCTGCGAGGTGGTCAACGTTTCCGAAGGATTTTCCTCCGCCTATCGCTTTCGTCCAGCGCGTATCGGTTTCTCGCCATCTTCAGTGGCTTTGTACCCACACGCTCTAATATTATCCGTTTTAAAACTAAAACCGCACACTGAACATGAAGGGAAAACGCGCGGACGAAACAACAAGGGTAAACTGAGGAAAATAATCTGATTTTTTATTTTATCTCCCGTTCAAATTCGCAGAAATAAATAATTATATAACCCCGACCGACGTTGCATTTGGTACAGACAAAACCGGTGCTAAATAATTATGGTGGTATTTACTCATTTTCGGTACAACACTAAAGGTTGTATGGATTTGGACATTAGTTTATGCCCTATTCTAAATTGGTTGAATTAATTCATTTACTATAGTCCTGGTAAAAAAATGAACACTTTATATAACGTCCTTATTATTTTTCTCTGAACGCTGCGTTAAACATAAATTGCAATAGAAAAAGCCTCGTTTTAAACAAACGCTACAATTTACCAAAAATTAATAAAATGACTCCTAAATGGGGTTGACGATTAACCTCTTTTAAAATTATTAAACCAATTTTTATAAATGATGGCGAAAACGCATCTAACACACTAAATCAGCTAAGATGGGCGGACTCAAAAGAACGAAAACGACCAACCTGAGAACCATAGTTCATTGCTTTGAAAAACTCAAACCATTTTTCCCTTTTAACCAATGGACCAAAAACATTGGTAAAATAATATCAAAGAGTATAGACATGCTGATCAGAATTTCGTTAGGTTACAAAAAACTGACTTGGCTTTAAATACGTGAAATAGAGATCCGTTTGTGACAGTAGTTACTGCCCATATTTTCAGCCGTGGGGTGTGGTCACCCTCTTGAGGGGCGAGTTTTGGAAAAAGTTCCACACTCCCGGGAGTACTGTTAAATGGTAGAACGGCCGTTCCTCCCTTGGGGAAGGAGCGATTCTGACGAAATGTCACCGTATTTCGAAGGCATCTGCCCGGGGGGCCCCTCAGGCCGACCTTTATTATCCGAGTTCAAAGGACTCCTTTCCTCGCGGGGCCGCATTACAAAGACAAAAGGAGACACTTTCCAATATACTTACCAATTTAACCTCGACCTTCCTTCTAAACACACCAGGTTTATTGCATTAATACAACCTTTTTTTATATTTATAATAATAACAAAATACAATCGAAGACACGAAAAAAGGTAAAAACCGTTATAACACACAAGTCTTTGGCATAACAACGAGCCTAATACTCTGAGACACACAAAACTAACACCATTGTTGTATAAATGGATATACATATAATCAGATTTACTGTAGTAAGGCAAAAAATGAATTTATGACTAACTGAGTTTCGGGTGAAATGAACTGATTCTACTATTAATTGATGTACTTTAGTTTTGTCTGCACTTTTTGCTTTCGAATCCTGGAAACTTTTAAACTGGCAACTTTACAAACATTCTAATTGTTCGAAAAATGCATGAATTATTTATGTACAAATGTAACGAAGAAAAATGAAATAAACGAGAATGTTGAGAGGAGGGGTTAGGAGATGAAAGCAACGAAGGGGCTTTGAGAGAAGAGGAGCAGAGATGGTAAGGGGTTAGAAGAAGGGGTTGGGGGCGAAGAGGAGTGTAGAGGGAGAGGCGTTAGAGAGGGGAGGGAGAGAGAGATGTCTAAAATAAAGATGTCATACAGGCAGAGAAAAATAACAAAAATCAGAGATACATAACAACAGAGAGAGATGGAAGCAAACAAATAGATAAATAGAAAAAGATAACGAAAGAGAGGGGGAAAGAGGGAGAGATATATAACAAATACACGAAGAGTTTGGTTGACGGATAGTAAAAATATATGGATGAAGATATTATAAATGGTAATGATAGATAAATGTATAGTTTTAATATAAATGTGGATATCAATATAAAGATAAACGTAGATAGATAAAGACAGAAATAGATCGGTAGA
>CM077108.1:13373455-13407691 GCA_039619505.1 Cimex hemipterus
TATATATATATATATATATATATTGCATGGTATAAATTTACTTTAATAAAAAAATTAAAATTAAAAAAATATTTTGTATTGTATAAATTCACTTTTTCCTCATCCTACATTTATTTGTTAAATTTAAACAATGTTTATAAATCCCAGGCCCTGAAGTTGATATCAATAAAGATCGAAACGTTGGCACGATAAAGAAAATGTTTTTCTGAAACCTACATCACACCATACCGCATCTAATGAGTTCTGAATAATTAGTCATGAGTTGTTTTATAATTTTTTGTTGCAATTTCACTCGCTCGTATTAGCAAAATCTTGCGTTGTTTTAATAAAATAATCTCAATATTATTCACTTTTCCCCCAAAGCCGCCTGCTCTCCCCTGGACAGTTGAAAAATTAAAATGGCTATGAATTTTATACGAGCCAAGGCCTGGTCGCTCTCCGTGAATTTTGTATAAGACTTTTTTTTTAGTTTAACTGAAACCCAAGAATTGTGAAAAATTCCCGTGTAAGTTATATAAAATGAACAGACCGTCATGTTTCACATCGACGATTTAAATTCTAAAAAAACAACTTTATTCTACAATAATAAGCTGAGTAAAGCTGAAAAATCAAAAGCCCATAGATACTTCCGAACCGGATTATATTTGATCATGATTCGGTAGACATATTTTAAAGTGAGCAAATTACTAAAAGCGACACGATCTAATTTACTATCTGAGAAACATGTTGATGTCTGATTGGAATTGAACACCTCCTTCCTCGCTGAAAGCCTGTCGAACATTCAATTTTTTTTACCGATTCAGTTTTACCAGTTTCACTACTGGCTCGGTTCTTTCTAGTTTTGTCGCAAATGGGCCCGAAGCGAAAACAAGCGGACCAGATATGCTACATTCAATCTGGCCAGCTGTCAACGGTTTATCTGTTCACTGGTAAGTTTAATTGCACCCTGCAAGCTGTGGTTCACGATTCACCGAGTCGACGTAATTTCACAATCCGGTTGTCAACTTTGATTGGGCTGTCTGAAACTCACGGTTCAACAACCTTCAACCAATATGTATACTCTCATGAAAGATTATCTTATCAACCATTATAATTCATAGTCGTAACTGATTTAATAAATCGTTTTTTATACGGGATGTAAATAATTTGTAAGTCTTTCAACTAAATTCAAAGGAAATTATAATCCATTATATTTCGTGGTCCGATGACCAAATAACTTCTTTCAATTAATTAATCTTTATGTAAGGTATTGGTTGAAATGAAAAAGTCAGTGTCACGAGCGGGGTTCGAACCCACAAGGAGGGAAAATTCAAAAGTTTTTAGATCGAGTCACGATAGCTCAAGTGGTTAGATCAGCGGCGTATTTAGACGAAGGTCGTGGGTTCGAATCCCGCTTGTGACTGTTTCATTTCAACCAATACAGAGTTAACATATATTGGCCATTTATTTAACTAGCGATCTATATTGACACCTCTCTAAACAAAAATTAACTGTTTATTCTTTTACTTATCAACCTACAATTTACAAATACAAGTAAATCATCTCATACAAGAGGGCTTAACTAGTTCGACAAATACGAGCCTCCGCCTCCTAACCACCCAGCCTCCTCAATCCATTTTAATCCGCATACAATTCTAAAAAGAAGTATGATAAAAGTATGAACCAAAAACCAACGAAGTAGGCAAGAGTATTGAAGAAGGGAATTGAAAAAGTACAAAAGGGAAACGGATATATCTTACAAGAATTAAAAGGATAAACGGTAGTTGAACATAAATACTTCAACGGCATAAAAAAAAGAGATGGTTTGAATAAAAATTAACCATGATTTAATGAATAATAGTGATATCGGTTAAACCAAACACAATGGACAGATTGTCCGATTGTATTTGCTAGGCTAGCGGTTCTGGGTTCCTGCCAAAGCGCATAGGAGATAAGAAAGGCCGGTCCCGGGCCAGCCTCCGCCTCTGTCTTACATCTATTTCACCACCTCACTCCATCTCATCACTTCACCACCTAATCGACCACGTCACTTCACATCACAGTTAGAAGTTAAATCATGATAACAAGACGTTTTTTATAGCCTTATGTCTTCACATGAGGAATAACCGTCAGGCAAATTCCTGCAAGTGCCGAAAGCTTTGAAATAAGACAATAACAATTTTTAACGTCATGGAATAATTTTAAACTCGTTCGTGTTGGTGAGAGCCTGTGATAATTTTGTGCGAGGTGAACTGTCCAGTTTGGCTTTCAATTCACGACTTCGCTAGATTAACCCATTTTTACTTGTCTGTCTTTTGTGCCTATATAGTCGACGTTGCTCTTTTTTTATTACATAATGGTAATTTTTTATTCAAACCACACCAACGCAGAACCAAAATGACCCCTACAAGACAAGAGAGTTGAAAAATCAAAGAAAAAACTCCAGTCTGATGGTGATAATTCCATGATGGTAAAATGCCGGAAAGCGAGACAAAGCCACTGGATAGATTAAAAAAATACTAAGTGTTTATAGATAAATAGATGATGGTTTCTAGTATTGTGTGAGGTCTAAAGAGGGTTGTGGAGCCAAAAATCATCAGAATAAAAAAAATTGCTTTTGATGCAAGCTGATATTGATCAATATTTACACTGTTATACCTACTCTGGTAGCGCAAAAAGCAATTTCAAATTTAATTAGAGACAATCAAATCCGGAGGCCCGGTTTCCACGGGTTTCTATGCCCTGGTGGGGGCAGTCGGCTGGGCCTGAGGTCGGGGGGATGGGAAGGGTGCTCCACTGGATATCGAATATTGCGTACTAGCCCCAGCTGAGTGTAGTACGGGTTGCGTAGTAGCCTTGCGCTATAGTATCTCGACCCTACCTACTTGTTGCTCCCTGGAAGAGTCCCGCCCTCGGCCAAGGATACGGGCTTCCCCCGGCAACAACCCACCCTTCCGTCTATTACATTACACCCCACCCTCCGCCCCCAGGGGCTGCTCTTGCAGACCGCCATAAACACATCAAAGTCCACATTCGGATTTACGAATCCCGGTCGTGAATACGAAATGAAACTTTATACATTACTGTATAATATCGATTCTTTTGAAATTTTCCCATCGCCGCTGTCAAACTCCACTTGGAACAGTGGAACTTTTGAAAAATGTTAATCTGACCAATACCGAAAATCGACGACTTGTTGCTCCCTTTCTCCAAATATTCCATTGTCCTATCTGACAGAACCACAGTCCAAGCAGCGATTATTGCCATTTAAAATTGTTTTAGCAGTATTGACGGGCGCATAATTGCCACAATCTTTCAATTCCTCAACCATTTTCAACATTCACCCTTATTATAATGTATAATTACATATAAATTAATTTAATTTGTAAATAAATTATATTATTTGTTCATATAAACCCACCATGATCAAACAGTTCATGATATTAGGTCACGCTTTACATTTAAATGTATTCAAAAAGAATTTTATTTGTTTATGCCTTGTATTTTTTAAACGATGCTTCGCAACAGTAGAGGTCATAGAAACCATCAGGGTGCCTGTGTTTTTGAAAGAATTTGTAACTACGTCGGGTCCAGCGGCTCTGGATTCGAACCCAGGACCTTTACCTTGCAGTGACGAGCGCCGTGTCAACGTTAACTTTGGACTACTGACAGGTCACAGGGGGTTGCAGACTCTGCCAGGAAGATGAGACAGCAGAACATAGTTTTTGCGAAGGTTTAAGTACGTGGAGTTTCTTACAACTAGGAGAGAAGAAACCGCAAGCGAGATTCTGCCAAAAAGGCGCTAAGCAAGGCTAAGGAAGTTGATTAACAACCTGAAGCTAGCAAGCGATTTTTAAAATTAGATGAGTTAAGGCTAACAGATGTACTGAGATCGAGATGCAGATGGCCTTTTAGACACCTCTTTTATACCTATCCCTAGTTCCATAACACTAAGACTAAAAATATGAAAATATCACGATAAATACGTAATATTATAGCTAAAATATTTAATTGAAAAATAAAAATAGGATGTTGCTTGAGCAGAAATCATTATTTCAAGAAGTCAACCTACCATTACAAAAATCTCTATTGTTCGAAGTCTGATTTTCAATTGTATGCGAGTTATTCCACATTACAGGTTAGTTTAAATTTGCACAACTTTATTCTATAAAGTCCCTAGTACGCGTGAAATGTTAATCCTTTTTGTGAGAAAGCAAGCCGAGGAATATGAACATTTTGAATATTAAATTTATTTTTTCAAAGTTAGAAGACGACGAAGGAATATTTTTTGTTTACTTGATATTACTGTCGTTATTTTTTGATAAAAATTTCAAAATTTACCTTTTTTGAAGCGATATTTAGCTACTCCGACTATTGTCCTCTGGAAGCGGGAGTAACTCAGGGCAGGGTACTTGGTCGATCCTTTATCTCCTTTCCACCGCAAATACCCCTCGGCCTCCACCTTTGCTGAGGACACAGATCTCTTATCCTCTCTTCCCATAATTGCTTCGGAGGAGTCCAGGCACAGGTCCTGAAAAAAACCGTATAAAGCTTAATGAAAGCAAAAGCACACATGGATCATACACCCTTCCAAGGAAAACCTCATGCAATATTCATCAATAATACTCCCTTCTCAAAAACAGACTCCGTGACGGATTTGGGTTCCATCTAGACTCAAGACTAATCAGAGACCAAAAATTAAAACGGCAAAATTCATTTCCGAACTTCAATTTAATAAAAAAAGAACCAGATAAAACAGAAAAATCGAACAAAATATATAAAAAAGAACAAAAAACATGGTAAACAACCGAGTTAGGTCGATGTTGTCGTTTGTGAGTTTGCTTATACAGTTTCTGTATTGTTCTGATTTTTCTTTTGTCAGTGTTTAGTAGATAGATATTTTGTCAGATTTTTCTGCTACGGTTGTTCGCTGTTTCCTGTCTCTTTTTTTATGTTTTGTGCTTTTGTATTAAGTTAAAGTTGAATTACTACATGAAACCCATTCCTCATTTTTCAGTTACCACTTTTTTCGTATTTAGCATAAAATTTTTGCATTTCGATGTAACTAAAGAAAAGGTTACGCCTCTAGAAAGCGTATTAAACGATGAAGTTATGAAATTCCCAAGCTCTACCGTGTTTTTTTCTATTGAGCTTGCAAAAGCTTGCAATATATATAGTTACAACAAATTAAAGTGCAAGCGCTAGAAGGAAATTTAACGCTCTTCTTAATTTTTCCTTTCTTCAAAAAGTAATATTTAAAAAGATTTAAGACTAAAACCTTAGATAGTTGAAAATAAAAAAACCATAAAAAGTTGAATATCTGCGAAAGGGTTGAAAATCGGACTACGGGTCCGTACGAACGTTTTTGTTGGATTTGGGGTGTCGAATCGCCTGACGAAATTTATTGTACGAGTAGCGAAATATCTGTACATAACTTAAAAAATATGTACCTGAAACGATGTCAAAATTGGTCATAATGCTGTATAGTATTTATTTTTAAACTCACAAGGATTTAATAACAAAAATATTTACTACCTTAATAAATAAAAAAGATAAAAATAAAATAAAATTTTCATAAAAAAAAGTAAAAAAAAAAAAAAGAAGTTTGTAGTTTGAACAGACTTTTAGTTTGTTTTAACTAATGTCCTATTAATAGACAAAATGTGTTATTTTATAAAGGGTTTATTGTTAGATGAGAATAAGTTTGCCTCGATAAAGAAGTTATTTTGTTAGTATTTTTTTGCGAAGTGATGTTGGCGGTACTTAAAAATAATTTTCGTTAGATAAGAAGCCAATAGCAAACCTCAATTAACAGAATTTACGTAAGCGGAAAAATTACCCTTCACACGAGTCAAAGCACGTTTCCTGTCTTAAAATATATTTTATTATCTAATGATGAGCCTGTAGCACGACCCACGGTTTTGTTAGAAATCCCTGCGAAGTGTTTTTATCGACTTGTTACGAGAAAAAGCCTATAGGCCAGATTGCGGGGTCAATTAGTTATTTACACGTTTATGCCATTAACTTGTATAAGACAGATTTTTGATAGCGTGTCAGCAAAAAATTCCCCCAAAAAAGCCTAATATAAAATAAAGGAGGCCTATAAAAAAATCATGAACGTTTCGATTTTCTGAGCATTTGAGGGGGTGGGGAGGCGAATTAAAATTTACTTATACAGACAGTAAATAATTGACTTTTAAAAGGGGCGGCCGGATAGGGCGAAGTTCATATTATTCAAAAGTATCGAGCGGCCCCCTCGACACGGTTGAAAAGCTCTTTGATTTCACCAATTTCACCCCGAGGGGGTTTTGTATTTCAAAGCCGGGCACAATCGGAGATCTCTTGTAATTAGCCCCAAACCTCAAACGGGTGCAGGGCGGAGGACCGCCCGGGAGGGGGTTGGAGTTGAACCTGTGAACCCTGCGAGAGGGATGGGCACCGAGGCCTTGACCGGGGTTCCCGGGGGTTCCTCGCCCTCCTCGCCCCAGCCCACTCCCAAGGATGAAAGTCCTAAGCACACGTTTCCATTCTCCTTCAAATGTCACCGTTTAATAAAAAAAAAGGGGGGGGAGTATTGTCAAATTATAAAAGGATTTCATTGTTGAATATACCGAAAAGACAAATTAATTCCACTGAATTAAAAAAATATTAATACTAAACCTCAAGGGTAATTACTGTGAACATATATATTTTTACTTTTTTTTAGCAATAAGCGGTTGAAATTTATTTCTATTAAAGCAATACATTTAATTAATAAAATATCTCGACCAAAACGTGATTCACCAGACTAAGTGGAGGCCAATCTTCTCAAAATCAAGCAATTATCATAACAAAAAAAGCTTTTTAATTATCAAGTTCAACTCATCTCTCTTTTACATAAGCTTCACTAATGTTACAAAACCACAGCAAAAATTGAAAAATGGAACAATATTTGGAAAATAAAGTTTAACCCGTCAAAAGTCACAACATATCACCTTTACACTCCCTCGTGAAACTTGTATTCGCATATGCTTATAAAATGAACCTGTTCTTTAATCCAACAAAGTTAACTATTTAGGACTTAAATTGATAGAAAACTGACTTGGAATTCACACAAAAAATTAAAAAACAGACACTCAATAAACGATTTAAAATGCTTCATTACCACACTCAGAAACTAAATGTTTCCTATTTGTACGTCATGAGTTGTGTGTAGTGATTAGTGATCGTCAGTTGATTATCCGGAGATTGTGAGATACGGTCTGGTCTGATGCAGATTTTACAAAAACATTTTCTTTATCGTGCTACGTTTCGATCTTTATAGAGAACACCTTCTGGGATCAGTGTTTGTTTGATTACAAAATGAGAATTATCTGAACACGATTCGCAAGAATGGCACAATAACAGATGGTCTCAATAAAGCTCGAACGTAGCAAGATAAAGAAAACGTTTTTCTTGACACCAGACCGCATCTCGCAATTATTAAATATTCCCAATAATGGCATTCACTTTGAGTACCACCAACAGATTTTCTTTCCTCGTCAAGCCGTTTTGTCTTTCTCTTTGGTCACTTGTAAATAGAACAAAATCATCATTGTCATTTCTAACTCTAATGAATATCTTGTCCATGTAATATTACGTTTTATTAAATAAGGTTTTTAGTTGAGATGAAAAAAGTTAATGGCACGAGCGGGATTCGAACCCACGATCTTCGGCTAGATAAGCCTGCTCTACCATTTGAGCCTCGATCCACTCGGCCATCAACTTGTCTCAACCAACATCAAACATCTCAACCTCATCTTATGAGTTTTCCCTCCGTTTTTCATCTCAACTAAAAACGTTAATTAATTGTAATGTATCAATTGGTCGCTTAATTAGTGAATTTAATTACTTTTTATGTTTAAGAATAAATTGTAAACTGTAAATGTTTTTTTACCTAACGAACTTGCTAATTTTTTAATTTGCTTTTTCTTTTGTAACATCATCGTTTGCCTTGATATTTTTGGCAATAGTATATGTTACATTTCGATTAAGGTTATAAAACAAATTATCCAATATTTTATAATCTTCCTATATTCAGGTGTATCAACTTTGTAGACCACCCACTTAATTCGGAAACGTTTAATTTTAGCAAAAAAGTTGGTTTTATATAAACAACCAAGTTAATTTTGGGCTAGGAATCGCGTGGTGAGATTTAACATAACATTCTCATCAATCTGTTAAATGACACTAACTTTTGTTATTTTAAATGAGAGTCTCATATTTTTGTTGTACAATTCGATTTTATCTCTTATCTTACTGAAAGGAAAGTTTTAAGTCCTCCTGAAGTCTTTCAATTAAAGCTTATAAATCAGGAAAGAATATAATTCTATGAGTCACGACTTTGGCCGAAATATTATATAATTTAGGGAAGTCATTATGGGAACTGAAAAAACAGTGAAACGAAGTTGCTTGAGCCCAGAAGGATTCCAGAATTGATTGACTTATTCGGGAGTATGTAGCGAGGGCTATTAACAAAATATATGTAAAAACGATGATTGATAATCAAGTGTACTTCTCTAATTCTCGACTTGTCTATTGTCGAGCGCGTTTTGCCTCAATTGAGATTAATTTTTTTTCACGAGGGTTCACAACAGTCACATAAACCCTCAAGGTGACGGTGGTTTTGAAAAAAGGCCATTTGTAAGTGTGTCGGGTTTGAATAAAGGGCCGCTGGAATTCGAACCAGGGACCTTTACCTACCGTGATGGGCGCCGTGTCAACGCCTAAACCGTTGCAGCCACCGATGCCCCCATAACATCTTTAAATTTAGCGATTGATTGAGAAAAAGGAGATACCAAGTTCACCGAATCGATTTTCACGAAAATTAAATTTTTCTCTGATTTAATCAGTTGAAACTTACATTATTACCAATTAATAAAACTTGTAAGTTTCTACGTCGTTAACAATTATTCTCATATACACCGAATGTTGTCCGCCGATCCTCGCTAGTCATATTGTAAGGTCCCCCTTTACAAGATTGTCGCAATGAAAACACGAAGCGTTCCGGCCAGCTAATGAATTTTCTGTGTAAACTAGGCAGATCCAGTGCTGAAAAAAACTCCTCCCAGCACTCTTCGATCTCTCAGCTTGCTACCAATTTGTTATACCGCGTGTTTTTACTTTTTGTTTATCGAAATGGCTGCCTTCTGGGAACACTTTTAAACTTTTAGAAATAACTATACATAAAGTACACTTTTCCAAAGACACGCCAGTTTCTTGTTTGTCAGACCAAAGTTCTTGTAAACTTTCCGATGTTACTTTTTTATTTCTGATTCTTTATGCTACCCACTCACTTTGTATCCGTTCTTCTTTTAAGCAGCATAATTTAAGAAATTTTTGGTATTTGTTAATAAAAGGTAAATTCTTTGAACATTTATTGGAACGTTTGAATTTAACACCTATCTTCAGCAACTTATATTTGTTTAAAATCTTTCATTATTTTGAGTTGTTTTACAGATGTTGGACCATTTTGCATCAGCAAATTTTGTACAAGTTGCATGGTCGAAGATTGGAAAAAAGGCAACTTTAAATAAAAACCAAACATTTTTAAAAGAAACAAAGTAATTTAAAAATTTTTCAAGTTCTAAAAAACACATTTATATTTGAGATTTTCAGGAATTCGAAATGGGGGAGAATTAGCACTCATGGCGAAGGGGGAATTTCTGCCCCTAACATTTTTCCGGCTTACCCCCATTTCCAAAATATAAAAAGCCCCTGGGGGAAAGATAAATCGAAGATAATTTAATCTGTGACAAGGACGACTTCGTACTTTCGAATAATACGAATCCGGCCCTTTAAGATAAAATTATTTCGCCTTCTTTTGAGCCAGGACAAACCGTCGAGTGGGCGCTTTTACTAGATGGAAAGTAAACCTGATGGACATTAATTTTGATATCAGCCATTTTGAGATCAAATGATTTTTTAAAATAAATTATATTTTTGATATTTCCCCTACAGTTACAATATTTTTCAAACACAATCCAAACAGCCTATCCCAAGAAAAACAAAAACATTCCGCAACAAGTTTAATTTATCAAAACAATATATTATTTGTGAGTGTAAATTCATACTGAAAAAAATTATAACAGACGAGGATAAAACAATAAGAAATATAATCCTTCTCTCCTCTTATTTGAATAAGTATGTTACATGGGCTCACACTATAGAAGAAAGATAGTTTGCATAAAACTCAGTATAGGCCACACGTGGCTGACGCAATGGCACAATTTTTAGCCAAAACCTATATCCTGGAAGTGGTGAAAACCAACCACACAAAACAGTGTTAGACAAGTTTTTAGCTAAATGTTAAACATGAAACATGCCAAGTTTTATCCCATTTTTATTTTTCTTATTGAAATTTATTTGTTAGTGTGAAGATTTGATGGGATATATAATAATAAAAATACCCCCCCCCTGCAATCAGTGTGCAATACATGAATATTTATTTGTGTGAATGACTTACATAATTTAATTAATATTAGACTAGATTATAGTTTGCATCTGTTTGAGGCTGAAATGACCTAGCTATCGCCCCCTTCGGAGTCTAACCCGTTGTTACGGAAGTGACAATCTCTTAGATACCTGGCTTAAGGGAGACACTAGTGACTTAATGGAAGGGAACTCCCTAATGTATAGATCCTAGGATCAGCACCTTAGGGAGTGACATCATCATAACATATTTGACCAGTTGGCTTGTATATACCAAAGCATACACACAAAGAAAAGTTTATACGTTTTGGTGATGTGGAATGGAAGGGTGCTTTAACTTCACATAGGAAGCATGTAGGACCTGGCAATTATACATATGCCAATAGCTGAAAGCATTCAACGCTCAAAATCCAGATCACTACAAAATTAGCTTAAGAGCAGTATCATCTTTTTCAACTATTGAATTACACCAACATTACTATTTTTTGTTATAATGAACATATTTATAAATATATATGTTTAACTAGCATAATTTATCCTGTGATATGTGATTGATGATGATTCATATAACCTAGTCAAAACTGTAAGTTGGTCAATATTAGACGATTTTTGTGAACATGGCAAGAAGCCAAAATGCATCTGACAGACTCACCTAGCAAGAATAGAATGATCAAATCACATAACCTTATGTTATGTTATATAACATCATAGAACAAAAGTTATGTTTTACAAGGTTATATGAATTATTGCAATGCCAGTGAAAAGAAGTAAAAATTTTTTGTAAGTATGCGGGGTTGAAATGCATGGACACCTGATCAGGACCTTTACTTTAGAATGATGAGCACCATGCCCACGCCTTAACTGTTTTGGCCTATTACACCATGGATTATAATTAAAAAATGTTATACTATTTTTATAACTTGTAAATTACCCCAAAATTGAAGAAAATAAAAAATAGAATATAACATAATTTGATATAAATATTTAAACACAAGTGTACAGACAATTAATAGACATGTAAACATGATCAATTTATTATATGTGGAAGTATCGGTCACTTTTCTACCTATTGTTAGGCCTTCATCACAGTTCTATGGTCAAAACAGCTGCTAAGTTAATTGTAATTAATTATGAGTGTCTGTTGAACCCAGATACCACTTAACAATATAAATTAATGTAAATTGAAAAGATGGTTTCCCTAGTCTTTAAATTGAAATCTTTCTGAAAATATAAAACCAATCTACAACAATTGCCCTTAGTCATTTTTTATATTAAAATTTTTGAAAATTCAAAAGTTGGTAGGTCTCATTCGAAAAATAAAATTGATATTCAATTACCTATAACCGTGATATTTTTATTAGATCCTTGGGAAAAACTTTGGGTCGCCATTTAAACTTTTTTTTTAATCCTCACTTTCAAGAAAAGCGGGTGTCACATTGAAATAAAAACCCTTTTCATTGAAAAATTATAATGAAAATCGGTACTGGGAAATCAAGGTATTTTTTTGTTTTGCTTGAAAGTACTAGGTCCTTGACTGTATCCAAAGTTATGTCTCCAAGCTTGCTTCACATTGGAAGATGAAATAGGTGTATGTTTCTTACCCATTTTTTAAGACCAAACAGGGTAATCACTGATATACCTCTGTTGTATAGATGCTTTCTCAGATGCCAGCGACCAGTATACTGTCAGCGTTATCATTCTTCTGAATTTAGCCCTCTCTAACAGTAACATTGAGTTTGCCAGAATTGAAGAGGGTTGTTTTACCACTAGTATACCTCTAGAGTTGATTCACTTTTCCTTTATTCTCTTGGATTTTGAGATGATTCTATGCTTGTTTTTGTTATCCAAACAATAAGATCAGGACCTAAGTCTTGCAGATCTTAGGGCAGTGTCTGCCTTGTCCTTTCTTTTTCTTTCTGTCCTGATACCCAAGATTATATCTGGTTGTTGGGTTTTCCTGGTTTTGTGATTTTAGATGCATTCAATTATGATGTCATTTTTTACAGGCTAATGCTTTAATAGCTGCTTGGCTATTCGATCTTATGGTCATTTTTTTTGTCAGTTTTACCTCGTAGATTTTCTAGGAACTGAACATTGATGGCATGCATTTCAGCTTGAAAGATCAAGGTGTACTTCCCTAATGAGTTTGGTTGCTAATGTTTGCACAAAAAACACCCAATCTGGTTCCTTCATGTGTTCTGGAACCATCTGTATACTGTATCATTGTATCTGATTCCCTCTTGAATTTTAAACTGGTCAAAAATGAATAGCAATATTGCCAATTTTTTAGTATTTACTTTCTCTATCATTTTAGTTATTTTTATTATAAATTGCATTAAAATTTATTAGCAATTACTAAAGAAATTAAATTTTTGAAAAGCGTAATATTTTAAATTGAATTAAGGGATTTTAAAATAATAACAGAATAAAAGGTTTTAATTCGATAATTTTGTTTGTCGGAAACAATTTTTTAAACAATTAATACTGTGTATAATGTCATATGTTAGCTTAAACCTGTTAAGCATACTGTTAATAAGTTTGTCACTAATTTCACTCTATAGATCTTGCAATGTTACACTTAGTTGTTGCAGGTCAACTGGCTGCAGCTGGTGATAGAAAAACCTTCTCTGTGACACATCACACGTATGCTTAATGGGATTGAGCTCTGGAGTCAATGGAGGAATGGGTAGATGGGAAATTCCCTGGTTTTCTAAACACTGATGAATAACTCTGCCTCTATGAGGTCACCTGGAAATAGAAAAATCCCTGCCATCAAGATTCCTGGTTTGCGAATTTATTCCTCAATAATTTTTTGGACACAACAGACTGTGGGGAGGTTGCCTTAATAAGGAGTAATCCCAGTCCAGACCACTACACTGCCTCTTCCAAACTGCACTGAAGGGAGTACGAACTGAGGCATTGTATGCATCCCCTGTTCTCGGTAGACTCTTTGGTCTCTATTACTAAAAAGACAGAAATGCAGTAAACATAAGAAAACACCTCTCCTGGGTATTTTCTACCAGACCCCTTTTGCCGCTTCTGTGAAATAAAAGAAGAAATGGCTCGACACTACCTTGCAGAATATGATAGGTATGCCAGGGATAGATTTGAAACTTTTGAAGGAGAGGACATTGCCAACCCACTTCCCAAGATAAAATGGTCCAAAATCTTGAGGTTTGTGAACAGGTGCAAGAGGTTTATTCAGGACTGGTGAGCCGACCAAGTCCTGGACCTTTTTGGGATTGGGGTACAGGCCTACCTAGGCCTTTTAACCCCTCAGGTCTTGGTCGCCCACCCTGTGTGATATAGTAGCTCCCAATTGGTGTTTTCTTCTAGATGCTCGCTGCACAATATTCTCCTAAAATACAGGTGGTGAGCTGTTGATACAGATTGAGGAAGAGGCCAACTTCCCACAAATGATTACGAATCGTTTGTGTTTATAAAGTCTTTACCAAAACATCTTATACTTCATTTAGGATCTGTACGACACTAGGGAAAGTGTTCTATCTTGTGGCAATTACAATATTTTTATTCTCCCTTAGCGCCATAATGTGCTGAAATCTTTCCTCCATATTGGCACTTCCAGTCTTTCGGAATCAGGCTAATGCTTGGGAGGCCATGATTTGAGAGCAAGATCCACTTCCTGGTGACCTCGATGATTCATTCTCACAATAATATCGTTTACTTCTGGTTCAATTGATGTCTTTACACGGTTAATGTGAATATAACTGGATTAAAATGGAGAAAAGATGCAAAAACGAGTCTATTTACACAATGAGTAATCTTCATGTTTACTACTCTTAAGTAAATCCATTATTAATATAAATGAGAATTAACATTTGTTTGTATTTTCTATTTTGTTTCGTCCAACTAAGAAGATTATATCAACTAATTTCATTCAAATTAATAGAACAAGAATAATAATATCCAATTCATTTTTGAGCAGTTTACTACTTCTTGTAGTCTGTTGAGACATTATAGATTGTCGTAAAGAGAGTGTCCGGGATGATGTAGTCAGTCCCTGTTTCTACAATGATTTTGTTACTGTTGTGTAACAGGAGTGTTTAAATTACATCCAATTTTGTTTTTGAAGCTTAAATGAACTTTCTTTAAAGCTTCTTGTATAAATAATTGAAAAAGACGTTGGTTTAGAACTTTCTGGAGCGCAATTGGAGTTATTCTCATAAACCCTGTAGGTTTTCCAGCCTTTGTGGCCTGAGGTTTTTACTTTGGTTTCTTATGATTGATGCTATTGGGCTTTTGTTTGAGGATAATTTATAGTTATAAAAAATAGGTTTATCCATTTCTTAACTTTTTCTTTTTCAGGGTGAGGGGTTGATGGAGATTTGCGGAAGCGCATATTGTATTTTGACGACGATCCAGTTTTAACACAAAAGTTTTATGAATTTTAATAATAGGTTAGGAAATTATATAAAACTACCTTTTTTGACGTGAGCCCGCCAGTACGAGACGGTTTTTTGTCAAAAAATGTGAAATTGGCAGAAAATCCAAGTTGAAGTGAAGGTGTCGGGCGAGCAGGGCGGAGTGTTATCTCGGTCGGCGGGCGCAACTTCGAAACAAGGCGGGCTCGAATTGGAACAGCTGTTTATTTAAAACTGCGATCGTGTGTTTTCTCGAAAGCTGCTTGGGCCCACGATAGGTGATAAATACATTTAATATATCTTTATTTATTTTGTAAGAACTTTTAGTAATATTGTATCTACCGTGTTCAATTAATTCTCTGCTTCGATTATTCCAACAACAATTTAGTTTGGTGAGGGAAAAGTTTTCGACGGGACCGAATAGTTGCCCGTTGTATTATTAACTCGAGGCCGATTTATTGCCCACCCGTTTTATTTATTCTCTTTTCCTTTCGTCGACAATATATTCTTCTTTTCTAAGCTACATTCTTAATTTTAATCTAGTGTAAAAACTCAATATAGTTCACGTTTGTTTATTATTTTTAGCCATTGGGTCGACTTTGTCGCCATATTGTTCGATTTACTTGCTCAGTCAGTTGTTAGGAAGTTTTTCTTCCATTTTATAAATTGCAAATAAGTTTTTATTTATTTTAAATTCTCTTTTGTCGGTTTTCTTCGGAGTCGGACACGGATTTCCTCGTCCTAACCTGTCAACGCGTCGAGCGTGGAGTCCGTACCTGGTGACCTTTCTCATTTTCCACGATGGGGAAATACTCGTCCCTTTTCTGTATTTTATTTGAAAATGCAGACAGAAAACCTCCGTAAATTATCGAAGAGATATTGAAACAATGCGAAGAAGCGACCTACGCAAAGGCAACAATGCTCAAGGTTTTCAATTATACAAATATAAACACTTCATTTCCAGGACTGACCAGGGCGAAGTGTTTCTTGACATTATAAACCGGTTTAAATTAAACCAATATTAATCCCCATCCATTTAAACGTATACAAATGCACAGTATACAATTCAAAACAGCCGTTCAAAGATTGAAACTAATTGCTACTTTTAACACCCATTTGATGAAGCAATCATTGAAATGATCCAGTACTAGTCCTTACACAAGGAACATCAGCCAAAACATGGGCGTCTAAAAGATTTTTCTGTTGCCTGTGTGGTTGCGAATTGTATTGGTACTGATCGTTTTGAGATGGAGGTCTTTATTGGATAATGAATAGGCAGGCCAACAGTATATGTTTGAAATGTTTAAATCAAAAATTATTGCTGGTATCTACCAACATAGACTGATGTAATGGTCAAGATTGTAGTCAAGATCGGCAGGGCGTTGTTTTTAATCCAAAGACATCTACTGAGGTTTCCACTTTTCCAATCATCCTCAGGACCTTGGAAACTTTGTAAAACAGTAAACTTGCTACACTGATGGACAAATTTAATGCACCATTCTTTATTTAATTTAAAATTAGATTTGTAGTCAAAGTGAACAGTAAATAATTTTTTTTTTTTACTTTACTACTGTACTTAATCTCGTTTGCACAAAAAGTAGCATATGCTACACCTAAAGATAACTTTCTGTCAGTCTTTTTACCTTCGTTGGTTTCATTTATATCATTTTTATTCTTAGACCCTTATTTAATGGCTTCAGTCAGGCATTTAAATAAGTTTGGCGGTGTCAGGATCATATTTGAGGAAGGATACAGCCAGGGCAACGTCGCCACTGTAAATCACCTTACAGTTGGAATGGTTCTTCAGCTATAGAAACTGGGCTTCAAACTAGAGGGCCAGAAAAAGGTTGACCTAGATCTACAGATGAGAGAGGCGATAGATTTATCTCTAATCAGGCTCTACAAAACTGCAGCACATGAGTGCTGATAAGACAAGTTCGAACTGTTTCATTTCCTCCAGGGCTGTAAGAAAAAGGCTCAATGAAAATAACCTTTGAGCCCAGCACCCATGTAAAACTCTTCTTACCACTGTGCACAAAATCGACAGGCTTTAAGCTTTGGATATTGGTCCAATGTGAATTGGATATTGGAAAATTGGGGACGATTCTCTTTATAGATGAGGTGAGAGTTGGCCTCCAACCATCAGATGGGTGTAATGTAGAGTCACTCAGGAGAAATGTATGGTTCCTCAGATGGCATTTCCTTGGATACCCACACTGAATTTATTGTTGTGCGAGGAAGACCCTAACTTCACAGAATTACAAGGCATAATCAAAGAACATATAGTGGCATTTGCCCCAAACGTTGAGAGATTGTTACTAGTACAGGGTAATGCCAAGCCCCACAGAGCGTATTTTGTGGATGACTATCTGAATCAGTTTGGATTGAGTGCTCAGGGTGGCCAGCTCGAAGTCAAGATTTGATCCCAATCGAACACATTTGGGGCCAACTTAACAAGTTGAAATTCAGAAATTTCAACAGCAAAATTGTTTCTCTGCTAAGAAATGACTTTGAATTAGTGACCATCTACACTAATGGACAAAATTAACACACCAGCCTTAAATTTTAATATATTTAGGTTTATTCATATTTTGTGGTTTGATTGCAAAAATAAGAAAAAAGACAACAGAATGCTTTATTGTCCCCTTTAATACTGAGCATTTCTACCTCTGGCATGAATTATGTCCTGTTGAATGCATTCCTTGAAAAACATTTCTGGTATAATCCTGATGAATTCTTTCTCATTCATCAAAAACAGCTTCTGTTGGGAAGCACTGAAGAACTCTTCCTATTGTACATAGATTTATTCTTCTGGCAACCTCACATTGGCTGTATCCATTCTGAAATAATGCTACAACACTGTCATACTCAAACGCCTCACTGGAGCTAATGAAAAAAATAATGGATGAAATTGACGAAGGAAAAAGATTAACTGAAAGTGATCTTTATGCATAGCATTATGCTGCCTTACACTTCGACTACGACAGCTCCTAATTACAAGTAACTAATCCAGATTTAATTTTAAAATAAACAAATTGAGTGGAATGTTAAATTTGTCCATCAGCGTAATAAAAGTATAATTAAAATGGCTATAAAAAGAACAATGACATATTTTAATAAATTTCATAATAAATCAGATCACAGATCACTTGCTGACATCAAGAGATCTTCATTTTATGCTTATTTATCCAATGTTCAACTATTATAAACATGTTAATCCTATTTCTTACTATGTTACATTAAAAAAAAAATTGCCTGAGGTTTTTCCCTCATTAAACATCTTTTAAAATATATTTATAAGTCTTGTTCACAATAGTATAATCATGAAAAAACTTTTTGGAGAGACACAACAAAAAGAGTTTACCAGGCTTAGCACGAATAAAAAACTTTCAAGAAATACAATGTGTACATTATAAATACAAGTAGAACAATGTTCAAATTTTAGATAAAAATTGCAATAAGATATTCTGTGTAGCTGATGGAATACAAATTTGGATAAGGCTTGAAAGGAAAATAAGGGTTTGTTTTAGCCATATTTTTTTTTTTTGACAGGATTTCCTCAGTGGGGAACTGAATCGAGCCATAGATGCAGCTGAAATTGAGTGTCGGGGTGGGTGACACAATCACCATTGATGTCCAGCCGACTGATACTTTCCAGGACCTTTCTGAACGACTTTTCAGCCTTGGGAACGTCAAGGTCGACTTGAACCAACTCAGGTCTTCGAACAACGACAAGCCGTTTGATATGTCCACAAATGTCATCGAATACTTCACGAGCAAGAGTCAGAAGGGCTCGGACAGCAAGGACGAGTTCAGGTTCAAGTCCCGTCTATGCCGCCTTTGCATGGAGCCAATACCACAGAACCCTTATTTTCTATTCGACTCTAAGGAGGACGAAGTCATGCTTGCAGAAAAAGTCAACGAGGCACTTCCCATCCATGTAATTTTTTTCTTTTAGTCATAACAATTTCATTTGTATTAAATTTTATTCATTTTTAGGTCACTGTAAAAGACGCTCTTCCAAAACAGATATGCTCTAACTGTGTTGTGTATTTGAATAAAAGTTATGATTTTATGAAAAAAGTTTTAGAAGCACAAAAGGCTTTAGAAAAACTCTATAATGTTAATGAACTGTAAGTAAATTTTTCAAAATTATATATGACTTAATCATTAATCTTAAATTTTGTATTACCATAATCCTAATAGCACATTTAGTCTGAATTGGTCGATATCTCAATATACATTACATACAAAAAAATTCTCTATATATGTATATATTTGAAATTATCAAATAGTATGGGCTTATCTAATAAATCAGTTTTAGGGAGACAAAAACGAACAGTTGCTGTCCACTTTGTTCGTACGGCAACATGAAGAACCTTCACAAAAAGACAAACAACGGGCCTAATCTGCCGAGGAAAGAAAATGTAGTTAAGAAAGAAGTTGTAATCTCTGTACCGAGGAATATTGTCAGAAAAGACGGCCTCGGCCACAACGCCAAAATGTTTGATAATCTGGCCAACATCGAACACCAAGGTGACAACGACGATAATTATAAATGCTAGTGAAAATATTTAGTTTTTATTTAATTTGTATGTTTATTTTAGAATACTTCTTTGACGATGAAGTCGTTACTGGATATTGGGACCCAGGCTCTCAGTCTTCTATAGACGTTTACGGAAGTAAAAAATACAGAAAGCGTATAAAGTTGGAAGATGATGCCGATTGGACCATCGACGAGGAATACGTTCCTGTGAATAGAAGGGGAAGACCGAAAGGGACGAAAAACAAGCCCAAGGTAAACTTTTCATCCGAACCTACATATTTGAAATACTTGACTCCTCATTTGCTTTTTCAGGTCGTTCAACCGATCGTGGAAAAGAGTTGTGCACTTTGCGGGTGGCTCGGCGCCGACACGGACATATTCGCACATGCTATTAACCAGCATTGTCAACCTGACATGGGCTACTTCCCATGTCCCCTTTGTAAGACGAACCAGGTCAATGAGATGGTACTCGAAACTCATATCGACCGACACAACGTGGCCACGCACAAAAGCCTCGCCAAAGATAAATAAGGTATACCCATTACATTTTTTTCCTGTTCTGTTTATGTACTTTAATTCTCTTTATAGGACAACCAATTATTATGTATATTGGATTTGAGACAGTAATTATTACACAAAGTTTGTAAAAAGAGAGAGAAAAAAAGGAATAGTTATACAACAAATTGTAAAATAGCTTGTTGTTTGTATAGTTCTCTACTGGAATTTGCTTCCAGTGTAAATATTCTGACACAAGACTTAATTTTTCTTTATACGAAGAAAAAAGTAACATCATCGTTCACTATTTATTTAATGTTAGTGTTTTTACTTGGTAATAATAAAAAATTTTTATATTGTAAATAATAATAATAATATGAAGTGCTGCCATTTATTTCAACATAAATTGAAACTTGTATTTTTCTTCAGTTCCAGAGGTTAAAATTTTGTTTACACTAATTTTGAGAAAATGTACTTTAAATAAATATTAATGGCATAAATTATGTAATTTTTTCCTTAAAAAATTGTTAATTAAAACTAATTTAAAGTCAGATTTTTGTGTTTTATTCATAGATGTACCTACCTTTTTCTGCATGTCCTAAAAATTGAAAGAAAATTTAAAAAACCTACTTGACAACTCGATTAGAAAAATTTAGAGAGACACTAGGCGAAGTCACTGACTTGCTATTTAAGTCAATTTAAAAAAAAAGAAGTCTAAATTCCTCCATTAAAACAAGAGGATGGCACATAGGCGAGAGTCAGCAAAGAAAAAGACAAAAAAATAAATACCAGCTTACTTGAAGTAACACCGCCCCACAAGAAGAAAATATAAAGCAAGTTATTAATTAAAAATTTACCTACTAAAACCACTCCAGGATAATAGTCATGTAATATAATAACTAACATGCATATTTAATGCTGGGAAAAAAAAAAAAAAAAAAAAAAAAAAAAACTAAACGAGTCGATATGTATAGACCAACACTGCTACTACAAACAGCTATTTTTTCAAAAAGATTACTAAATAGAATAAAACTCATTTTAGAACAAAAGAAAAACATATCTCTGGTCACCAATTTAAATCAAAGAACAATACATTAAAAAGATCAAATAAACTTAGTATAAGACATTAGAAAAATCACTCGGGGGGGGGGGATTGTTCTGCTAACTTTCTTAATGTCTTTCAAGCTTTTGACAAGGTACATGACATGAAGGACTTTTCAATTAACTAAAAGGGATTAGCTATGCCAGTATGCACATATCAGTTCCTACCTGTCAAACAAATATAGAACAAAAACAAATAGAATAAAAACAATAAAAGCAGGAATGCCACAAGGTAGCATATTAGGTGCACTGCTTTATTTGTTATACCCCAGTGATTTTCCGAAAATAGATGGAGTAAAAATTGCAAGTTTTGCACATGGCACTGTGGTGATATCAGTATGATTGACTTGACTATTGATCATGTAACTAAAATCCTTCAAAATGCTTCTATTAAGAAAAACGAATGGATAAAATAATAAAAAATCAGCTTAAATCAGTACATGTAAGCTTCACAAACAAAAAAGTGGGCCTTGTTCTGTGGCACTATTTATTCAGCGATACAGCTAAATGTCTGGGAATGGCCTGAGATGGAAAGTGCGTGTGAAGAAGAAAAAAAAAGAGGACAGTTAAGTTATAAGGACAACTATACTGATTGATCGGCCATGACTCCAACCTTACTATACAAAATAAAATATTGTTATACAAACAAGCCCCTAGGACGTTATGGTATTCAACTATGGAGTTATAAACAGCAATATCAAAATCATACAGGGGCATTGGTGGCCGCAAGGGTTTAGGTGTTGACACAGCACTTATCACTGTAAGGCAAAGGTCCCGGCCCGTGGGTTCGAATCCAGCAGCATTCCAATCCTACATACTTGTATTTTTTTTAACACATTTTATATTCTGAATTGATAATATGCCAAAAAAGAGAACATCTTGAAATATAGAGAGGTTATGATCTTCAGTGTTTGATACTTCATTCATGGTGTATTTTCTTAAATTTTTCAAAATTATTATCATCGAACTGATTTTATATGTCATTTAATAATGTTTTATATTCTGAATTAATAATATGACGAAAAAAAGAACGTTTTTCATCAAAGATCTTGAAATATAGAGAGGTTATGATCTTCAGTGTTTGACACTTTGTATTTTCTTAAATTTTCAAAATTATCACTGTACTGATTTTGCATGCCATTTATTAATGTTTTATATTGTCAATTAATAATATGATGATAAAAAAGAATCTTTTTTCTTTTTTCAAAAACACCGGCACCCCGAGGGTTGACATAACCTCCAAAATAAAATATATAACATGATTGATGCATCTTGGTATGTAAGGAATAAGCAAGGACTTACATCTTAAGTCTCAGGTCATGGTGGAAATACAAAGATTTGCCACGCCGCTAAACACCAAGTCGCCTCAGGCCAGCACAAGAATTTGGAAGTGACCAAACTCTTACAAAACCAAAACCGTCAGAAGGTTAAAAAAACCAAAGCTACCTGAACTAGTTTTTTAAAAATTTTATTTGAATTTTTTTAATGTAACTTTATTTAAACTTTTGTAAAAATATACCTTATAGTTGTGGCATAATGTTTAACAGTTCTTGGATCTTTAAGCTCAGCAGCTCCCCCCATTAATTATTTATATATGATTCAATCTAATTTAATCACAGTTTATAACAGTTAATTATCGTTAACATATCAGTGTGTCGCTTGTGCTTGAGAATGCAGCGTGGACGTGCAGGAGGTAAGTGGTCCGATATTCCTTGAATTTCTGTGTTTGGGTGGAACTGGAACTTGCTAAACATCTTCCGGTTGCTGTCCCTCAGTGCATGGTCCACTAAATGAACGTCTAGGTCTCAGTGCAGTGTGGTATTTCGCAGATATTAGAGGGGCTCCAGTTAAAATCAGTAAGGCCCTGTTTTGGAATGTCTGGATTCTCTTAATTTAGCCGTTCAATGCCTTTACTCCAGAGCCATGTTGAATGAGGAACGATGAGGGAATGAACCAACATAGTTAAAAATTAGTGAGATGTAATCCTATTGTACCAATGGGTTTATAAGAATGTGAATATTTATTTTATATACAGTGGAAACCCATTTATCTAGGATTATCTGGACCCGTTTGTTAAAATATTTGGAGATTGTGAAATGTGGCCTGGTATAATAATGAATAATGGTATAGTCCCACGATCTCCAAATAATCATTAATTAACTGTCACTAAACACCACACATTTTTTTAATGAATTTTTCATAATTCTCAAGTTTTTTTTTGGCATACCATCCGAGAATCCGCCGTTTCTTCTTTTTCTCTCTCTGCAGCATGAGGAAACCTGAAGGGGCAAGCAAAGGCGCAGTCGGAAAGCGAAAGAATTCCCATGCCTGCCTAAGGGGACCAGCACTCATATTTATTTCTTTTTAGGGCCTACATACGATTTCCATTTTCGGGGACGTGTTTATATTTTATAAACCATTTACCACCCCATGAATATATTAACTTTTCGAAATTCATAATTCAACTAAGGACCTTCATAATTCATTGTTCAAAATGGCACCAAATTTGCCTTTCTGTTTAGTCAGTCACATGATAGAAAAGGCATGTTTATAAAGAAAAAATTGTGTATACAATTTTAAAAGAGTGTATTAATGTGTAAAGATTAGTAACAGTTAATCGATAATTATTCAGAAATTATGAGATGAGGTCTGGTGTACTGTAGGTTTCAGAAAAAACCCTAATCTCCACACATTCTATACAAGAACTAAGAATATGAGATTCAATGAACAAATATCAACTACTTATGGGTACACAGCTAAAAGTATTCCGAAAGACATTGCCAATGATGAGAAAAAACTTGCATCGGCCATCAATCAGAGAACATTTTGGCTGAAATGCCTAGACTAAATGGACTAGTAAAAATATTTAAAAAGTATTGATTTTCATGATTATTCCTGGTGTGACATAGGTTTTAGAAAAACATTTTCTTTGTTGTGCCAACGTTTCAATCTTTATTGAGATGATCTCAGGGCTTGGGGTTATAAACATTGTTTAAATTTTACAAATAAATGTAGGACATTGGCACGATAAAGAAAATGTTTTTCTGAAACCTACATCACACCAGACCACATCTCACGAATTCTGAATAATTATTTTATAAGACTAGAAATTGTCGACTCGTGTTGTTCGTATGTTGGCTGAACTGAAAAGTTCTTTTATATGTATATTTTTACTAGGTATTTGTATGTATAAATTTTTCGAGAAACGCATGTTCGCACATAAACAAAAATAGAACTAATAAAAACTATTACTTTAAATGTTACTTGATATATGAATAAGTGTTCATTTTCCGTCTTTATGACAAGATACTAATAAAATCATAAATTTTTGGATTATATGGACTTTCGATCAACCAGATCAGTCCTGGTCCCTTCAGGTATGGATAAATGGATGGAGAGAGATAAATGGAGAGAGAGAGAGAGAGAGAGAGAGAGAGAGAGAGAGAGAGAGAGAGATGTTTTTCTTGTATGTCCAATGGGATTTTCAAAAAGCTGTAACAAATTAATTCTTGTTTGTTGGATATTGGCTGAAAACCAAGGATGAGGGTCTCGGCAGTTTTGCTTTTTTTCCAGCCTGTCGCCGGGTTAAAACCCAACCCATTCTCACCAACAACTTACTTTTAATCTCTAGACCCTCCCAGAGTACTCAATGTTCCTCAAGGCAGGGTGAAAAACAACCCCTTCCTTCCGTGCTAATAAATTTACATTTATTCCAATAAATACAACAAAAAAACACATTTAAAAATCCATATAGCCCTGAGGACTGGAACAGGCATTCTATCCCCACTCTAGTGCCCCAAGACTATGATATAATAATAAACATTATACACATAATAAACTAATAATAGTACTGCATATACGAATTATTCAAGTTGAAAGGTTTAAATAAATAGTTCAATTGGATTTTATAAGCTTTTATTATTTTTTGGGGCAACATAAATATTTTATATACATTTCTTTGGCTAATTGTTATAATACACAATGGAATTTCCTTAACATTAACAATCTAAAACATATTAAATATAATTTAATTTTAAATAATAACACTTTAAGTCACAAAACGATTTGGATTGTCTGTAATCGAACAGACGATACTCCCTGAACGGTCTCACTATCTCAATCGCTATAACGATTAATCAAATAATTTCAATGCTAAACTAACATTTTACGTGTCTGTAATTATATACAGAAATTTTTTTTGTTTTGTTTTGTTAAATTTCATAAAATTGCTCTTAATTCAAATTTAAGATACAAAAACGTGCAGGCTAATTATTTCGGTGTGCAACGCTATTCGCAGCACCTAAGCCGCGTTTTAGTCCACTATGCTAACCTTGACATCCCAGACAGATTGCCACACCCTGGAGATAAAGAAGCACTCCGCGAATAAAGTGCGCCGATTTGTTTATTACTAGGCCAGAGACAGATAATTGAGCTTTTGGCAAGTTAACAGAAAGTAGACTAGAGAGCATACTGTGATCACAAAGTAGTGAGTATTTTCGTACATTTTTATAATTACGGAGTTAGTAGCCTTATCACCCTATATACCAGGAATGTGACAATTTTAACATTTATTTCTCCTAATAATAATTTAATACAGAGTAATAGTAATAATATAATAATTATAGTCATTATTAAATTATATATGCCCTAACTGGGTGCAAGTAATTAATAATTAAAAATCAGGGTAACTTACCTATACAATCAAAATTAAAATTAAATAATTTATCACAGGAATGGAAATTATTCTTAATGTTGAAAATATCTTGATTGATTTAACATTAAAGCTAAAACAAATCTGAACGAATACGATAAACAATCATACGGGCTTTAAAAACAAATTGTAATAAAGCCGAAAATTTACAGAAAAAACAATATCAAACCTTACTACATGAATATCGATTTGCTAACCTTTTTAACATTATCCTTAATAACTTATTTACCTAAAATTTCAAAAATTAAGTATGAACGGGGTATTTTCTATAATAACAAAAGACGCAGAACTTTCAGTATTATAAACGACTCTTTTAAGTCCTTTTAAACAAACATATATTGCTGTTTAACTTTTTTTGTAATTTATTTAATTGGAAGTAGTGTGTATTAGCTCGTCAGCCAATTTTGTATATTTTAAGTACAAAAAATAACTAGGCATGTTAATAATATGGTGTGTGGGCTTAGAATCAGAGGCCTTTAAGTTAAAAACTCTTATTATCTCACTTGCATTTTAAGAATGCTCCAGTAAGAATCGAAATAACGAGTTATAGCCAATAATTGACTCTATATTTATATTCAACCTAAAATTCAATTTAGATTGTATCACAAATTTAAATATACAATAAACTTCTTCATAAAAAAAAATAAAATCGTCTATTGGGAAGGTGCCCTAGAATTCTTTTAAGCTAAAAAACCCTGTTAAGTTTGAACACTGTTTTTCTTTTTAAATCTTTTTCTTCCAGAAATGAATATTTCACTTAATTTTTTGAGCAGACGTGTGGATTTTTGCTGTCGATATTCAAACCACTTCCAAGGTCAAAACATAAGTCGGGTGATTTTGGCTTATGAAAAACGCATTCCCCTTATGGGCTTTATGTCCACCGGCAAGTGTTAAATACAGGAGAAATAGTGAAAGCTTTACTTATTACTAATGAGTTATTGGTATTGCACTTGAGGCTAAATAAGCGTCGGCATTATCTCCTGGCACCCGACACTGAGGAGTAAATCGACCAGGCTCGACGCGTAACCCTCTGCTGATTGGCCCCTGGCAGCGGATCTGGCCAAACTCACACAACTTCTACCTTCATTGTCTAACACATTGACATCTGCATTGTGCTGCAACAAGGAAAAAAAAAATTAAACTTTACACTATGTCTAAAAGAGGTTATGAAATTATGATGAGTAAGCCAAAAAGCAAAGTTCACCATTTTTGTTTGTATTTATACTATAAGCAGTTGCAAAATATAGAGATATATATTATATACTCGCTTATCTGTTGCAACTGTTCGCATTCCTCCCTTATCACACCCACAAAAGTTCACTTCCAAGAAACCCTTCCTTCGTTACATCCCCAAACCTTTGCTAATATCAATATGATTTAATGAATCCGTTCTGGCTTTCATCGTGTATAGACCAAAGATTCCATAATTGGAATTGGTTATTCCAGTTTTGTATTTCATTTCTGTGTAAGAAATAGTTTTATTTTTAAAAACTAATTTAACACATGCAAAATCATAACTGGCGCAGTTGGTGCAGGACAATTTTCGGGCTCGCGGCTGTAATGCATTGAGCTGATTGGTGAAGCGCCGAACACGTTGGGAATTGAGAGAGCACGGCAGTCTCTCTTAGATGTTTCCTGAGGTCTGAAAATTCTTGATTGGAAGAAATTTGCAGAATTGAGACTGAATTCATCACCTTCTCAGGCTATTGTTTGTTGACATCATATCTTTTTTTTTTTCTTCAACACCAGTGACCCTTTGTTTTGTTTTTTATTAATGAATGTGTTTGGTGGTGTCCAAATTTATTGGGTTACTCGGTAATACGGCAGTTCGTCGTGGAATACGAACTTTAGTGATTCATCAGATAGAAAATTGCGGATCAAGATCTTCGGACGACAACTCTCATGAAGGTCTTCGTATATTAAAATTATAAGTTGCTTTCAAAACTTCAAAATGTAATTAACTAACTTAGGAGTTGAAACTTAATTAAAAAATAAAATAAAAATAGATGAATAGAGAAAAATGTCACCTAATTCTTAAGAGAAGAATAGATTACTAGAATTTCATGGTGAAACAAGTCTATTGTATGATTTCGTACAAATTGCAGATAAAATAATAGAGAAATTTTTCAATAAGCAGGATGTTAACGATTTTTAAAGAGTAGGGCTACTGGGGAGCTTAAAAACTAAGACTAAATTTCAAAGCAGCTGAGATTATTGTAAGTTTATTCTCGGGATTGAGTTAAAACTGCTCTAATAGCAAGATATAGCGACAAAAGAGTTTTCACGTTAGACATCGAGATGACAACATTAAAGCAAGAGATAACGAAACTGGTATGAAGTTTTTCACTAGGTTGCAAAATAAACTAAATCTACTTAATGCTTGTCAAAAAACTTATTATGTATTGACGCAATCATTGATAGGCTATGCTCAGAAATTAGCATTAAGAACTGTATTAATAGGTTTAAAAGGGGGGAAAAAATTAAACTTTACACGATGTTCTGATTTGATTTGTCTTTTCAAACCACCAGAGGTGATAACATGGTCAAATGTGTCGAAAAGAGGTGAAATTATGATAAGTCGCTTTTCCATCCACAAAACTGGAATAACCAATTCCAATTAGGGAATCTTCGGTCTATACTCTTTGAAAGAACAGAATGGATTCATAAAAAAATATTTCCACCTAGACTCACGACTAACGTGGAATCAACATACATGAAAAAAAACCTAAACAGACTTGTAGAACGACAGTCTAAACTATCAACAAAAATAAACTTACAATTTACAAAACACTACTACAACAGATTTGGCCATACGGAATAGAACTGTGGGAAACTATTAAACCTTCAAATATCCAACGTCTCCAATCCTTTCAATCTAAAGTCCTCAGATCCATTGTAAATGCTCCATGTAAAAAAAATTATTACGTCTCAAATGTCACTTACTCAAAAATTTACCAAGTTCCACAAAAACTCTCCCACCATGCAAATAGTTTTGCCCAAGCCCTGTCCAACAGAACCCATCCATACAACCCCATAAGGCATCTCAAGAGGAAATGTCCCCACGACCTCTTTTCTGAGTAAACAGTAAAACAACATAAACAAAGTGATGAGGGAGGATAACATTGATTATTTGCTCCCTTCAATGTAAATAGTTATAATAATTACAGATAGTATAGTGTATAGTATAAGTACAAGCAAAAATGGTCTACTAAGGAAGACTTACTTGGCTTTTTTGGATTGCATGTTGTAGCAACGAAGGAGATCCATGGGAAAAATTTCAATTTTTTGTTTTGAATGTGAAGGTGATAACTTTTTTTAAATGGTTTTATGTTCTTTGCATATTAGCCAAAGAAAATTTTAATGGATGCGTATACGTTTTTCTTGGGGGGAAGGGTATTGTGAAAAAAGGCCAGAGCCGACGGCGGGAATCGAATCCATGACCGCTGGGTCTATGAGCTGAGAGTCCCTCACGCTAACCACTCGGCAACTGCGGTGCTAACTTATGGATAGGAAATGGAGGGTAAGATGGGAGATCTCGTTTAAGATCAAAATGAGAACACAGGATTTAGGATCGGAGGAAGTACAGGACAGAGAGCAAAGTCCATTTGACTCTGCCTGAGCCTGAAAAATGTAAAAGAAAATAATATAATTATATACCCAAAGAAGGAGCTGAGCTACAGCCAAATTTCCGGTAGCACATGCTATATGAAGTGCCGTCCTCGAATCTTTCGGGCCGATCATTGTGTTGGCAAGATCACTGTCCCCGTTGACTAAAGCTTCAATAACACCTTTGATATCGTTCCTGAAATTCAAGAAAAAAAATTGTCACGTTGTTTTTTAATCTTAAAAAATAAAAAAATAAAGAACCCAAGGTTTTAGGTTACCTTGAAGTTGAATCGATTAAGAGTTGAGACAGGTTGACAGTCGGTTCTAAAGGTTGAAGAAATTCTTTGGTAACGTATTTAGCTAGAGCCCATCGTTCCTTCTCCTCCCGCGGTGACGATGCGATTGGTTTTCGCCGTCCTCTTATGTCGTTTTCCCAAATGCTATTGGCCAGTCTGTTCCCGACCGAAAGCATTACGCTCAAATGGCCCGCTCTGAAATGACACTTCAGGTAAAACAAAAACCCACCGGGGTTTAGTACAATCACAACTTACGGCCATTCGTCGAGGTGGAGTGATCGGACCTTGGAAATATGCGAGCCGAGATTCCTGTGAATGCCGGAACATTCAATGCAAAGTAGAACACCGAGATTCAAACTAGCCCAATCTGGATCTGTTAATAAAAAAATACAAAATGAATTAAGTATTAATCCTCGAGTCCATGGTAGTTTTAACCCCCCCCCCTGCATGGGTTCATATTTGTATATCCCTACTTTTAAAAGGAAAAACTTTATTTTCTTTTTGATATTTGAAACACAAATATAAATGAATTTATCAAAAAACCATTTTGACAATAGGGTTGGCCAGTGAGTAGAACACGAACAGCTTCAAGCTTTTAAGCGTGAAGGGGTCGGCCGACCTGATATGCATATTTGTTTGAAGCCAAATTAACTGAGCTAGATATATTTTTGCCATGAGAGAAATCATCACTCCACATGAAAAGTTGGCAGGCACATTACCATTTTTCGCTCAGCGCTTAGGGGTTATCAATAGTGCATCCTTCGATGCATTTGTATCCTTGTTTGGGAAAGGTCAACCAACTGGTCGAGGGCCGAATTTTTTTTAAATTTCTATCGTGGTAATCATTGTTTGGTCAGTGATAGGAAGACGTAGACTGCGGGGAACAAAAGGTTTTCCCATTAATGAACACGCCATCATCGTGCCATAGGTGTTTGGAGTGGTTCAACATTAGGTGCTACCCGGCATGCCAGTTCAGTTTTGCCATTGACATTGTTTTTGGAACGGCGCCGCTCCATTTGGATTGTTGGGAGCGATTTTGAATGGCCACCTTTAGCGTGTTGTTATTGCCTTTGAAAACTGGCTGTTATTACAGTCACAAAGAAACTGTTCTGATGTTTCTTTCCTCCTGATTTTCCTCAATATTCTCTGTTGTTCTCTGCTTGGTTCTGATTCATTTAGAGTGCATTTCCTTCTGATGGGAGTGAATGGTGCACATTGTCATCAGGGTTTATTGCTTGTCATGTATTTTGGCGATGGTTTGTTCCAGAAAAAATGGATGAAAAAATTCTGCCTTACTCTAAGAATATATTTGTTCATCTTTGAATTTAGTGAGCATAAGTTTGAATTCAACCAACTTTGGCTTCAAAAATTGAGAGTTTTAAAGGTTTTTAATGTTATATTAATTTATAATATATTACAAAATTCTATCCTTTTACAGATTGTGACCATATTACCCCCAGCATCAAAGGGTTTGTTTGTTTTTATGTGTTGGCCAATCTTCCAAAATGTCTTATTTTTAAATCAACTGATTGCAAGCTTACTTGGTGCATCGCAGTCTGCACAGAATCCATTCCCTTGCACCATAGTTCTTATGGACTGAATCGAATTAGCTTCGACGGTCGAATTCAACCTGAGTTTTCCTTTACTGCTTTCTACGCTCTGAAATTAAAAAAAAAAAATTATATTTAAAAACGTAATGGTTGTCGAACAGAAATAAATTAATTACCTGGAGTGTATTGAGAATTTGATTTTCAATGGCTGTAACCCAGTCGTCTCTTTCTTCGCAACTGTTGGCTTCGAAATGCCATTGTTTGTTGTCGAGCGACACAATAAGAAATTCGTAACCGTCAGTATCTGATATAAAATCAAACAAGAACATCAAATGATTACATATGCTTGTTTTATTTATTTTTAAATTACAAAAAAAACCTGTATTTACCATCGCAATCATGGTGGTTTTTCACACTGCTGCTCTTCATCCGCCTGTGCCTTTTTTTAACATTTGGAGTTTCTGCCTTTGAGTCAGTCCCATTTGCCGTCAATGAATTCATAGGAATGATTAAAGAATCCTCATTACTGGGAAAATAAAAATTGTCATTACTTGCCAATAAAAAAAAATTAATATATCTATGAAACATACTTGGGAATCCTCCCCGGTTCCTTCAGTATTTCAAAAGCGGTCAGTAACACCTTGTCCTGGATGCGTTTTTCTTTGTGATGGAAATCTGAAAAATGATGCTGTTAGTGTTTTTTTCTCTGATGGTAACACAAATAAAAGAACATACTTGTTAATGATGAGAGGGCGTCGTTACTTCCGTTTGATTGGACGATAGTTTTTGAACCTCTAGGTTTCTGTCCAGGAACTTTTACAGTTACATACTGTAGAGGAATTTCCTTACCGTGAACATCTTCCATGTAATCCTGTCGATAAAATAAAATTTAATACAACTGTTAAAGTTTAAGCGGGGAAATTATCTTACGTGCAAGCTCGGGTGGTACGTGAGCCTTCCATCGTCGCACAACGTGACATATTTTTTCTTCCATTCTTTATTCAGCGCCTTGCTGCTTCTTTTGTACAACGTTCCTTGCTTTACGGGTATAGCACGGCCGCTCCCGAGCTCCCCTCCATTCTTCAGTTTGTCCTCGCCTTTCTTGGATGGCGTGAACAGATTGGACCTCCGCCTGTTTTTCCTCGTGGCGGTCGGCGTGGAGCTGGGAGTGGGCAGGTCTTTGCAGGACATTCCCGGGTTGAGAGTCAGGTTGTCGAGCTGTGTCGGTATCTTGGATATGTTATTGTTTTCGCTTGTCAATTCTTTGTGGAGGGCGTGCGAGCTTATCGACAAACACTGTCCAACTGTTCTGTTTACCTCCTAGGAACAAAGTACCTTTATTTAATTACTTATTAAAAAAAAATCCATTATATTTAGTGGTCCATTGACCAAATTTTTTCTTTCAATTAATTAATCTTCTTACATGAGGTTTTGGTTAAAATGAAAAAGTGTCACGAACAGGATTCAAACCCACCCAGCCAAAGATTGTCGGTCCAAATCCCGCTTGTGACACTAACTTTTTTTATTTCAACCTTATGTAAAAAGACTAATTGATTTCAAAAAAATCTGATGGTTAAATTTTTTGAAAAGTTACCTTGTGAGAATTTGAATGCAAATGAGTAGGCGATGACGGTAGGAGGATCTGGGGTGGTGGCATGGGTGTCAAAGGGGTTGAAGGCCTAGATGTGCTTGTCGCCAAACAGCTCGTAGACTGGCTCAACCTTTGTTGTACTATCTTTTGACAAGCTGAAAATAAAAATATTTAATAAAATAAAAGAGGCAAAATGAATTTCTGTTTGTACAGTAAAACAGTAGTATTTTTTTTTTATTTTTAATGAAATAGATGTGTGAATTTATTTCACTGAGCGTAGATTTTTTGATGTTGATTAAACAAAATAAAATTTTATGTTTGCCAGCTCATCTAATTTGTTTTTTTTGTCATCAAATTGTACCACGAACATTCTCATTTTTTCCTGACCACATTTCGATTCTTTTATATTTAAATTTTTCTTTGAGAATACACCCCTTCCTTGTAAAATCTTTTGCCGACCAAAGGGTGAAACCTGTTTTAACCACCGGGGCACTTCCTCGGAGTCCCCCCCCCCGCTTCCAAGTTTCTCCTTCAGTGATAATCCAATTTTGAACAAAGTGGCCACATGAAGAGGGCTGAGAGAAAATCAGCAGGCAAGGAGGTAAAATTTCACATTTGGAAGAGAAATGTTTAGACATGTAAACTTAAGTATAATAAAGAGCTTTTCGATGGTAAAAAACAAAACAAAAAAAACTCCCATTATGACTTATGTGTGTTGCTTTGTATTCCTATTGTGCAGTTCTTTAGCTTCTGTAAATATTTACAATAGAAACACACAAATCAACACTGATCTTTATTCAATTAATTAAGGTATTAATTTGAGTTAAAAAAGTCAGAGTTACGAGTGGGATTCGAACCCAACCTTCGGTTTGATACATCGCTACTCTACCACTTGAGCTATTACTATCTACTTCATGATAGCTCAAGTGGTAGAGTAGTGGCGAATCAAGCTGAAGGTCATGGGTTCGAATCCCACTCGGGACACTGACTTTTTTAATCTCAAATTAAAACCAATTAATTGAATATTAATTGGTCAAAAATAGTGAATTTACTGATCATTATATTTTGACTACAAACACCCAACCCGCAAAATTTTAAAATATCATTTATTACTTCTTTTTTTTTTTTTTTTTTGTTACATTATACTATACGGGAAGGAAACAAACTGTAGAGAGAAAAAAATTACCGTCTTGGAACACCCTTTCCACGTTCAGACCATAGGTCGCACAAGTCTCGTAGTACGAACACCTTTTGAGGTCGTTTGCCAATTTTCTCGCTCTCGCGTCGTCTATCACTCTTGGATTGCTCTCACTTATAGCATCTAAAAATAAAACAAAATTGGGTGTTGTTAATTTTTTCCAGGGAAATTCACTCTATCCATTACTCTATGTCACTCTCCTCCATTTTCTCTTTCGTACTTTCTGCCTCTACCACCTATTCACATACACAACACATGCACCTACACGCATATACACACACGCGCGCACAAGCACGCCTCTCTCTCTCTCTCTCTCTCTCTCTCTCTCTCTC